>JAJTTV010000019.1:428762-687799 GCA_036971225.1 Arthrobotrys sinensis
GTGGTACCATGATGGTGCCGAGGTGGCCTTTAGTCCTATTCACATGGCTTGAACATGTCGCCATGCAGACAGGGCATCAGCCTCGTAATTAGACCTACCATAAATATTAGAGTTCATGCAATAATTAGGGTGCATCATGATAGAGTGGGGCTTTACTGTCAAGGCTAGCCTCGAGGCTATGCGGAGGTTCGATCGATCCGTACTTTAGCTACATGCAACTTGCGTCTCGGAGACAATTACCATGGTACTAGCCTGAATCCAGAGTGTGGTCCTAATTTGACGTTTTCTCGCAGGGAGCGTGAATTGCGGGCGACATTTTTCTTTTAAATGGAACCGATAGGATGGTCCTTTTGATGGTGCATCTTCAACTGGTCAGCCTCGTCAGCAGAAAGCGTCTGGCCGGAGATCCTAAATGGGCTTTGCGCCGCCGACAAACAACCTGACAGTGTGCGGCGGACATCCCCAACGCCATCTGGATTATCGGAGAGGTGGGCGGGAACATTAGATAGAGATTATAGGATTTATAATGTATCTTTTGCGGCACTGATAAGTCTTTGCTATCAAGTACCCCCAAGGATATATCGTCACCAGACTCGAACTATTCCGTTACTCGGTTCTCATTTCCATACCCCAATTGTAATCAATCAACAACACTTATTCTGTTGAACCTCTACTTTGATATGGTATCTGTTCTACTGATTTAATTAGAGCTATTCGATCCTACTCCTTCTCATTGAAAACTAGGTCTATCAATGGTGGCCACAGGGCCCCCAATCCCGAGATTCCGATGTATGGGTGTTGGCTTCTATTCTGAGCCCTGAATATTTCTTGGACCTATAATTGAGACTAGGCCGTTCATACTCTTCATATTAGCGACCACCCCATAAAGACAGTTGTTCATAGATGGCTTAGATATAAGCGTCGTCAAATTGTCAAAGAAGCTTCGAATACTACGAGGCTGCCTTATAAAACGGTATGCTGGTAGCTTTAGTGGACAACAGCTGCTGGCTGTTCCGAAAACTTGAACGGTTAAATGCGTGTTGTGTTGGATTGTATCCTGTCGAGGATAGGTAAATTGCCAAAAGAGGAATAGTTGGTTCTAAATTCGCATTAGTGGCGCCAATCCCTGCCTTTCTTCAGCTCGTCATGAACAATATTTTCTGCCTCCGACCCCTCTCGAAGGTGCGATGAGCATATATATGGGATCTTACTCGTATCTTCTTATAGCTTGGTTTGAGATTTCATTGTTTCGATGAGTCAACGAAAGCCATCAACGCAAGCTAGAAAACTTTGGTTAGAATGAGACTCATTTGCAGTATTTGGAGCTGAGCTAAAGCAAATGTTAACGTTGTGAAATGCATTCATGTGGGTACCGGTGCAACCCCATGGTAGAAGGGCCTCGGACTTGCAGCTGTGTTTTTCTGCACGACAGAGCCTATTTTGCTGCCATTGGCCGTTCCTTATCTTCTATTTTGCCTTGTTGGTCCATTTCCCACCCCTTTCTGATTTTTCGGTTAAAACCAGTTCAGGGAGCCTTAAATTCCCGTGTCCCCAAATCTTGCAGGCTGCTGAGGCGATGGGGGTTGATCTGGGAGAGATCGATGTTATCGATCCCTTATGCAATATGAATTCACGAAGCATATATGATCCACTAGGCAAGCTCGCTGTTTAGGACTTCGCGAATCCGGAATGTTTCTTACATACGATGCATGTTGAAGCTTCTACCGCCGCGAGGCTGCGCGGCCTGAGACCTTCGCGATTAGGCGAGGCCAGGCCCTCGAGGTGTGATATTACCAATAGCAATATTACAGCTTACAGGCGGGCAGGACGGGACCTCGACGATTTTTTCTTGCAACGGGGGTCAAAAGTGGGGCCTGCAGCTGGTGGCTTGTATCAAAATTAGGAATCGATATTTTGTACCGCATATCGCAAATTTTCTTCCAATGAAAATGCAGTGGGGGACGAGCTACAGCTCAGCTCTAGCTCCTACAACTATCAAGCTCTACAGCTCTTGCAGCATCTCTCATCGGTGCAGTAGGGTGCATTGGCTTGATTGCTTAACCAATCTTGGAAATTTCCCAAGTCTTGGCTCCCACAGTACTCCCTCATGCTCATTTAACCTTCGACCGGAAAATTTTTCGTTGGACGGTTTATGATGGAGTCAACATGGCGTCTTCGCTTACCAAATTGTGAGCCTTGGCTTTCTCTTTTTTGGATTACCCGCTTCTGAAATTGCATCAACGGTTGTACAGGCTCGCATTTGCATATTTATTGTGCATGTGGCGCTGATAGCTTAAGAGAATTGAAGCCTGACTATATTTTCGAAACACGACGTTGCCAGGGTTTTATGGATTGCTGGAGACGCCATTCCAAGAACTTCTCTTTTGGATTACAAGAATGGAAGGCCTTCCTTATCTGGGAAGAAACGCCAAGCAATAACCAGCGGAAACAGCCTCGTAACCAGGCCTTTTGTCAGCGGGGAGGCGGTTTAGCCTCTTCTAGATCCCTTCTGCTTAGCAGCATATCGATTGTCGCATGTTCTCACAGCTATCAACCCTGAAAATTTGCGAAAGATGTTGGCCTTACTGATGGATGTTCGACTGGAGTTGCCGAAAGTGGGGTTTGATCCCATCGGGTGCGTTTGTTGCGACATCCCGTAACACTAGTACCTTGCAGTTTGCGTCTGTCCTTGCTGAAATGCCCGTTCAGCGACGGTGCGTCGCCCTCATCACTGGGCTGAGATGCGTCGATGATTGGGCTAGATGCCCCAATTTTTCAGGAACAAGGAGTCAGAGTCGCCGCCCCTGGTGTAACGATGTTTCTATCTCTACTCCTTTTCTAAATGAATACTTTTCACTTTGGCTACAAGATTTCTTCGAGGCCCGGCAGCATAAAAGACGAGGTATAGCCATGCTGCCGATATGAATAGAGTATTAAACAAGTCAATATCAACACCAAATATCGGTAATCATAGTAATAGCACTGTTTAGTATACTGGCATAGCTCAGTTCAGGTTAAGTGAGTGTCTTGTAGGTCCTGGCGCCAAAATTTATCTTGAGAAGGTTTTGTGCTGACAGTTAATCACACCGAAGGCCCAAAGGACGTGTTTGATCGCGAGGTTGGTGTGTATGACGTATCTGGTTTTAAAACTCACGGGGTTGATACCGATAAGATGGGGTCGAACTTCATGAACGAAAAAAACCGTCAGCGGTTTGGACGGGCCGCAGACAATTATAGGGACATTGATAGATCCGGAACTATATATGACGTCGAAGCTAGTCAGACGTCCTTGAGTTCCGAGGATAATCTATTATCAGACTATTTCGGATCTAGCGGGGGCATAACTTCGAGTTTCTTGTGCAGCATTGCGGCGATATCAGTTTCAGGACCGGATTTCGAGGACGATGTGGCGGCCAGCTGGTTACAGGATAGTGGCCCGGCTGCGCTAGAGACGCCACAGATTGTGCCACAAATAGGCTACCAAAACCATAACCCTGATAGTGGCGAAGATTCCCTCATGCATGGGGTTTCAGTTCTTTATCCAAAGTCAATTGATGAGAACGAACTAGATGCACTGATCTTGGGTCCAGAGGTACGTCATTCTCCACTAACCTGGTACTTCAATTTTTTTAAACGTGAACTTGAGCGCCCACTAATGCGGTTTCCTGTAAAGTTTCAACTATCTGATGAGGATGTGCATCCATTACTACGCGGAAATGGTGGCCAAGATTCGGACTTTAAACCGATCCAGAAGGCCGTAATGGAGGACAATTTACCGGATTACCGAGATGGAGCCAATATTGCGGCCGGTATCCCGACTTCCTGGGACGGAGGCCCGCCTCCAGATTCTACTGTATCGATATTTGGGATCCGTATGCAGTCGCCCGAGTTTAACGAGTTCTTTGACATAAATGCATGGGAAGAACCATTCAAGAACAACCCCTCACCCGTCAATTCCACAGGATCTGCAGCAGTCCCGACGGAACATCCGATTCCAGACCTGACACGTCGAGCTTCGGTCCGGCCAGCTAGAAAATCTCGCGCCCTCACGAGCCTTCCCGAGCCTCGTACAGGCGAGCGGCTTTACAAGGAGAATCGCCAGCGGATCGAGCTGGGCAAAGCGCGTAAGCGTATTAAATGCGGATTAGATGGGTGTCCATATGAATATGCAAGTACAGGCACCCTTTACAGGCATCAACAAAATACACATTTATCGAAATTTCGGTTTGGCACTTACTGTCTTTACCCTGGTTGTACAGCCGAACGATGGGCTGGCACGGAGCCAAAAGCTTGGGACAACCTCAGAACTCATCAAAAACAGGATCACGCTTCCTGGGTGTCCGATAAAACCAAGGAACAGAGATGTGTCATGACCCAGAAATTAAAAATCCAACCTGCGTAATTCGGCGCCTATCGAAAATATCCATCTCTGTATGTTTGTGATATTCTCAAGGCAATGGCTGGAGTTTCGAAGATCATGTCATTCCAGCCGACTCGTTTCTCAGCAACAAATTCAGTACATGTTAATAGAATGGTCCTTAAAGTTTTTTGCCTTGTTTCTAGCTTCAGTTGTCAGATACCCTGTATTATAACATGGATCTCCAATGTCTTAATGTTTGATACATTTCGCGGCCTACCTGAACCCTCGACCCTAGGTCTAGGTTTGTCTAGAACGAGATTCGCCAGTCATAATGTTATTAATGTATTTCATATTTCGTCATGCCCTATAAGATAGATATTGCGGGTGGATCGGTGTAGTGTTGGTTTCTGCTATACCGGATCCTCAAAACGGAAAGGATTCCTTCACCGATTAAAATCAGGATGCGAGGCAGTAGGGTGTAGGGTGATAGTATATGCATACCAAATCTTTCGCGTATGACTTCGAAGTTCGTTGATAGTTATGTATGCGGGTCGAGACGGTGGGTTGGAGGTCAGAATTAAACCGTAGTATCTGCAGCGAAAGATCCGAGCCTATATATAATTTCCGTCGGTAAAGGTGTATGACTAGATCACTAACACCATACATGGGGAGCTGATTGGCTAATACAATAATACGTTTGAGACGATTATGTCCTAATGCTGATTCAGGTACAACAAACAGATTTAGGGAGAAAGCATTTTCGGAGTTAGCGTCGCACAATTGAACAATATTAGGGCAATAAACGACAAAATTCCGACTTCGGTCTCGCTGTTTAGTGCGATAGTTATATCTATACTCTTCACTTCAATTTCTCCACTTAGGCACGATGCTTGATTCCAAGTGGGTATATACCGACCTCTCAAATACCACCGACTTGGTACATTTACAAGGGATAACCGGCCCAGTGCAGTTGAAAATTTTCACAATTCTAGAACCGGGACTGATTATGAGCCGAAAATCTCGACACCCGGCTGCAGTTTCGAATCTAAATCAAAGGAAGTTAAACCGATGACAACTCCCCGAAAATCCTTTCAACCTCTATAATCATCATATCTAGGTTTTGGTGTTGGTTGAACATGGATGAATTTAATCAGTTGACATTTCTAGGAATTTTACTAACTCGCTCATCACTATGCCTGGAAATCCGTGCATATATACGTATTTATCAACCACGGATTTGGTAGCGGATAGCTAGACGTAAGTATTTACTTTCCACACTTGTACGGTTTCCAGCTAATAGGACCCCAAAGGACTATCAGGAGAGCTCATTACGGATACGGATATATGTAGACTGGCATTCGGATGGAGAATGGATCGATACCAACTGTCACCGTAGGTCTATTCCAATTGAAGGAAAACTATGCTTATGGAAAACCGGTACTGATCAAAATCAAGTCTATTTCAACTTCCCTATGAGCTTAGGTATCCAATATTTACTCGAATAATACCGGATATACCACTCACTTTGACTTACTACTCGCCGATACATATGGAAGAGTGGGACGAGGAGATGAGGCGGATAGGTGCTTCTTACGAGGTGTCCCGTGATTGGGTAAGGCGTCACTGAATGCTGCTCTTTCATATTTTCTTGCCGTATCCCAAGTCCGAAACACGGAACTGACGCTGGTCTCAACGCGGTGTAGAATAACGATCTCCCTTGCGCCGCCTATATCTCCTTACCGCCAATCGAACACCAAATCCCAATCAAGTATTTCCTTGTCTCACGCGGCTTTACTCAAGAGATACTACGTTTAACACGGGACTATCGACTGCTGCTCCTTAGGCGCCTAGAACAATGCCTCGTTCCTATGCCCTATGCGAGATTCATGTCATACACTATCCGTGACAAGTGTACGGAGGAGTTCAACCACCACCTCTCTTACGGGCGCGTAGTTTTCGGCGGAATGATGCCGAATACGTCGATTACCATGCGCGATACCCTCCTACCTCGGGGAATAGAATCGATATTCATGACCAAGGGTAATTTTCTGGGAAGATATACGGAAGAATCGTACTGGGGTCCGAGACCCGACCAACTTTATGGCTCCGTCAATGAGTCGCTATCATGGATCGGGCTGTCGAATATCTATCGATATTGCAATTCTTTAAGGAAAGTGGCTATTACTATGAGGGGCACGACATCACCAATGAGCGACTACGTTTATTGGTTTGCCTTGGAGGCGTTTCGATGGCTCGACAATGGATCAATTGAGGAGGTGGAACTTGTGTATGAGGGAGGAGGACCTACGGATGAGCCGCCGGAAATTTGGGCCGAATTAACACGATGGGCATTGCAAGACTGGAGGGATAATCCTGGATCATTTACGAGGTTTGGATGGCACGGATTAGAGTATATAAAGAAGTGGAGAAATATGAAGTGGAGGTTTGAGAGAGTCCCAGATCAAATTTTAGATCGAAGAGGTAGGTTTATGAGGTACTGGGACTATGACGAAAACTTCGATGTGGTAGCCGAGGAAGTAGTTGTCTGGAGTGTGAAGCGGGATGTTCGGCAATTTGAAATGAACTCGCTATGTCAGTTCTCGCATCCTGACCGCATCACCGGACTACTGAACAGAATAACTCTATTGCGGTAGGCTGCATTGGTTCAGACGAGTCCGCTTCTAATAACGGTGGACATGGACAACTGATGGGTGGTTTTGGAGGGGGTATATCACAACTCAGTTACATGAGCCGTTGCTTGGTGCCTTACAAAATTTGTTTATTACCCTTATGACGGTGGGGTTTTTACACAGAGTTCTCTCTCCGATTCCCTTTGACAGAAATCGCGTAAGTCGTAGAATGAACGCATTCGTGTTTGGTTTATCTCGTTTATGTAAGGCCATTCTACCTACGGGCCAGGTATATCTGTATCGGGGTACAGAATAGTATGTGCGGAGCGCAAAATTCTTTAAAGAATTGCCAGAAGTGCCTTGTTTGAACTTTTGGCGTGTATTAAGTCACAGAAGAACTATTGGTTATCGCTAGGCCAAGTCACTTGGAATGTGGATGTGTTTCATCCTATCGCTTCCGGTCGTGAAACTTGAACTTCTACATATCTTCTTGACCCGGATGCGTATACTTAAAGGATAGCTCAATGCGACGGAAAATTTTTGCATACGCAAAATTCTGGCCTTAATTCGGCCATATCAATTTTATTTTTTAGGTATACTAGCCAGTAACCAAGCATAAAACATGACTTAACGAGTGTCCCGAAAAGTCCCAAAATACCCACTTTTACCAATAATTAGTTTCCTCCGGCCCCCTCCTAACTTTTGGAAACAGGCAGGCAGGCGTGGCATACAGATATCCTATTACAGGTCCCAAAAATGCATCGAAACCATTCATCATCCATTATCTCTAACAACGCATCCACGCTTAAAACATGGCAAGTGCTGGTGGGCTACCGCCAGTCCATCCATCTTCAGTGTCCCTAGCCACCATCCTCTCGAACAAAGACCTGCGAGCAAGAGCGCAAGAACTCAAGCAGACAGGCCTGTTGCAGCAAGTGCTGATAGCGCAAACCTCACCTTGATCACACTCTTCGTTGGAAGCGCAGTCCTTAAGTGGTGCACAGGGAACATTTGGACCACAGAAGCCCTTGCCACTAGCTTCTCTGAAACAGAAGCAGTCAGAGCCGCATCCGTTAAGGCTGCCGCAGGATGATCCGTCGCAAGCGGGGACGGAGCATTGACCATTGACACAGGTTCCAGATGGGCACTATTTTAGTGTTAACACCTATAGCTTGATACCTTGGGGAAAGAAGATTAGGCACACATACCACATTGCCGCAAGCACCGCAGTTGTTTGGATCACTCAAAACATCCTGGCAAGGTCCATTATTGCAGCTCAGTGTACCAGGCCCACAGGTAGGGATGATGATAGTGGTGACTGGAGTGACACCGATGCATGAACAAGCACTAGAGTACTTGACAGGACCATCACAGGCGGATGCGTAGGCGGGAATGGCAGTGGGAATGGTGGTTTCGTAGTAAGTGACAATGGTGGGGACACCGCCATTGGTTTCAGTGCTGAGCCGGAAGATTAGCATGCATTACGCATTCCAGTGTAAAGGGAACTTTATATACCTTGTCTTCTCCTCGATGGTAGTAGAGAAGTACGACGAACAATCGGCAGTACCTGGGCGGGTAGGGAAAGCAGTAGCTCTGACAGCTATAATGTTATAATGCAAACCGTTAGTTAAAGCTTTTGAAGTGGAACTTGGCGGTATCACGGCTTCACTCTCGCCTAAGACGGAAACATACCCCTCAAACAGTTATTAGCATTGCAGCCGGTGGTGACTCTGGGGTTCGTCGCAGAAACAATATCAGCGGCATAGAGCACGCTGGACAAAACGAGAGCGGTGGTGAATCGCATTATGGCTAGTGACTAGTAAAACGAATAGTTTAAGCTGGGAGTCTTATTATTTGTATTGCTTCTAGAGATTATGGCTGAGAGCTGGGGAATGAAGACTCTGGAAACCTGTTGACATTGGCAGTTTATATAGCCGTGGACCTATACCATAAAGCCCTGTGCGCTCGCTCAAAGCCGTGAGGTTTGAAGACGGCACAGAACAAGTCACCAACTTGTCCAGCCGCAAACCCCTCGCGCGGACAAGATATCTGCGGTCTGCCACGCATGCTACATCACAGTTTGTTTGACTGGATATCGTCTCCCTTTCTCTTAGCTCGATTGGTTGCCGGCGTCGGGGACAATTATTCTAAAAATTACACTACATCAGGGCTGAGGTGCGGTATTGGCCTCGCATACCGGACTCCGCGAACTAATCAAAGATATGTGAGCTGAAATGCTATAGCGCTAAAAGGCAAGCCGGCCCAAGATTGGAATACTAGATTATAACCCCGCATCGTCGATGTACCTGAGATAATTAAACCAAATAGGAAATCCCACGATTTGTGGAATGTTACGAAGATGATTTCCTACGGTGTGGGGTACCGGGTGCGTCGCAAGGTGCGTCGCAAGGTGCATAGAATATGCAGAATTTTGCCAATTCGATCACGGAGAGGCTAGGGAAGTTTGGTTTCTGCGAACATGTTGGGGTTCTATTGGACTAACGCTAGGGCTATCGGGCCTTTTTTTATTACGTAGGCAGGCCGCAGATAACACCCTGGGTTCTATTGAGCTCCTTGCTTCTCAGCCGTACCGGTACAACCACACATCTTCTCCGCGATCTTAATGGAATTGTTGTAGTTGTTGTACGTTGTAAAGAGGCTTCCGTTCCCGTTAAGGCTCCGGATATGGCTACCGAGCTAGCCAAGTCAGATCCGTTTTGATAACAGCCTTCGAATATAGTTGAAGCCAAGAGTTCGCTAGACCATCGAGTAAAATATGAAATCAGTAGTGTGATAAAATGAAGCGGGGACGTTGGGGCGCTGATTTTCCTCAGCAGGCTAAACTTTCTCCATCCTGCGAAAAATTCATTCAGGTGGGCCCACCTGCATTCTCGGAAAGGATCCTAACGAACTAAATGGTCCCTGCGAGGCTCAAGATTTCCATTAATATCACAACCGAAAACCCTGACCTTCGGACTGCGAATTAATCTGACCCGGCACCTGCATGTTCCTGGTTCCTGAATAGTCATTGGGCAAACCCGTCCGGCAATGACTGTGCATATGCGAGGGGGAATGCAGAGCGACGTCGACTCCGGAATTCATGTTACACAGGTACAGCCGCAACGGAGGTTGCCGTATCCAATATTTCGTTGCCAGTTGCCAAATACAGAGCCGCCAACGTTCCAGCTCAGCAAAGGTCCAGCTGGAGACTGGCCGAGATTGGAATGTGAAGAAACCGAAAATTTCGAAAATGCGGGGAAATTATGCAAACAACGATTGTCCAGGGTGTCACCCAGGTTTTCATTTACGTCATGATATTAATATCGGGAACACTGCATCTTATAGAGAAAAGTTGCATTGTGGAAGAACACCATGGGAGGCCTGTTGGCCATGGTCAGCCAGCGAGATCTATAATTACACAGTTACCGATAGGCAAATTTTGTAGCTATCGCCCTGCCTCTTCTTTCCCTCCTTTCATACGTCGAGGAATTTCTCTCGATCGAGCTTTGAGCGCTTCGCCTCAATTTGTCGTCTGTTTTATCCTTTTCCAGGGTTTACGCTGTTAATGACCGAAGCAATCTTGCGTCCTGCTCCCCGGATTCCCAGCTGACCGGGAAAACCTTGAGCAACAGTCAGCAAACGGGCCAGAGTAGGATGGCTGGCAGCCAACCAAACACGTGGACAAGGGGGGCCCTGGTGAGAATGTTGGATTGATGCATGAGAGCTGGGCTGAGAATCCTTCGGTTTGCATGCAACTCCAGCCCGCTGCAATCACCCTCGCATTCGGGATAAAGAATGATCGGACTCTTGACACGGAAGGGGAAAGTTGAAAATTTCAAATCAAGTAAGGAACTAGTTTTCCTTACTTTCTTCCTGGCCTTTCCCCCTTATCTCTCTTTATCAGATATGCTGCATGCTCTCTTCAATGCGTCTTTGGGCATTAGTTCGTATTGAAGAACTCCTCGCGTTACGAAGGCTGAATCCAACAATACAACCGCCACATGATCCTTTCAAGTTGCGGCGTCCAATCGGAGAAAGCCGCTAACGAAAAGAAGCGAACAAGACAAACATGTGTTGGTGCTCGCAAGATGTGTTGCCACAATTCGCAAATCTTCCAACAGCTGGCCCCGAGACAACAACAGCTGTTGGCAGAAGGTAGCCTCGAATCCTTTGTATCTACTAAACCGAGCCCACCATATGGGCTGAACCAAATCTACCAGAATAGAATTTACTAAAATCTCATAGAGTATCGATATCAGATCAACCAACCGATACATTTAGCAAGGAACGATTTACTCTACTCTTCGTCCTCGAAGCCTCCTCCTATCCATTCTCCAGTTGTCTGATTTGGCAATAATAACAGACACTTGTCACACAACTTCCAGAGAACCGTCATCTTGTAAAGCCTGCATAGGTATGCATGGGACACCGAGTACGACCTTGCCACATATCCCTCTGTCGACCACGCCGAACCCTTCGTCTCTATCCACTGCGGTCCTCCTAGTGCACTCGAACCCCCTCCTTTCGCCCACTCCATGGACGCATGAGTACTAATAAGAAAGACGATAAAGCAGCATCAACACTCGCGACTCGTTGATGTTGAACTATCAATCCGCTATCCGTACGTCAGAGTGTTGCTAGGATATTCGAAGGGTCCCTGAAGCTAGTATAAGTGGTAGCAAATATGTGCTACCCTTCGTACATGCACGGCATTCAAACGGTATTGGCTTTCGCAGCGCCATGCATTGTATTTGGAAACCTAGGCCTATAGAGCCGATTCTGACTCACCACTTGACGTGGTATCTAATTGTGGTTCAAATTGTCAATGTAATTCAGGGGTTGGATTTGCCGGAGAATTGGCACCAACTGCGATACATATGACTTCAATACTTAATCTTAAACCTAAGAACCATATCTTTTAGAAAGTAACCGCCATCTCCAGGAATAGCCGATAATGTGCATGGGGTAGTGGAGGCAGCAGCCGTAGAAATATCTCATGGGTGGAAATGGCTGGCCACCACGGTTCTCATTAAGCTGATGATACGTGGTCCTGTATTGAATGCAGATTTATATTTCAGCCCTATCGGCGAAATGCGCTTCTGGTTGTCCATTCGAACTTTGAAAGACCATTTCCGAGTTCCTCCAAATCTAGGCCACGTTCGCCCGGACAAGTATCCCGCGGCATGCCTGTTTTCGAATTAGATTCGGTCAAGCGGATTATAGATGAGCTTTCGGAAGGTGTAGTTCTCGGGGTGCTCGCTAAATTTTGTTGCGACTTGGCTACACGTTGTAGACGTATTGGCTTTCAATAGTTGTTTGACGAGATTGATTTTATTCATGTCTTGGTATTCTTTGGGTATGTGTCTACATATATAGCCTGAGGTTTTGTCTCTTGGCATGTTGTCTCTTTCCCTGAGAATGCTGGGATTTCTTTCAGATCAAACCAAGAACGTGACAAATTGTAGTATGTTTTTTTCTCAGAATACTCCATTGCTGAGTGAGAATTGATGACTTAGTGCCTCTATTGTGATCTCCTATCCGGCCGTGCATGATTTGGCTCATGAATTTTAGCAATTGTGGATTAGGAAGTACTCTCGCCTAAATGTATTCGGTATCATTCACAGAGGCGAAACCCCGCCACTGAATAATAATTGGTTAGCTTGGGCAACGAAGTTTGCCATATGGATCGACGGGGGTTACATATCGGACAGCCTTCCATCGGAGTAGATGGCTGTGGGTGAGGGCTTGTCGGCTCCGCAGCGGATAGCTCTTAGTCATCATTTGAAGCACTTCTATCCATCTGTGACGGCCCTTCGCCCGTTCGAAGTTGACCCGCTCCCTGATTTTTCAGACCATCATAGGTGCGTAGTGGGACGTTTCCCTCGCAGCTGGCCAATGAGCAGTACACAATTCTTTCTTGGCTTCGGCAAAGTTCGGGCGACCATTGCGATTGCGATCAGCTGAACTCAGGTCATGATAATGAAATGGGAATCTTGCCGCGATAATTCAGGCCGGTTTGAGTCAGAAACTGAAGCTTCCAAAGACTATGTAAAATTATTCATACACGGGGAGTGTAGCTATATCTGATCAGCTGAGACAATATTCCAAGCTGACTGTCGACCTTCGCCTTGAAAGTCCAATCATCTTAGCTTAGCGCAACAATCGTGAAATTTCTTAGGCAAGTTAATTAAAACTAGTCTGTGTCTCATAGGCTGCTTCGTTTGAGCCAAAATATAGATCCACGAGCGTATCGCCGCGATATCTGGTTCTCCAGTGAACCGTGGATGATGGACGCGTGAAGCTTGATTGTACGGTATCCGGGATGCATCGATGTCGGATTCACTTCACTATGCTCTACAAGAATTCATCGATACGGATTCCATGATTCATCATAGATATGGAGTATTAATATATTCCATTCTAACCATACAGAAGCTCTCACTTCTCTTTGCTTGGCTTGTCTCTCTTAGCCATCTCCCTTCGCTCGGAATTCAACATCCCGATAAGGTATTCACATAATCTAGAGCTCAATATCGTTGCTCATATGATAGGTTTAAACGAAAACCCGTAGTCGAGAACCTTGTTGACATATCGTAGAGTTTCATGATACTATGGTTGGGCTATGAAAGCTTAATTTGACATATTGAACTTCGATGACTGTGTCGAGCACATCGCGGGAAAGTGATATTGTTCCAGAAAGGGTATTATCTGTACCGGCAAGATCCCGCTCATATTGAGCTTAGTAGTACCGAATGATGCCATGAGAACTATCCCTATTGATCATACATCAGCAAGGTCTACTCGATAAAGACTTAAGTACTTGAATTTGGTCTTGCAGCTAGTGGCTCGCCTAACATGCATAAGAATCATATATGGTGATTGCGACGGTATCATAACAACGCTTGGAAATTTAGTAGCTGGCGAGGTAAATTAATATTTCGCCCAATCTCGTAGGGGCAGGGCCGCCCTTTCACTAAAGAGTAGTTTGGCATTGATTAAGTAATTTCCGTATTGTCGAACCGAACCTTGTTTTCGTGTAAATCCACGTCGCATCGTATATCAAGACCGTCAAGCCCCTACAAATATCCAAGAAAGATTCCATGGGGTAGCGGGTATAGGGAGCGATAAGAACCTTTGAAAGGCCATGAAGAGGACTTTCCATACGTGATGAAGAGCTAGCTACGCCTTTGTAGGCTTAGTGGCCGCTCTAAAAGGTACTGAATCCATGGACTGAGGTAGATTATTATGGGGCATCCCAAGTTCAGCGTATAGCGGGCAACAAAAAAGCCTATAAGTCCGACCAGTATACTGCTTGTAGACATGTTTTGAAGGCCTTTGGTTTCATGAAATCCTGATGGTGCGGTTTAAAAAGACTAAAGGTGCAAAAGTAGGCAGACTAATATACGAAGGAGAGTAACTGACGAAAGCCTCAAAAATGAAGATTGTGGAACATGGAAATACGGATTACGTAATTATATACACTAGATACGAAGCTGAGAACGATCGAACGGCGCCAGTTAAAACCGAACAAATGACCATATTTATTTATTAAAAGGCTCACTATAATAGGACCAAGGACGCTAAAAATGCTATCATCTTGTCAAGAGGTATCTCCGCAAGATTGGGTGCATATCGTTTGTCTGCTCCTCAATACTTTCTAACGCTAGCACATCAAAGTCAACCCAGACAGGGAGCCCGTGACTTCGAGATTCAAGATCAGGGACACCAATCGCGACCCCTAAAATGTCCCTTCCCCATATACGATTCCAATTTCTGCAACAGCTTGGCGACATCCATAGCTTTCACCCCCTTACGGGAAACAAGTCGATATGTCACCGAACCCCTGTGCCAGTAGCTCCACTTTGTTGGTGAGTAGTGCCAAGAAGGCATTGGATGGACTCTCAATCCATGGATTGTTGTTATAGTCAGCGAAATTTGTTTTGTGGCTGGGTGGGTGGAGTAGACGTCGGGGAACCCCTGCCTTTGAAGGTAGTCGGACGGACCGTCGTTATAGTACTCGCTCAATTCCGCCCAGCGTGTTAATTCCTGGACAAAGGGCTCACATACTTCCACTTCAGCATCCGGGCGGTCGATAAGTTCTTTCTCTATGAATAATCGCTGTCGGATCTTCTTAGTACCAACGATTGCGGCGTTCCACTGTCTACAAACACGGAGGCATTTGGACAATGATTTGAACGCCTCTACTTTGCTAGCTGCTGTTAAGACCTTCGGAAGGCCGACATTATATAAGATTTCGGTGAGGAGTTCTGGGATATACAGAACACGCCCAGCCGCTCGGGTGGGCTCCATAAGGTCGGCCTAGATATATAAAAGTCAGTATCTATTATATCCATCCACTGGTGTGGTATTGCACATACCATTTTATGAGGGGTGTAGTATATTAATATCCTTAAGGAGATCCAAAGGTCACCGATACTCTTATTAGATATTAGTGTTGACTAGCATAAAACGGATTGTCCCGAAATATCGATCTGGAAAGAGGCTCACAGTGGCGCGGTGACTATGATAGCTTCGATAAATTTTGAGAGGAAAATGCACGGGAGCAGGACAGCTGGCAAGAACCTAGTAAAATGGAGGGATAGAGACGGGCAGCCGATAGCGCAATGGCCGGCAAGGACGTGGAAGTGACAAAGCTAGAGAAGATGTAGCTCAAAGACCGTGTCCACGGCTCAAAGTAATTAACTGAACCACGATGAGACAAATCGGGTGAAAGAGTATAAATTTATAAAGGAGAGAACTATAGAGGAAAGGGTGGGAAAAATTGCAAAAGGATAAGTGGATGAAGATAGCAGAAGAGTGGATAAGAATAAATCCAAGAAGAAAGACCGATTGTGGGATAGATGACACGGGTTTAGCGACGAATTCACAAAGTATTTTGTTTCGTTGAGGCTGGTTTACGAGACTAGCAATACTCAATTGTGAAATATCTGCCTGAACGTGGTGGAGTCTGATGAGGCTAGAGATAAGAAGTCTTTATGGGTCAGAAAACGAGGCTAGGGAACTATCGATTGGCCAATGGGCCCCGGCCTTGTAACTTCACGCACCTGACCGACTCTCGGTTGACCGGTCTAAGGTCGTCCATATAGTATATCATATTTACATGTAAGGTCACTAACTCCTTAGCCTCCAGGACCTGTAGAACAGGAAGGGGCCGGTATATGTGTCGGGCTCCTGTTAACTCATGGCTTCCCGGTCGTCGAAAACGACGAATAAGGCTTCAAAGCGAGAAACTTACTGATCAGAGTAGTTGGATATATCTCAATAGACATAAAATACTCGTTCGCACGTAGATAAGCTACTTATTATGCTTGAATTTCGAAACTTATTCTCGGTTTTCCTTGTAAACCCTCGTTCACTTACATGGTCACAAATATAAATATTTGCTCGTGAAGTTTATTCCCCTAGAGTTGACTTGGCGGTGGCGCTCTCTACATAGAAGCCTCGTATTGTATACACGCTAATTTTGAAACCAATATGTATGAACATGTATTCTTTTCCGTCAAGAGGTGAAGACTAAACAGAGATCTTATTCATGTCCGAAAGACAGCAGCGACCAACGCGCTAATCCTAATAAGGAAATCTAACAAATTTGGCAGCAGAAAATTTACAACAGCACAACACAAAACCACCTAAGTGCACTCCACAAAACTGGGACGTTTCGATGAGGACAAGCAATGCGATATAGTCTCGACATGGTCGGGTTTATAGAGCCCGAGAGGTTCCCCCTCCTCAGGCTTCCTATTCTCTTTTTTCAAGTTTGAAATCGCGTCGAAATCAGTTGATTTGGTGTAGTGATGTTCATTTCTAGAGTAGCCAATCGATTAGACAGCCGAGCCAGCTAATTATAAACGATCAGTCAGATGCCCATTTAAAAAGCCAGTTAGATAACCGGTTAGAGATTCAACCAGATATGTAAAAAATAACTGGATCCATGGAAAGACTTGACTAGCTGCCGGCGCGCTTTGAGTTGGAGAGGGCCCAAGATTGAGTAGACGGGAGATCCCCCAACGTTAACCGGAAGAAGTCTGGCAGTCTATGAGTCTTAGATTTCGAATACTTCAGTTGAGTTAGTTTAAGCGGCCCAATGAAGCCCCGCCCTCGAACTAGATCAAGGACGATGCGGAGTCCGGCCGCGGATTGAAGGATGACATCATCCTGTTGCATGCAACACAAGTTTGTATCTTCATATCAGTAGACGAGGCTAGTCTGCCGATGACATCCGGAAACTGTGTAACTTTGTGGTCGCCTATAGACCCATATGCTGGGCAAGTAGCCGCGCTATCTATTTGCGGAAATGACTGACTAATTAGCTCTGTACATAGCGAGTCGGCAACAACTTCCACTCTCTTTTCATCCTCCGGCTCTAGAGAAGCTTAAGATGCTAGCAAGGGATGGTGGTCTGATATCTAGAAAATAACGTATCACATCGAAGGACTTATCGCATTCAGTGACTTTGGATTCGTTCCACCGTTTTAGGTTAACGGCAATCAGCTGAAGTTTGGTTGGACGGCGAATACCGGCCTGGGGATGGTGATAGACTGCACCACGCTTTGAGAGATGCTTAGTGCTTAGTTGAGCACGAGCATTTTAGTTGAATTTGATTGGACTGAATTACTTTATCAGTGTTTCTGCGTGCTAACCGGCTGTTTCTACACATGCAAGAACTTGATTCTGGAATAGAGTTTGCAAGTGCGGGGACTCTTCACGAGAACGGTGGCCCTAGTGCCGTTTTCCTTAGTATATTCACGAGATTGATAGTATATAAGGGTCAAGAGAAATCCTCTACTCATCGATGGGCTGGTGTTGAAAGATTCACTGAATCTCTTTAAAACTGTCTAATATCCTGACTAAAACCATCCCATCTTTCGAACCTCCTCTGATAATTTAGAGGATAATATCTTGCGGGATTCCTCGCCAATTTTATTACTAGGACCCAACTTCCAAAAGATTTACCAAGCAAAATGGCGGAACGCGAGTCTGTGTCAGACACAAGCGACGTGAAATTCGTCCTCGGTATCCTCCGCTTCTTCGAATTCGTTTTCGCCGTCACTATCACCGGCGTATGCGCATGGTTCCACGAGCAGGCCGCCGCAGCCCACTTCTTCAGCCTCTACAAGGTCGATGTGCCACTTGGCTTCTCCGTCGCTGCCATCTGGATGTCGGCCATGGCAACAGTTACCTATATCTTCCACTCGGCTGGTTCACAAGTCATCTTGGGTGTCCTCGACTGGGTGTTGTTCGGAGGATATATCGCTTCCTCGGTAGTCTACAGCCAGTTTAGTACCAAGTGCAACAGTAACAGGCTAGTGGTTGTCCTTGACAGTGTCGGAGACACCAGCTGCGGTACTGTCAGACTTGTTGCCGCGTTTCTCATCCTTCAAATGTGGGTACCTGGCCTTCTTTTTTTCCTTATAGATGGGATAATGTGACTGACATTTCGAATGTAGCCTCTTATTTCTGTGCACCGCTATTTTATCATGGTATTTGGCTCGTCGCCTTCATGCTGCCAGGCCTATAGTGGCAGCCGCACCGGATAGCAGAGGGCTGTTTAGGTCCCGGAAGAGCCACGATGAAAGTACGGTTCAATCCGAGGCGACAGCCGCGGGGGCTTAACGAAGTTGGTCGTGGTCATGTTCTCTATACTTGAAGAAATCGCAAATTGGAAACTGTACGAAGATTTCATGAAAGTTTACATAGTTGCGCGAAACATATGGAATGCCGGTGTGTATTGTCGGAAGTAAACACCTGTTTTAATCAATATTATACAAATGAAGTTTGGTTCCAGTTGATAGTGATTTTCATCTTAGACCTAGATGTGGTAACGGTCTTATCAATAAGGACCAAAAACGGCCTCAAGACCAGGAGCGATAAGGTAATTGATAATCGTAAAAGGTCTATGAGCCACAAAGAAAAAGAAAAGACCTAACGGTTGGATTAAAACTCGCCGAGTAGTTTGATATATAGCGTCCCTAATCCAAGAGGAGGCAGCCAAGGCAAGTCGAAAGATTCTAGCCGCCCGACCCACCTAACCCACTACCATACCCAACATTACCAGCACCACTAACCCCGCTTCCAGCCGCCACATTCATCAAGTTCGCCCAAAGATCATTCCCTACCGATTGAACTTGCCCCGTGACCCGTGGAATATCAAACTCAACCGCCCAGAATACCTTCACACTCTGCGCATCGATGTGCAAAAACTCCACAGTCATAGAGTCCGGTCTCGGAGTTCCTTGCAGCGGCCTAACACTGGCGTTTTGCATCAGGACATCAATCTCGACGGCTAAAGCGACGAATCCGACCAGCATCTCTACCAGAATTCCTCCCTGGGCGTTCATCGACCATCCATCCCAATCTCTGGTAATCGAAGCACCGGGGATATTGAATCCTTTGGCATGTAGAAACATCTTTCTCTGGTCGACTTCGAATTGGCGAATGAATGCACGGATGCGTACATCTTTGACAACAGGTACGCTCGCATACATTTGCAAGGCAGTACTGTTACGCAAGGCGAGCCTGAACTCGGTGAAACAGCGTAATCCGAATCGACGATTGGGATCCGGCTGTGACGATCCTTGGGTATGAACTTCGTAGTTAATCTTCTTTTGAACCCATTTGGTTGCCATAACACAGTGGGTAACGGTCGACGTCATTGCAGTAGCAAAGGTACCATTCTTGAAAGTAACGAGGTCTAGATTGTTTCTCTGAGGATTGGGGATGCCGGAGTTAGGGTTTTCAACAACGGCTCTCCAGGTCCTGCAGACCGAGCGGCATTTGCACCATAGTCCGATGAAGTCTCGGGTTCGAGAAGGTTGGTCTCTGGCTTGAGGAGGACAGACTCGTTCCAAGATATGCCCAAGGGCTAATGGCCATCCTGGGTCATTGTAAATCTCTTGGAAGCTTCGGGTACCTCGATAAAATCGTATCAATTCGGGAGGAACAGGAGGGAGGCCAAGGCCACTAGCGGCATTGGAGTCAAATGTTAGCTGGTTTTGACTCATGATATCTCGTAGTGAGAGCTAAAGGACATTGTGAATGGGGAGAGGAGGTGAGGAGGCATCGTACCCTACGATCGACATTTTGGAGAGGGGTATTTGATGAGGCAGTAGTTGAATGCGGCTATTCTTGGTGACCACGAGGATAACAAAGCCACCACGAGGATGATGTATTTCAGGAGCCTGGATTAAAACGTTGTTGGAAGATCCGATACAAAAGATCTTTAGGCTGGCTTTAAATCTTTGGTGCTGCTGTAAAAAAGAGTGAGAATTGGCAATTTTACCAATAGATTTACGACAGAAAAACGCCAGACATAACAGGCTCATAATTAGTATAGGCTCATGTGTACAGCGGATAGTAACGACACTGGGATGGCCTACGATAAAGGAGCTACCAGTATACCTTGACCGCTATTGCCTGACGATTAAAAAATATGTTCTAAATCGAGGGCTATTGACTGATCTCTCAGTTTACGGCACAAGATTGCGCTTTAGTCGAGCTACTTGTCATATCGATATATCGCCCGTATATTAACTGTTTGTTGTATAGAATCTGTATTCAGACGTAAACCGCTTAAAAACTAGCCACCCAAATATTGAAAAGAAACATCGTATGTACATGCATTTCATGAGTCAAATATTCTCGGTCTACTGTAACACGGGGAGGTTCTGTCAAAAATAGAGCCCGAAGATAGGTCAACTTTGAAGAAGGCGATGCGTTTGCCGTTATGGCAGAAATATAGTAATATGTCGTCCCTGCTGCGATGATAAGGCGGGTGCACTATAATCACCCCTGTATCCGTCATTAATTTTACCCCCTGACCGAGTTTTCTCCAAACGGCCGGCCGGTTGGTTTTCTCGGCGAACCACGATGCGAAGTGAAAATGATGATCCAGCGTTACTCCCTCGGGAACAGTCAAGGTGCAAACACCGCCACATAGTGTGGGAAAGTATCCTGGGGGGTCGTATGTAATGGTGCCCTCTCCTGTATATGATTTAAGATTTCCAGCCCAATCGGCTAGAAGTGTATCGCGGACTAGTGGCAGGCAGTAAATCCTCACGACTTGATAAACAGGATCGGTGGCGTAGATTTTTGGTAGCCGATAGTTGTTGAACTTGTCCGAGATTTCAGCCAGACAAAATGGTTTCGGTTGGGTTGGTGGAGCGGGCTGCAGATCGCCATTAGCAGGAGCCCGAGTCAAATATGGGCCAACAATATCTCTGAGCGACTTGATTAAAATTCGAAAGGCTGGACTCGGACCGAAATAGGAAATACTGCCGGAGTCACCGCGCCCTGGCTTGCTATCCCTCTTACTCCCGAGTTTGAGGAATCTCTTTTTGATAGAAGGGCTGGCTTCAATGGTGGACTTCCATTGCTTGCAAACCATTCGGGCGTTGCACCAAACCATAACCACAGTGGACCAATTATCCTGGAATTCCTCTAACGGGGTAGAGAAGGCGTTTTTTCCAGGTTCAATGAGATGACCAAAGATCGTTTCTAGGATCTCGGGTAGCGTCATCGCGAATGGAGGGCCGGCACTGGAGCTGGTAGACTTTTGATCCGTTTGACCAAGACTGAAATCGGTAGGAAGAAGCATAGCAGAAGTATCATCTCCCAGATTCTCTTCTAGTTGGCCATTTGCTGTTAATTATTACCATCAAGATCGCTTCTAGAACAGCTCACGGGCATAGATCCATACCACCTGTTTGGTCCACGACCTCTCTGTCAGCATAGTAGTAACGTTGAAGCCAAGCTCTAGAAGCGAAGTTTTCAACTGGCTTGGTATCATTATCTGGAGTCCCACTCATTTGCACACCGTAGACCTTGCAGAGAACCACCCATCGATGTTAGTGTAATCTATCAATAGCTTAATTCTTAGAGATGATAATGCTCTGAAACTTACTCTTGTGTACTTGAAGGGCAATTCGATCTCTCTTAGGCCGTGACCTTGGTGTCCTGCAGCGAGCTGAGTGGTAGATGGGTTTGTTGGTTGAAGGCGCGGTTGAGGTTGCGACGCCGAGGGAGGACGCGTCTTATAGAAAGCCTCAAGCATATGGCCACAACTCCACCACCATTCCCCATTCAATCAAGATGTCATGATCTCTTCGCGCTAAAACAACAGCATCAGCCATTGGAATCTCCATTCATTCAAGCAGCTCTCGATATCCTCCCTAAACATGACCTCTGGTAAGACCAATCTCCAAATGGTACCTCTACAAGGTATGCAGTATTGAATTAAATCACGCTGACTTTGATAGTTCCAACTACTCCAATGAAGAGGGATGGCACGAGCCCTCAATCCACTCCATCACCTCTATCAGATATATCGATGGGATCAGATGATTTCTATGATCTTCCTCCACCTGAGGCACCAAGACCTACTGCAGCTCCAGCGACACAGTACCTTCGTCTCCAACTTGCTGGATGCAACAAAATTCACGCCTCCGCTGAAGCAGTGCTCTTCAGTCCTGAACTACTTCAGAGGATTCTATCCTTCATCTACGATGGACCATCAGACTACATGAAAGGCTCTTACCTGATCCCCTTCGATGCAAACGACGAGTCGTATTCACTGTTCCACCTCTACGATCTACAGCTCGTTTGTAGGTACTGGCACAGAATAATCACATCTTCATGGGTCCTTCCGTTCAGAAACCCAGTTCTTGCACAGGGGGGTGATGACCATCGTCTTCATATCCCCTTCTTAGCGTGGCTCGGCAATACGATGAAAAGACTCGCCAAGGCTCCTACCATACCGAGAACCGACTTCTCTGAACTTACTGAGCTTGTCAGGTATGCCAATCCAATGGATGAATGCTTCTCAGCAACAGACTACATCAGCGACCCACCTGTCTCGAAAATCTGGCTGGGCTTTCAAGCAGATCGTCACCCTCAATTCACCAAACACTACTATAAGAATCCCGATCCAACAAAGAGGAAAGCCGTTTGTTGTCCCATTGGTGACTACCTTCGAAGACTTGAATTTAGTTTCAAAATACGAGATCGTCGTAAGCCAGATCGTATCATGGAAGATGCGTTCATCATTGAGAATGAGACTGGTGTTACCGTTGCTGATGTCGTTGATCATATCCTTGGCGTTATCGCCGGGTATTACCACATTAAGCCGGCTTACATGCTCTGGATGATTGAAATTGGGTTTGTGGCTGGAACGAGGGAAGTACTCAGCGAACCAGATATTGAGAAACGCTTGCAGAAGACTCTATTCGAGACTTGCAATAGGTCTGCTAGGATCTTCTTGGTAGACTCGAGATTGGAGATCAAGAATGAGCATCGAATTGCGTTCAAACCGTCTGACGATGATTACGACCCCTTTTACGATCCAACCGCGAAGAAAAAGAAAGGGGGATCAGAGGATGAACCGGAAGGGTTGAAATTATCCATCCGCTGGACTAAACAACGGAATTACAGTGATGACAGTGAAGATGAGGAAGACGAGAGCGATGAAAATGAAACGGACTACTATGAAAACGGAAGGGGGGGTGGTATGGACACGGGTGAAGATGAGAGCGATGATACCGAAGAAGGGGAAAACGGTGATGAGATGGATAAAGACTAGCCAGGAATTTCACATATATCTTCCCAAACCTTTCACCTAGGATACTCTTATCATTCCGGGTTTAATTTAGCACTCGTTCCTCTTTGCTCACACCCTTCTAATCCCTCGACTAGCTCCTCCCTTGAAACCCAAAAGCGATTCATTATTATCAGAATCGTATAGGGCTATCAGGTAAACCCCTCTCGAGAGATAATACAATCCCTATCGCATATCGGGTGTCTCCGAATGTGGCTCGGCACTCCATCGATTAAACGGCCAAAGGACATAATCCCTTTCACAATCCTCGAAGCTGACCTCTGATCTTTCTCCGCCCCAAGATTTCTCCTCCAACCGAAACTCTAAAGCAACTTTGTAAACATCAAAACCTCCAGGGGTATACAGCCTGCAAAGTCTCCACGACTTTCTCCAATACAAACCGAGTTGTAATACCTGTGCCATCCCGTAATAGCAGCCGGCTTCCTGTCCAAGTGGCCCTGTTGCTCAACCAAAATGACTCTCGGTATTCCTTCCATTGTATAATAATATCAGGTGTATACACTGTTATACTAAAGTATAAAGATAGGTTCGGGGAGGAGCAAGACACGGGTGACTGCGGGCATTCCTGAGCCTTTATGGGGATAATCTGGATAAGACGTACGACGTGATTTATATAGTATTTCTTCGTAAAGCTTCAATGAAGTAGATGATATAGGGACTCGCCACCCGTGTTTTGAGGGTCTAAGAGGAGTCGAGCGGGGCCGAGGAGTAAGAGAAAAATCCAACATCGCAAATGCGTTGGTATCGGGTTCTTGGCGTGGACCGTCATAAGGCACAAGACTGGTCACGAGTATTTATATGCTTGCGCATCGATGTTCCGAAATTGCAACCTACCACTGCGGCTTTCCGATCTATGAGAATATAGGTTTCCTAACATGTACTCCTAAATCTTTTGGCGTCACGCTCTATTTCTATCGTCCACGCGGTACGTGGGTACTCGGGATACATCGGTATGATGGGGTATCTCGAGATTTCCAGGAGGCTTCGAAGCGAAGGCAGAATACAATACCAATAGAAATAGTGATTTCTAATTAACTTTGAGGTAGAGCCTCGGCGGATAAGGCGGTCCAATTAGCATCACCAGAGCTTGGTAGATCTGTCGATTGACCTCAGCGCCGACTCGACCGTTGGCGTTGACCAGCAGCGGCTGGAGAGCCCTTGTGTCTCGATTTGCGGCCTCCGTTTAAACGTTTGGCAAATTTCGAGGCATAATTACCCAAAAACTTCATATCCCGGGGATATTCTACCGCTTATGGAAATAATAAACCCGAATTGTGCACGAGAACCAGAGCTCCCCACCATTCACGATCATGAACTTGCGTGTCCGTGACAACTTCAGTTTCAGAATAAACCCAGTTTCTAGCCCTGCCCAGCAACCTTGCCGCCCGCCATGCCAAGTTAGTGTGTAGATCGAGCTTTGTGGCGGAGAAAATCTACTCGTCCAATGGCCCTGGACCGAAATCCAACATCCAACATTTCACCGACAACACCGACGCGTCGACGATGCACCTGTGCCGTCTTCCTATTGGCTGAAAAAGTCTCTTCCGAAGTAGAAATTCGAGTAAATGTTCTCTCTGTCGCTGTACTTCGTACCTATTCATATCGCTGAGCCTCATTACCACCTATCCTGTAACTAGTTGTTTGCGGGAAAGTATCGATCTGCTGCCTTGGACTGGGTTTTGACCACCTTGGGCCTTGCGCCGCGCAACATTAGCTATGGTTGAAACGCAAGGTACCGTTGTGAATGTTGGATTTATTTTTGCTTACGAGCGCGAGAGGCCAGCAGCTAAGTTGATAGCTGGGCGGATATATACCTGCTCTCGCCCGCAAAGTTTAGGAGGTTCAAGAATTTTCCAGTCTTTCATTCTCCTTCCGCACGATATCCTCCGCGCTCCTTTTTGTCATAGATACATCTCCATTTAGCTTCCGAGATCTATATAGAATCCCATTATATCCTTTATTAGTACATTTTCCTAACACTCGCAATGATTTCCTCGAAGTTACTTCCGGCGTTTCTACTCATCACAGCCGCTCTTGCCTCCGTGGGCCCACACGCCTTAGCTCATCCACCCCAAAGCCACAGTGTAAAGAAATTTACGCTCGGAAAAAGGCAAAACGGTAGCGGAATCGCCGTCGGCAGCTCCTGCTCGATCATTACCGGCAACCCCGACGACATTATCTGCCAGATTTCAGGGGAGAACGTTTCCTGTGCGCCAGTGTGTTGCATGCGGAACGGGGAGTTCGGTAAGTTATTTATCTTGACGAGTAACTAGCATTTCATGAGGTTCTAATGTTTCAATAGTCGATGGGTGTCCCGCTGGTGACCAGTGTGTGTTCGAGGCTGGTACGCTAAAGTGTTGCCCAGTGTAAGTTCTACGATAGCAGCTTTTGTTAAGTCAGTGATACTAAAAGATTTAATAGTGGTAAAACCTGTGGCCCGCGACCAACCGCATGCGCGAACTTTGGAGTCGCTTCTACTCGGAACGGACAGGCTGTGTGGTAAGCATCACACTCATAGTCCCCGGTGTATTAATATTGAAGCTCTCACTGACAAACAACCTTCTAGTCCCTCCGCCACCCCAACATGCACCACCCGCGACGACGGCGGGATAGCATGTACCGGCACCGGTATGGCTGTCGGCAGTACTGGCGAAGTTACCCCAACAGGCCGTGTCCCCAGGCCCAACGCTCCAAACCCAACCCGCGCCAGCACTACCGATACCACCGAAGCTGACATGTCCACTATCACTTCCTCCGCCGATGATATGGAAGAAACTGGAACCCGCGGTATGGATGAGGAGACTACTGCTCTTGCTTCGTTCTCGCTTAGCCCATCCGGAACCCGAACTTTACCGGATACTGCTACGCCAACCGACGAGAATAGTCCAGCAGGTACTAGCTCTGGTAGTTCTGCTAACTCCATTATGGACGGAAATCCTATCTTTGGACTTGTTGTTGCTGGTATTGTCGCTTTTGGACTTTTGCTTTAACTATTCAACTTTACGGTTCGACGTCAACTTCGCTCGTGGGGCTTGCTTTATTTCATACTATGTTGGTTGTTAGACTGATCTGAATGTGGTGTATCTGTTCGGAACCTTGTTTCTTCGTTGTATTTGTTAATTTGTTTGCATACAGTACGCATAGTTTATAAATATCTGCCTCGATGCTAATACAGTGTGATTATCTCCAATTTCTGAAGTCTGAACCCGCAAGGCAGTTAGTAATCGCACACCAGGATATAAAACCGTAAGCCATGTTGCTAATGTCCTTACACATAGAAAGTCTTTGGGTGCGGTTGGATGTTGTCGTGTACTAGAGGCTTCCCCTGTGCATATAGGGACGAGTAATTCGACCCCGATACAAACTACACCTACATGCAAGCCAGATTATAGTGTTGGGTAACCGACTAGATACGGTACGGTATTTTATTAGTAGCTAGGGCGTGTATATGCAGGTTTAGAGGCGTAGGATAGACTACGTGATTCAATACAACATGGCGTAGTGAATACTGGTATCAAAATATCGTCCGCGGACTGGACAAAGCAATCCTCCGACTCTCGAGCTCTCTAGAGGCTCTATTTGCCGGAAAGGCTATGAGTTAACAGTCGGGTACCGTAGTCACGCGTGCACGGGTACAAAATGAGACCGTCATTTCAGTTTCACAATCGCCACTTCGGCCATTTTTACGCTCATCGAGGCAATATTAATGCCATCGGCCACTAATTTGGGAAGTGTAATGAATCTAGAATTATGTAGCAGTTCTGATAGCTCGCGACCCTGATGGCTATTCTAAGATCGCACCTGTCGAAAGCAGCTCGTGTATCAATTGCCGTGGACTTGGCAACCTCGTAGTAGAGTTCGAATGCTCCCTCGACTACGCTTTAGCTAGTGCTTCGTAACCATCTACTCTACCTACCAATCCCTCCAAGTGTAAGAACTATCAAGTAGACCACGAAACACGATGTCTGATAGTTCTACTGACGTCCCCTCTGACGTCCCCTCCGACGAAGGGACCCCAGACTTCTTCAATGTAGCACCAGCCCAACCCTTCGTTACTTCTATCATCAATGCTAACTTTCAACGACCGTCATTACTTGGCGATATGCCGGCGGAAACCATGGCAAACATTCTAGGGAGATTAGATCAACCAAGCCTCAGCGCGTTCATTCTGTCAGCTCGATGGTGTCAAGTTCATGCGGGCGAACTGTTTTACAAGAGTGTACACGCGAGTGCAGCGAGTATGAGCCACTTGACCGCGAATCCTGAGCATTTGCCGAAGATAAGGTATGTCCTTATTGTTAACATGTTTGATATCCATGGTGTCAACCTGTCCCGCCCCGTAGAAAGAAATAAATAGTTTTTAGGATCTGTTGTAGTATCTTTCTTATCGCCAAATTTATGTGATAGAACTAACAACATACCACATATTTTCTATAGACACCTGGACATCGATTGCCGCACAGTACAGCCGCAAGGTCAGCAACTCCTCGCTTTCCTCCCCACCATTCCTAATCTTCGTAGTATCCGCTTTCATGGCGTCACAGGCCGAGGAACCGCCAGAATTCTATTCCTAGTGCTCGGTTTTATGCCTGTAATCCCAACGCTGCGACGACTGGAGGTAAGTATCGGGCAATTGAGCGTCGTATCCGGAATGCCCCGATTATGGGGTGTCGGGACAAGTGATCCAGACTGGGACAATCTAAACATGAATATACAACCGAATCTGGAGGAGCTTGCACTTGACTTTGGGCCCTCGGCTACCACTATAATGCGTCTCGACACCTTCGTTTACAGCGTCCTAGTACCCAATAAAGGTAGGTTAAAGACCTTAGAGGTTAAATGCTATCAGGAGAAACAACACCAAATACTTAGCAATGGTCTGAAGCACTATATTTTCCGATGCGCAGAAGAAGAAGTGAACCCGGGTTTGTCGGCGGAGCAGGACGTTTTGGAAGGTGTTGAGGCCTTCCAGTCGGGATATATAGCAATGTTTGCCACCCCTAGCCTGGAGATTTTTAGGTTCTATAGCGAAATTCACGCCGTCGGTTCAATGGAACGCGAGATTAACATCCAAGAGGTATGCGAAATATGGCCAAATCTGAAGGAAATCGATTTTGTGACCAGTGCTAGTTGGTTGAGCGATGTAAGTTACAATCGGTCTCCGCCCGTTATGCCCTTAAGTTCCTTCGGTAGAAATATGCTAACTTCTTCGTAGTTGAGGAACATGCGACTGGAACCACCCATGACTACACTTAAAAATTTCAATTTCACGGGTGTAACGCGCACAAGTACTTCCGTTGGCAACCCGGCAAGAAGAATCACAGACTCAGATCTCGTTCCGCGAGGACCTTTCGCAACTCAAGGCGTCCTTGCTATGGAAAACCTGACCCGCGACTGTTTCCCAAATATCGTGACTTATGGATGGTACCACCGTGACTCAGATTCAACGGTTAATATCTCTCCCGCCCCTAATACTTTCGTGTATCGGATTAGGGTAAGTATCAGAAGGGAGATCTGGCATGCGGTGCGTAACTATGCATGGATGGTGAACCCGGCACCGGTGTTCCGGATGGCATCGGTAGCTTTGTCTCATTGGTGGGGCCGTGGCGAATCAATCTATAACGCCTGATAGAAGACTGCGAGGAAGGCTGTGAGCTTGATAGTAGTTCCACATTGTGGTAGGGTCGGTATCCAGTAGGTCGGTCTAAATATCGAACTGACCGAGGTACTATAGAGATTTAACTCTGTCATGAAAACAGTATCTAGAAGCGCAGAGACATAAACTTTGGGGCAACAGTCAGGATAGAGAACATGCTTCAAAGCATACAATGTTGGCTAGTTTAAGTTCCGCCGTGCCACTCATACACGAACCCGTTGTAACCAACATTGTGTTGATAGTGTGGTATTTTATTACTGCCCCAAACCCGTCGACGACGGCTATGAATATAATAACATCCATGGCTAGCGACGGTTCCCAAAAGTCAAGACTGTAATCTGGCTAATATCAAGATAACTCTCGGAGTAACTACGGAAGCTGCTTCTGAAACCTATGGATCCATCGAGTAAGAGTTTTTCCCCCGATACCAAACTTGCTCCCAAAAATGGGCCCATGGGTAGCTCTCAATTTATCCGTAGAACCTTGCAGGGATATATCCTTGCTCAGCGCCGGCTAAATGGGTGGGCTAAACGGGAGACGTCACGTAGACCTCAGATTGGAATTATCCGAAGTCCCGACTTTGCGGGGTGGTGGGATGAGCTAGAGCCTCTTGACTTCCTCGGCATCATGGCGAGCGGGCGCTCGCGGGGCTATATAAGACTGGACTACCGCCCCGCGAAAGCACTGGAAAAAATACCAACATTCGAAGGCTACAGACCCCAGAACAATAGCTTCAAATTATCAGCATATAATATATCCACAGAATATTCCACAATGGCCGGCGCATCCTCCCACCTCAAGCCCCTTGTCACCCACATCTATACTGCCGACCCTTCGGCGCACGTCTTCAACAACCGCGTCTACATCTACCCCTCCCATGACCGCGAAACCGATATCCAGGATAATGACAATGGCGACCAATACGATATGGTTGACTACCATGTCTTCTCCATGGACACTATTGGAAGCGAAGTAATCGACCACGGCGTCGTCCTTAAACAGGAAGACATCCCATGGGTTTCCAAGCAACTGTGGGCACCAGATGCCGCCTACAAGGATGGAAAATACTATCTCTATTTCCCAGCCCGTGATAAGGAGGGTGTGTTCCGTCTCGGTGTTGCGGTTGGAGATAAGCCAGAGGGTCCATTTACCCCAGACCCGGAACCCATCCCGGAAAGCTACAGTATCGACCCAGCTTGTCTTGTCGATGACGACGGGCAGGCTTACCTTTACTTCGGCGGTCTCTGGGGTGGCCAGCTCCAATGTTGGCAAACCGGCGAGTATAAGGCGGAGGCATACACAGATATGGAACCAAAGGGCACAGACGTTCCAGCCATCCGACCCCGTGTCGCTAAACTCAGCGACGATATGCGCAGCTTCGTTGGCGGGATCCAAGAAGCCGCTATCGTTGATGATGAAGGAAAGTTGATCGTCGCCGACGACCACGACAGACGATTCTTCGAGGCCGCCTGGGTACATAAATATAACGGAAAGTACTACTTTTCGTACTCTACCGGAGACACACATTATCTCTGCTACGCTATCGGAGATAGCCCGCTAGGACCCTTCACATACGCCGGAAGGATCTTGGAGCCAGTAGAAGGGTGGACGACTCATCATTCGATCGCTGAAGTTCACGGCAAGTGGTACTTGTTCCACCATGACTCTAGTCTGTCGGGGAAGAATCACTTGAGGTGTGTCAAGGTTCGCGAATTGGTTTATGACGCTGAAGGGAAGCTTCACTTGGCGGATTAAGTGGGTTCAACATAGTATTTGTATATAATGAGTCTGTGGTTTGAAGAACGGCATCCCCTTCTTCGCTGGGAATGATTTGACGATCGTACAACCTCATAGTATAGTATCGATTCATATATCGGCATATATCTAATGAAACCTCATGACATTGCTGCATTCAACTCGCCTATTCAAGACCTCTATAATCTTAATCTTCCACGTGAGTATTACTGCTTGTTACGGATTTATGTGATGGAATGTTCAATGTAACGTAATTAAAATGCTTGTAAATTGAAAAATTCTGAGACTCCGGGTTCCCAATGCTAGAATAAAAGTGTATAAAACCTCCAAGTAACCAAAAAAACTTCCTCAGGAACGCCATATTATGTACAGATGCAGATGTAAAAGAAAGTAGCCAGCCAAAGTGTAAAAGGAAAACGCCAATGTAAATGCTGTATGCCGGTTCCGAACAAAGGAAAGTAGTTAATGAGTGACTGAAAGAAATGAAAACTCCATCGCTATGAAAAATGTAAAAGGATATTAAAAAAAGTGTTGATGCCGTTTACGCCCACATGATCCTACCGTCGACCAGAACTCTTGGTTGACAAGGAAGCATGAACTTCTCCTTTCCAAGGAAAGAGTACATCCTATTCCTCTTTCCGACGCTCTTATCCCTTCTCATCGATCCAGATCTAGATCGATCTCTAAGGGCTCCGTTTCCATCTCTGAAGTACCGCCCTCGGCAATCTTCAGGACGGTTATATGGCCTTGTAACATCGCTCTTTTCGGCCAGTTTCCAGCCTTCTTCTTGTTCAATTCGCTTCTTGGATACGATATCCACGCGGCAGCCGGCCCAGCTACCCCTCTCAAATCGTTCGGGAGAAAAGGTGTCTTCGGGAGCACAGCTGATGGCATCCAACAACACTTCGGCTTCATGTAGGATCTCAACCATTGGTGCCTCTTCACCTTCCTTGAATTCACCGACATCGACAACGGTGCTCTTGATCTTATCAGTGAAGAAGCGGATATACTCCCGTCTATCAACGTTGCGAAGAACGTATTCTTCACCCGCAGTGAACAGGTTTTCGTATTCCTTGTCTCTCAGCGTGGCAGATACGAATCGACGGATAATCTGAGGAATGTGCATGTCATGTGCAATTCCGTGAAGGATGAGACGCTTATCAGGGAAGGAAGCGAGGTAGAGAGTCTCATTGGAGCGAAGGGTGGGAGTGATTATTGTTGCATCGGTAGTCTTGTCAAGGTACTGGGCTTCCACAGCGGTCGCAGTGGGCGTTGGATTGCTTGGGTCAGCTCGGACAAGGGCCTTTCCAGACCAGCAGCCAATGTTTTGGAGGGGGCAGACAAGGTTCTGCATTCTCTCTATCGACTTGTTGAATAGATCACGGCTTGTTATGGCGAGGCACAGGGAGTCGTAGTCGGAAAGGTATTCTGTGATCATATTGTGAATAGAAGATGGGAGGGTTGTCAAGCATGGCTTAGTCTCGGTCGGCCTATCCTTGCGGACTGGAACAGACTTGACGATAACGGCACTGTCGGCAGGGTTAAGAAGGTACTGGACTAATTCTTCGATTACCCTGCGCTGCGGGGTTGTTGTGCTAGTGGGGATCGAATATTGAGGCCATAGAAGAGCCTGGTCGTTCTCCAAACAGACGATTTTTGAATGTACTACATTCTCCTGGAATATATTCCTCACCGGGGACTTCTGTCTCTGAGCGTGGTAGAACATTTTCAAAATGTTTTGTAAAGGAATGTGTTGGGAAGCGTTGGAGTTCTGAAAGGGGAAAGAGAATGAAAAGGATCTTTGGTGGAGACTTGAGCTCACAATGGAACCTGGTGGAGGGGAGGAAAAGAGCTGGGTAGACGAAGCCGTGCGCAGGATCTTATATATCTCCTTCACCATCGTTTTGCATATCACTTATATAATTATGAGATGAGTGGAAAAGGGGACTAAAATTAGCAAAAATTGAGATTTTCATGTTTCGAGTTTTGAGAGAGTCCCCGTTCGCTTGCGCTTGTCATGGTTCTGGCCGACATGGTTGCTGTCTCATGGTGAACATAACTAATCGATCTTGTCATTTGGGCATACAGGACCGGGAAACCCGCATGCTGACGGCAGGGCCAGCAACGTCAGCCTTGGACCACCCAGCAGCTACCCCCAAACTTCTTGGTGCGTGGTGGCCATGGTGCTTCAAGTGGTTCATCGGATGACCAAAATTTGTTTTGAAATGTTTGCGAGTCGGGGGTCAGCTAATCTCGTTTGAGATTAGATCGATTCCTCCAAGGGGCTAGTGTGTGAGGCATGACTGCAGCGCAGCCAATTAGGGAGCTCGATTGGTGCCGCACTAATGCAAGGTACGGCATGTGGCAGTGCTCTCAAAGGGTGTTGCTGTCACAGGAATTTTTGCTGACGGCATTGTCAGGGCATTGAGAAAGAGGCGAGGCCGCGAGGCATGGGTCATTGAAACTTGACAGCTTGGCTTTGAGGGTTTTCCCATTGCATTATCGTTTTTGCATGTAGGTTATCTGGGGAACAGTGCGGCGGTAGTTAGGAATGCATGGAGCATGTCACGCCCGTACGGTCGCTTTGTTCCCGATCTATCTCGTTTCAGGTCTTTTTTTGTTGTTCGTCTTTGTAGGCTTTGCTTGTTTCTGTTCCTGCATTTCAGGACAACCGACGTCTACGATGGATTTCTAAGCCGCTCGGGAGGCTAGTTTCGCCCGACCGGCTGATAGGGGGGCATTGTGGCCGGGTCTCGCAAATTTTCTTGTCAGGTTGCGTGCGACACTTTTGTACGATTTACGTAACTACGTCGGTGCTTCAGGAGAGCTTTGAGCTGCCGAGGTCAAAGCTAACGGTGTCTTTTCCCAACTTGAGTATGTTGAACGGCGAGCTCGAAAGCCCCACATCGACGCGCATGGTCATCTGTGTCTACTCGAAAATAGTATAAATGTCGAGGATTCATAAATATAGGAGTTCACTGTTTCACACCCTCTATTTTGGGACGGTCGATACCAGATAGACATAGATAGTCAAAAACGCAGCTAGGATGCAGACTCATCGATAGGATATAATCAGAGTCAATAAGCTTTGTGATACCTCGCATACGCCGGATCCTTGCAGCTCGCAGCTCGCAAAAAGTAGAAGTGCAAGCGAACCCGAGCGAGAGTCCAGGAGCTTCATCACGACACCGGAGGGGTTTCAATGTGGAGACGCTGGGATCTTTGCTTTTGTGCACACTGTTAACAGTGCTGCAACTGGGAGCGGGGTTTCGAAACAGGCGCTGGTAGGAAGTAAGGCAGCAGTTGAAGTCGGGTATACTTACTTGCAAGCAAGGCATCCTATGTATCATCGGGTCGGTTTGTGATAACTTTCGCGAGTATGTAGCTATTTCAGTACTCCGGTACGCCGATATCTACATCCGGATATCTTCCAATTGCGTGCGACAGCGATCAAAGGATATTGGTTAAAATACTCCGCTAGAGGGCGATCCAAATACACCACTGCAGATAGCAGACGGATTCTATTCGCCTATTGCCGTCTATAGACTCACATAGTTATCACTACATTGAGCCTTGTGCGGGGTACAAAGTGCGCCCATATGCAGGAGGTTCGCACGCCCAGTGTCGCATCGGATATCACATGATCTGTAAACCAGCCACTCGAAGGCCTTTATCACGTTGAAGGTCGTATAATTAGAGCTATACAAACCCCATAAGGCAATAGTACGAATGTATACTACTCACAGTTATATGTTATGCGATATGCGAATATGTACGTATGTGGGGCCGACATCGCGGGACCCACACAAAATCAATACTCGCAGCTGTACAGAAGTGGGGAACTGGAAAGGGTGAGACATTAATGCAGATTTTGTGTCAGTTCGAAGCAGTGCTGCCTGGTGCGGCCTGCCAACGTAAGCTTTGTGGAATATTCGAGTATACGTAGATCCTTTTTGGACCATGGTGCCGGTGGGAGAGTCGTGATCCGTTGGATTGCAAGCGGGTTGGGGGCATAGTCATGAGATGTTGGTGGTTGGTATCAATCTTCCAACCAACCAATAATGTGTCGTGGGCAGTACACAAGGCTCTCACCGAAACTAAATGAACTTAGCTTCGGGAAATCCGAAGTAATGCATTGAAGGTAAAGGTCTCGATTTGCCTGATGGTGAAGACGTCTCCGGGTCTCCAGAAGCCGACCAGAAGACAACTAACGTAGCTAACATACCTCGGCATAACGACTTCAGCTTCCTCCGACCAGGTCATCGGGCCCCAAATTGCGTAACTCTTGGCCAACTAAACCGGCACTAAAGCCATAAAGAATCTAGATTAATTCATGCGAAGAGACAATTAGAACCTTTGAGAAACAGCACCAGCATTCTTTCCATGAGCTCGTTCGCATTGAAAATAAACGCCCAAGATTCTCCATTTGGTATGGTGACACGAAAGACAAGGATTTGATTGGTGCATCCCAATTCGGTAAGGTGGATGAATTGGGTAAGCGGATGCGCAGTGCGGCACAGGGGTTTCATGTCAAAGGTGGCTATGGAGTTTCATGGCCTTGAACTTGTTGTATGGGAGTTGGAGGGTTCTTTGTGAAGTTCTCCTACGGCCGACGGAAATTTGGTTCTGAAGGAAGGTATTGGATTGAGAGAAGAACGAGGGTTCTTTTACTGGGGATTTCGCATGCCAGACTGTTCGCACGCGAGCTATTGGGCAACGCAAGAAATCCAACAAGGTATCAGCGGATAGTTTGAACAAAAGGTTAGATCTGGGTATCCAATGGGAAATAGTTTCATGATATGTGATCGATGAATCTCGTGAGCATCAATGAGAGATGGAAACCGCGGTACTGAGTTTGGTTGGATATCTGCGACAAATTATAAAATGAATTGAACTGTGAGATTGATAGCTTACTCTGGCCGCGGCTTCATGACTGGATGGACTATCATCTAACTAGCCAGTATTGCCGTATTCATGCCTAAGGACATCGCCAAAATCCCGACTACTCTCACCAGTACCTTATAGCTAACCATATCGAGAACTAACTCTTCTTCCTCTTGGGCCTTAAGTTTCTAAGCCGGGATCTAGTATCGCTCTCCAGAATGGCAGAGCCTATTCCAACCACTTCAACCGCTCAAGAAAGCAAAGGAGAGAAGTCACCACCTTCACCTCCATCTCCACCAAGAGAAAGCCCCGAGCCAGATGTGCCGCCTGAATTTCTTATCCCTTTCCACGCGAGACAGGGAAATGTCGAGGTGGGAATGTTTGTAAACTTGAATACAAAAGAAGTATGGCTACTTAACTTTAGACCGAAAATATCACAGGTTGTGGAAGCTAATTGGTGGAGTAGACTATGATGTACCCGCTTCACACAAGCGAGAGATTTCCAGATGCTTTCACCCTCCGGAAAGAACAGTGGGCGATTAGAAAAGCCTTTGCAGAGATGATGCTAGAACGAGACTACAGGTAGGTTACTGCAAAACCAGGTATAATATGGGAGTTTCTTGTTTTACTGAAGCATTTCGTCCCATAGCGAACGATATCTTGAGTCAAGGCTCCACTACCGCCTTACAAGGTCTATAACATCGAATCAAACGAACAGGCTATCGGCATTGCCTGGTAGTATTCTCACTCATATCCTGAACAAGATGGACTCTTTGAGTCTCTTGGCACTTGCGGTAACCAGCTTTCAGTTCTTGAAATTGACAGCTCCTCACGTTATGGAAGTTCTGGCGCCACCACATGTTGGGTCTTGGGCAGGGGATCGAGTGCAGTATGTTCGTAAGTCTATATATTCCCCACCCGTATGGATCAAGTACGATGTGAAGATACCATACTAATAACGGAAATACAATATAGATGTGAACTTGGATGGCAGTCTTCACATGCAAACTTTGAACCGTTCCCTGCTATATAACGACAGCTATCTCGATTACCAACGCTACACCCAACGACACCGAATAGTCCAACCACCTCGTAGTTTCGGCTCATCCCTGAGTGCTGTTGAGACCCGGAAAGGCAACAAGATTCTTGCCGATATTCTACAAGTCTCAAACGTTTTCCCGGCCAGGCTGAGTGTGATCAGAAATTTCGTCCGAGAGATCCAACAAGGTGATGAATTCTGGTTCTCCTTTCACCGAGAGAAAAAGTATTGGTTCCACGATGTAAGCCTTGTGCACGGGCACTCTGAGAATCTCTGCGTATTTGATGTACACAGCTGGGCCTCTTGGAGGGGACCTTTGACTCTAGATGACGACTGTTTACCGATGTCGGCCTTTCGGTACAACATGAGCTTCTTTGGACCTAACAGCTACTTCGCAAAGTCGGCTTGGGCGGGAGTTCCATGTAGGATTATCCCATGTGAAGATTCTCGTGACGACGTACTTTTTCTGACACCGCTAGAGCGGGCGGAGAGACGACAACGATTGGTTCGGGATATTCGGTTGAGAGGCTCACTAGAGCCGTCAAGGGACCCAAGTGGTAAGATCCTTGATATAATTGACAGTGGGGCCAAAATTCTGACTAGGAGCGAAGTAGAAGAAAATACAGCACTACAATATCGCGACGATCCAGATGCCAGAGCACGATTCATGGAGTTTAATATTTTAAGTAAAGATAACTATGTGGCACAGATCTTTTTGATACTGCTGTCCATCTACTGGGCTGTTATCTGCGGTGTAATTCCAGATACAAGGTATTAAGTATCTATGGGGTAGTAGCCCGCGCTACTGCAGATGAGGGTAGTGATAAACCTGGAGACTCATGGCGAGAAGTATTCATACGCTGGTCTGGCAGATAAGAGAGAAAAAGAACCTGAAGCTAAGTATAACACGCCTGCAGGCAAAGCTTAAGCGCTTACTGGAATATATTTTGGCCGATGGGAACTGGGATGGTTGTTGTATAGACTTTTAATGTTGGCTCTAAAAATCTATTGAGTGGGAGTGGAAATGGTAGATAAGTCGATGTAGCTAAAATACTAGCTCCTATATTTTGGTAGACATCTACAACGATTTTTTTTTGTTTCTTCCTTTGTCCTCAAGCTCTCATAGGCCTTCACTCTTTCACCACCATCACCACATTCTATCCTCATACCCCATAAAAATCTAGAGAATGCAGCGATAACCTTCATTATGGTCTGCGGCCAGCCTGAAGGTGATAACGCGTACCCTCTTAATAACACGGCCTCCTCTTTCTTCAAGACTGGCAGAAGCCAACTCCGCAGAGTAGAGCGCCGCTTTTATTATTCCACTGTTCAGCTCTCCTCGAGAAGTCCTAGCCCCACGCGAACAAATTTTCTCCCCTCTCCTACTTCCTCTCCTCAGCTCCTACCATCCGACACTACACTTCATCTACAACCTCAACCACCTTCACAATCGAAACCAGAACCCTCAAATACCCATAATGCGTAGAAATACTCCCAGCGGTGGAAGAGACGAGATGGAACGGCTACATCAGATCTTCGGCACCAGCATCATGACTCCAAGGTACACCTACTTCCGCCAACAACAAGTATGTACTCAGCCTACCGCCCGAACCTACTCTTTCGACGATGCCGACGACAAGGGAGTGCTCCATATCGCCATTGACGCAGCACAGCGAGCAAAGGATGTTATGGACTCCTGCAACAGCTGCGAAACTCTCGGTAATCAAATGGCAAATATTGTGCACGGTCAATGCGTCGAACTGTTTCGTATCCGCTGTGATGAAGGTGAAGACGGAGAGCGGCGAATTGAAGGGTTGGAACTTGACCTTCGGCAAATCAAGAAGAAGGAAGTTGGACAGATGTTGAGTGAATCCCAGTCCGCCCGTATGAAACTGCTGGAGGCTCGTATGAGGGGCACAGACAGTACAAAACCACCTACGGAGGAACGGGATGATATCTGGGATCAGCCAGACGAAAAGGAAGAGCTTGGGAGCGTCAGGTTACTCAAAGGTATCAAAAGCATCGCCAACAAATACCAAGACCAATCTGGTGAGAAACGGAGACGTCTTGGTCCAGATGAGGAGGTCACTATTAAACCCGACGTCAACGAGGAGGATGGAGGGAAGTCAAAGGATTCGGAAAGGGTACGTAGGGATTCCCCCTGAGGATAAGATGCCCTGTCTGACCAGTAAATTCATAGAAGGATTCAAAGTCCCGTGCTGCAGCCTTAGTTACGAGACCGGTCCCTCTTATTCAGCCTCGTAGTCGCAACTCCAAGCAAAGCCCGTCCGTTCAGATGATCCCACAGCCCAAGGTATACACCAAAATCTTTTGTCAAGTCCATAAGTACATACTAACCACAAGAACAGAAATCCAAGACGAAGAAAAAGAAAAAGAAGCAACAGGACAATGACACAATTGAAATCACTAGAATCCTCAGTCCAATCCAGTCCATCACAATCTATGACGCTCCAAGTGAGGGAGATCTCTCTCTACGCAATCCTCAAACAGCTTGGGCCCAGAGGCGAGGGGACGAGCTCACGATTACTCAAAGGGGCGAACAAAGGCCTTCGGACCGGCAAAATTACTTTTCGGGCAACAGCGGGAATCAACTCGCTCCCGGGCTTTATAACCACCGAGTTGATACCGAGCGTGAGAAGTACCGAAACCTCTATAACGTTCAACAACCTCGTGAAAGGCCAAAAACCAACGTCTTTATTCTCTACTCTACTGAAGACGAAAAGGCCAGCCCCAATCACCGAACCGACATTTTCAGTCCTCCCGGAAACGAGAATGGCGCTCCGGGGCGAATGATGGGGTCCGTCAAACCCATCGATTCGGACGACGGATGGGAAAATCGAAAGGCTTCTAACGCAAACGGGCAAGGGATTTTCGACATACAGGGGCGCGGGGTCAGACAGGAGAAGAAAATCCTCTTGAACCAACCAAATGTCGTACGCTCCCATGAAGAAATAGATAGTGACGTCGCAGCCGCAATGGAAGCCCTTAAGCTGGAGGATAACAATAATGGAGATCTCAACCTTGAGGCGACCTTTGATGTTTTAAGGAGAAACCAAGAAAGAGTGTCTGCCGAGATTAACAACTTATTGAAGCTTAAGGAAAAGACATTAGAAGAGGATCGAGAGATCGATCGCTTACTAGCGCTCAACAACATACCGCCAGTAAAATACAAGATAACACAACCGGGGCAGCAATTCTCTTTGTCCCAGACATTGGACGATCTTATCGACCTCGGGGCGCAGAACGCACCGAACTTCGAGCCTAAGTCGCCGGTACCTGAAACTCACGACCATATTGCTTCGACTGCTCTGTACATGCCATCGGATGGTTGTCGTCAGCCTACCCAACAAGAGAAGCAAGAATGGCTAGATTCTTTCACCGCTTCTACCACTCCGACTCTTTCAACCGGAGGAAGTGAATCCGATGCAGGCGAGAAACTTGACCAGACCGACACTTCTTCCCTAAGAGATGATCATGCATCCACTCCTGATGCTATCGAGGAAACTGACGAGCTTGGTATGTTTCCCTCAAACGCAACAGCTCGACTAGTTACGGAAGGTTTAGAAACATTTTCAGGGCTTCGCATTCAGACCCCAAGGTACCCTCCTGGATTTGAACCAAAAGCTGAGGCAAATGCCGTTCCAGATACTGTTGAGCCCCCTCTGGAGCATTCTGGCCGTACTATAACCTCAACTCCGGTCAAACCGCTTCTCGAAAGACTAGGAGACGAGTTCGAGAAGCTGGACACATCGATAGCCAGGAGAAGCGGGAAGAAGCAAAAGGTTAAATCTCAGATAGTCAAGAAGGAATGGCCAAGTCACTTCGATGAAAGTTTCGAAATACCATCCGAGACAAGGGACATAACCATCAATGGCGTACAAGGAACGGTGAAACAAATCCTCGACAACGACTCCAGTGTCTCCGGGCTTAGTACACCGGATGACACCCAGAAAGACCCCACTTTGATCTCAGATCCTGATAGCGAGCAAAAGAGCTTCAAAGTTCCAACCACTGAGTTCACGCTAGAAAGTCCTATTCGGATCGATCCAGAGGCCCCGCAAACTAAAGCACCCCCAACCACACCGCTCCGGCTCAACATTAACTCCAACACCCCCATCAAAAGCATTCTCAAGAAAACTTCACAGTTCACAAAACTGACTGGAGCGAAAGCCGCCATTATCGAGCCATTAAGACGCGAGCGTAGAGTAGGGGAGCAACCTAGCACGCCAAAGCGTTTTAGCACGGGAATACAAAACCCCTATGCTGAGATACCGTTCCCTGATACTCCATTGAAAATCGAAGACGGTGTTCTTGATGCAGAGGATATTAACTTGTCAACACGAAAGGAGGAGCCAACACCAGAGTCCCCTCTGCCTCCGGAAACGATGCCATACGAAAAGCGGTACAAGATCGCGGTATCGAATTTATCCAAACTGCCTGGATTCGTCAACGAAGGCGATCCGCCACTAGTAGAGTCTGATTCTGAGGCGGAAGTTGAAGAAACTGAGGAAGAGAAATTGGTAAAACGCTTAATGAAAGGAAAAGCTCCGGATCGTGACGGCTGGTCTGGCCTTGACTACAGACATTTTGATTATCCCCCTCGCCCGATAACTCCACCACAACCCCAGTCTCCACCATTACTCCGAAGAGTAAGGATGGGCCACGAGGATATTATACTAGTTCGAGCTATCCACGAAGGCTTGTGTGAAGCCGAACAGGAGTTTGTTCTCGAGAAGAATAAGGAGGAGTCGATGGAACAGGTTGTTCCTGAGACCACTCAAGAGGCGGATGAAGATGTAGCTGAAGTTACCAATAACGCCGAAAAGACATCCAACGCTGTTGACATAACGGAAGAGGAATCTCGACCTACTGGTGGACTTGATTCCAAGGAAGAGCCTACGGCGCCCACGCCAGTATCGACAGGGAATCAGACCGTAGAATTCGAGGAAACTCGCCCCCCTGAAGGAAAACAAGACGAAGAAATTTATGACACCTTCACACCTGCAAAGGAACGAGCCCGAAAGGAAGCCGAAAAGGCCGAGTTATAGAAAGACAAAGCCGAGGGCGAATACGTTCTACCAAAGGGAACAATCTGGACACCCCAGAAGCTCAAGAGTGCGAAACAACGAAAGCCGAGGTATCCCCATTCAACAATTCCCCAGCCCCGATCTATCTCCAACATGTCAAATATCTCTGTATCTTCGATCGATAGCATTGTTACCGTTGTGCCACTTACCCCGGAACAACTTCGTCAGACACCTGCGGAAATATACCGAGCCAAGCAGATGACATTTATGCAGCAAGAATCACAATCTAGGCTTGCACTCGTCAAAGAAGCTGAAGCGGAAATATTTAGAAAAAACGAGACTGCTCGTAAAATTCAGCATGATAAGATGGTCAGAAACGCCGAAAAGAGGGAAAAGGCTGCTCAAAAGGTTGAGCAGCTGCCTACCTCTCGACGGTTGCCGACTCCCCCAAACGGACTTTCTACTGGGGCTGCTGCAGACCCTATAACACCTCGCAAAGTACGGCCCGGTGTGTCGAAAGCAGACTTTAATGAAAATGCGGACGATACAACGGGTTGGGAGGACCTTATAAACAGTACCCCAAGCCCTGCCCCGAGACGGAAACCTAAGCCCCCAGCCGACGACACCGTAATGATCACCGAGCCACAACTCCGACCTTTCAATCCATTAAGGCCTTACCTTATGTTGCCAGGCCCAGTGGAGTCTATATTTCCACCAAAAAATGAAGGGGATGCAGATTCTGACGAGACAGCAACGCCTGAAAATGTGAAAGCTCCAAAATCACCCAAAACTCCCAAGATTTCGAAAACCCCAAGATCACCACAGGGACTAAAGGCCCCGAAAACTCCGAAGAATCCAGATACAACAGCCACGAATCCAAAAACCCCATCCAAAACCCCAGCTAAATCCAAACCGCGCCTCCCTCCTCGCCCCGTCACCGAAAGCTTCCCAGAGGGACGCCTTCCAATATCTTTAATCAGAGGGTACAGGAATATCATCACAGAAAAATGCCCCGCCGCGTGGAATATGCTTAACATTTATTTCTCTCGACTAGCTGATCCAAATGTCAATGCGGATAGAGATGAGCTTATTGGGTTGGTATTCTGGAATTTCGAAAGACAGACTGGTCGAAAGATCCCGGATATGAAGCCACATCATATTTTGTACGGAGTGACGGAGTATGTTACGGGCGTACTTCGGAGGAAAATTCCGGGGCCTTAGGAGGGATTTTGCTAGTCGTTGATCTTGAAATTGATATTAGAGTTGCCAGGTCAGGTTAGAGAAGATAAACAGAATGTTAATAGATATAACTTTATTCTTTCATAAACTTTCGTAGCCAAAGTGGTAGTATTTCTATATATACAATAGGAGGGTTTCTGCTACCCTATAGCTACTTAAGTACTCGTTTATGGCAGTTGCAAGGCAATAAGAAGTCGTGAGTTAAATGAACACCTAATACCCCCAGATACTCTAGCCTAGGTGATGAATGCTCTTGATCCCAATTCTCAGTATTCCAATCTTCTAGATGGTGATGTCCCCTTCCAGTTCCTTCACTTTAGTATACCTTCCCTAGTAGAGTAGAACCATCTGGGAATTTAAGGTCTTATTTGAATCCTAGAATATGGTCACTGCTTCCAGGTCTCCGGTAAGCTTACCCAGCTTGCAAAGCGTGCCCGCGATGTCATACCCCCCACGACATCATCGACACCAACTCTCTTGTGGATATGACAGTCACATTCACCCCCGCGGTGGTCACAAAGAAAATATTTAAGCTACCCAGGTTTTTTAGCGACTGTAACCCATAATTATCATCATCACCACCTTCTTCTTCTTCTTCTTCTTGTTGTTTTACCATTATGATCGCGGCGTCAATAGAACTATATATAACATCTACGAAAGAGATATACTTTATACATATTACGTACAACTTCGCACTGATATCTATTCATGAGCGGCAACACTACTTATGCCTTAAGGCCCTCGAGCTCTACGCCACGATCTTCCTTGTTGTCGATGCGTCATGAAGAAGCCCTGCTATGTATACTCTTGCGAGGGCAGAATATTTCGAAAAGGAGAGTATGACCAAGCCATGATTACCTAATTACTGGAAGGAAATATGATATAAAAACAGATGAGGATGCTTCTTCGGTTGTGGCAACCTCTCTAGACCCACCATGGAGACAATAAATACAATACCATTAATCGTTGAGATCACTCATCAGCCTTTATGACAGAATGCTTCACACTAGGAAGGATTGCAAGATTTATGAAATACCTGAGGAAAATATATATATCTTTTTACCGGTGGATATGCGTACTGAGTCTACGGATTCGACAGGTTATGAGCCTAGGACTGTCCTCAATGGATTTTTACTACTTTTCGATGGAACTATCCTATCACAATACATAGGATCCATAAATTACATGGCCAAGATCTCTCGCTCTGACTTATCATACACCCTGTCGGACCACTCACAGTGTCTTGATGCGGCACGGAAGAAACATATCGATTCCGCACAGCGTATATTCCGTTATATCAAAGGATCCCTAGGTGTCGCCATCCATTACAAGCCTTCTACTTCCGATAGCATACAGTGATGCCAAAAAACGCTCTGTGATTCCGTAGCGTTCTCCGAGGCTGTTTTTAATAGACCGCCAGCGCTTAAATGCCTTCCATGCTGTTTTCATGGTTTCGAAATTGCTTAACTACAAGGTTCCAGGGAATGGAGGGTATTCCTAGATGGACACTGGACTTGTCCAACAAAATGAAATTGTGGATTTCTATCCATAAGACGACTCCCGGTGCAGGAAAAACAAAACAACCCGACACGTTATACATACGGGTGAGGCACTGGTAATAGTAACCGTGATACCAGCCCATGATGTACGGACTCCAGACCGCTAATAATATATCTCGTTGACAAAGCCAAAAGGGATGAGAAACAGAAAGATTCAATATCACCCTGTCAAAATGCAGAGATATGGCAAGCTGGCTCTTTGCCTCGCTGAATATGACAATTCTCCAAAAAGAGAAAGAAATGGTAGAGCATCTCGTCGCTCTCCAAACAACCACCAATATGAGACTTCGTCTAGCTGACAGGCCTATACCCCAGCATTTATACGCTGCCGTAAGTGACTGGCTGACTTGGCTCATGCACGAAGCAATGTGTAGTTGGTTCATGATTGATGGCAATTAATTCGCCGACTAGTTCCGGCCGACGGCCGGTAACATTTTCTCGATATTTGTCTCGCATTCATGATTAAAGAGGACATAACCCTGGATCTGCCCCCACAAATGTGATGGAAGACGCAGACCTGAGGATATGATGGTCTCGTAAAAAGGCTAGATATATCAATACCATGATCCCGACGACATTCCCGCCGCGCATAGCCTTTGGCCGCTGCCCTCCATTCAAGAACATGTGGGCATCTTCTAAATTGGGTTAGCGCTGCCTTGAATCCAGGGGTGGATGTAATACTAGAGCATAATGTCCGTTGTTGGGTTCCCAGAGAACGACACATGAGCCCACAACAGACAAAGAAAACGGCATGACCAAGCTCGGTATATATACCTAGAGGCGCATCCGCTAGATCTTTTATATATTTCCCGAGGCATGACAGACATGATACCAAGCAATGCAAGGCCATGCACTAAGCTCCTCCCCCGAAGCTCTCAAAATAAATTCACGAATTCACTATGCCTACTGCATGATATTGAAGTCGCTATTGCCCGCGCGGAATGTCACCGGACGAATTAGAGATATATATATGTTCCTAGGCTAGAGTATCTTATGGGTTTTTTGAATAAACATTTTTCCCGCTGCGCGATGCAAGGGAGAAATAATAAGATGGTAATATTGCATCGGGGTTCGGGCAAACTAAAGGTTAACTTCGAGAAATTACGCTGCCTAGCCCTAACGGCAACCACCAGTCCACACGCTCTTAACCACCAGAAAGAGGAGATATATCGGGTTACCGAGATTCTCGAAGTGGACACATACTCCAGGCAAAGCCTACAGGCTTCCTAGCGCCCGGAATCGTTCAGCCGTAAAGCTAATCTGCCACGATGCCCTCAAAAGGTCGTTGGCCGATATATGATTTTCCTTTAACCCGAAATTGAAAGTGGGAGTATGATTTACTCAAGATTTCGGTGAGACGAAACCAGACACAACAAATATCAATGACTTCCGTCGTGCGGTTATGGCCCCTAAACAATGAACTAGAAAGTTAATTTATGCCACCAAGCTGAGTTCGAATGAAACTAGTCAGAAGCCCACGAAGCATACGCCAAAAGCATATCCCTGTACTGTGGCAGAGATAGGCCTATAGGTACGGCACTTTACATCTTTGGATCTAAATCTTTAACCTCGATTTTAGAGATGGGGATTCCCAACAAACCTACACATGATTTGCCAATCGATCTGCGTGTTAAGGAAGCCTCTAATTAACCCAGTCATGAGTTAGCCCATTAAAAACGAATACTAAAATCTTTATTAAAACGATATGGAAATTAACTCGAAATGCCAAAAGGAAGAAACTCGAAACTGCAAAAATGCCTACGTAGATATATTTCGGTCTAAGATAGTACGATACCCTAGGACCTCAGCCACAAGGGAAATTCGGACCGATGATGAAATGACGTTAGATTTGCGGAATTCCGCTTCGGAAATATGTACTTAGGTACCCATTTCATAAAGCCTTCTTTGCATATTAACCCTTGATTTGTTATAAACAAAAACTTACCTTAGAAAATGTGGATACATGTAGATAGCAAACGCGGAACCTTAAATTTGATAAGTCCCATCGTCGACGTAGCATGAGATGCAGATAGTACATACATTAATACTGAAAAATGCTTCTTTGCTATCGATATATCTTATTAATCGCCGTAGTTGTCTTTTCTTTTATATTGGAAATTCGGAAGGTCTTCTATTCGTCCAATTTTTTCACTGCTACTCCACTGGGTTCCCTGTAGAATTGAGAGTTTTCTTGACTTAGCCCATGTTGAATTCATGAAGCTAATAGTTTAGTTTATGGTCCCTTGACACAGGTGAAACCAGATACTAAGATAAGGTTCACAGGGCGAAGCAGCTAATTAGCGTTAAAGGGGCAAGGAGGTCATGGAACCGGCTGTCTGTCCTGATGCACCAGTTCCACCATTTTATACTTTATAAACGTGTTTTACATGGACATCACAGCTACTCGCACGCAGATCCAAGCAATTACTGATGTAATCATCAGAGTAGAACGATATTTGTGAATATAAACTCAATTCAAGGGGGTATATAGCGTCGAATCACAACATCGGCAGAATTAATATATACAAAAGTATGCTAAAAAATCTAGCATGTGGGGTAGACATATACAGATCACGTCTAGCAGACACCTTCAGGGCATCCAAAACCGCTGCCGTGGAAGCTTCCAGAGATCTTGACAACTTCAAACAAAGCGTTGATAACACCACCGATACCTTCACCGGCAATTAAACCAGAGGCGACGGAAGTACCGTACATGTTCCAGGAATTTGGGGCCTTAGCTTGCCAGACGGCTGCAACACCGGCACCGATGATCATAGCGGTACCGTATTGGGTGTATGGAAGGGTAAGAGCGAGGGAGAAGACCATAGTGTTTGGAAGCCAGTTAGCGATCTTCTCCTTACCCTTAAGGTTGAGGATGTGGCGAGCGAGGGAGATAAGAACGCAGATAATGCCATAGACAAGAGAGAAGATAGCGGATCCACGTGGGACGGGGAATTGTGGAGAGGTGACGGCTTCGGTAACGGCACGCCAAGCGGCGATAGACGGGGCACCGAATGCGCAAGTCTTAGCATCTTGGTTAAGGATACATGGATACGCAGTGGCGAAAAGGATGAACAAACTAGGAGCCATGAAGATAGCCACAATGGATCCGACAATTTGAGCGTACTAGTTTAATGTCCGTTAGTTGAAGAACTTGCGAATAAGATTCTTGAGTGGTACTTACCCATTGCTTCCTGGGAGGAGTGCGGAGGAGATATCCAACCTTGAAGTCGTTAATCAAGTCTGTGGATTGGGAGGCAGCAGCACCAGCGACGCAACCGGCCATCAAGTTGATTCTCTGGGCAGATGCAACGGTGATGTTCATTCCCTTGGTAACACCACCGGTGGCAAGCTGAGAAGCCTTGGCGACAGTAGAGACAGGAGTAGTATCCGAAGCACCAGTGCACTGAATAGCCAAGAAAGAGAAGATGAAAGCGAAAAGGATGGAGAGAATAGAGACACCAATTGGGAAGTGGTACATCTTGCCAAGAACGACGCAGATGCAAATCATAGTGGCGACTGTAAGACTTCCCCACATCCACAGTGGAACCTGCTCGGAGGCGCTGAAGATATCCTTCTCAGATCCTTCGCTGGCCTCGTCCTCCGATGGTGGCGCATTGCGGTTCTTGAACTTTCCAACGGCGCCAGCGATGCTCTTGTAACCGGCAACGAAACCAGCAGAGATAACCTTGTAGTTGAATGCCAATTCAGCCATGGAGACGAGAATCATGGCAAAGACACCGGGCCAGAGAAGCCAGTATCTGGGGGAGACGTGGTCCAAGTTCTTGACGCTCATGCTCATGTAGCTCATCAATCCAGGGATTTCTGGGTTAACCTCCCTGCCGAAGGCAGCCCCATTCTTGACAAGCAAGGGGCCAACGATAGCCCAGGAGAAGACACCGCCAAAGAAGAGGGAGAACGCAGAGTTCAAACCGACGAGGAGACCGGATCCAATAAAAGCTGGGGTGAACTCAATGAACCAACCCCAACTAACAGCGCCGATAACACCTGGAGCAGCAACTCCGCTACTCTGAGCAATGGAGTAGATCCACCAAAAGATATGCCAGTCCCAAAGAACACCAACACAATATTGTGAAACCACTCGGAGCAAGAATGCACAACCGAAGGAGATACCGAGGGCCTTGATCTTCTTCTTGGCTTGACCGTATCCACCTTCACCAGTAGCGTGCATGGCACGGATGGAGACGGCAGTAGCAGTAGCAGTGGGGAAAATCAAAGATAGCTCCCTGGCGACGTTGATGATGAAGAACTTTCGGAGTGGGACGCTGAACGAGATACCGAAGAGAGAAGCGCAGAATGTGATAGCAATGAGTCTGCCGAAGTCGTCCTTTGGATTCTCGCTCATGAGTCCAAGGTGATAGAGAGCCGGGATACCAGAAACGAAGATCAAACCCATGCCACCTACAGCAATGTTAGAAATATATCTTACATAGAAATTGAAGACAGTTTGTGAGCTTACCAGCGGCGGCAGCACTAGTCTGCACAATGTTGTTTTCCATAGGACCGAAGTGATCAGTCAAACCCGGGATCTTAAGCGGTGACCTGCTCAAGCTCTTCAGGATAGCGAAACCCAGCAATGCACCGAAAAGATTAGCGCCAAACAACCAACCCGTCTTGAGACCTGCAGTTATCACATTAGCCATGTTGAGGCAGCATTAACAATGGAATAGAAAATAAATAACCTACCGAGGTACAAGTTGGAGGCGTTGACGAGCGCTCCGAGGGCGCAACCAAGGAAGAGTGCACGGATAGTGAGGATATTCACTTCCTCTGGTTGAGTAGGGTCAATTGGGAAGGGCTTGTATGGATCGAGAACTTCGATCTCATCTGCAGAGTCCTTCTCCGATCCAAGGTCGACGGTGTAATCCTGGACATTCTTCTTCTCGTCGATTTGCAGCGACTGCCGCGAGCCCGCGAGCTCAACTTTGTCCTGAGCGTTCTTCTCCATGGCGAACAATAAATCCGACAATTCCTATAAAAGAGACTGTTGGGCGGTACGATATGCGACGGACGGACAGAGAGAAACATGAGAATTGCACTGGGCATGCTGGCCTTTATGTATCTTCAGCCATCACGGTCCTGAAAGGTTATCACTCTCTCCCAGCCAAACCGAAGTGGCTAGCCACCTAGCGCAACTTGGCGGGAAACTAAACATGCTTTTCGAGAAGCTCACACATTCCCTCGACTGCCATTCCCCTCGTCTACCCTGATCCCAACAACGATAGAGCATGATCACGATAAACCAGGGAATAAACGACACGATAGTCACAACACAGTTCTCAAAAGAAGAATGTGGGAGTTCAGCGCCAAGTCCGGACATGCTGTGCCTGGACAGACCCCTTCGCACCTCCCAGGACAGAGTGTTTATACCCAAACGGGCAGGTTCTACGTCGAGATAAGGTTTAGTGTGTTTCGATTGGCCTATAGAAAACCGGCCAGACGCAAGATACCAACGAGGGGTCGCCTGCTCCTGTACCCAGGTTGGAAGGAGGCCATGGTGGTACCGCAGATGTCAACCAGCCTAAACCGGAAGGAAGAATGTTCTTCCAGAAGGAAAGCCGATGGCGAAATGTCCTTTGCCCGCTCTAGCGGCTATGAACGGGCAGCCCACTAGAAACATGTTCCATCTGGAAGCAGGAACGGAGCCTACCGAGGGGGTCCGAGGTTGGTGTCTATCAACTAGAGGAACTTCGGACATCCAGCGTCTAGCATGAACAGGTTAATAGAGGACTATGCTTTCTTGGCCGACATGCTTACCTATTTCTTGACCACCAGGCTGCCATTCCAAGATGTCTTGGACACCTTGGTCTCAGTGGCCAGATAAAACATTGTGCGGAGTAAATTACTATCGCGAGATAACTGAGAAACGATAAATTGGCACCGACAATGCGCACGCGACTCAATGTTGGAATACCGAGGCTGTTCGGCCCCTTAATTTGAATCTCGTTCGCAGCGAGGAAGTGGAAGGCCCGCCGGGTGCTGTGTGGTATTTTGCAAAGCAACACATTTCAGCCCCTCAAACGCCACAGGTTCGGCTGCTGAAGAAGAACGGCCAGGGTAGAGGTATCACTAATCGCTAGCTATGGTCCTAATAAATGATACCTCGTGTTTTCCCCGCATCTATTCAGGGTCCCTTGTTAAAACTAGCACTTGTATTCAAATCCAAATCTTTCACAGAGTTACGAAAGGCCGGAAAGCCCAATTATACACCATGCGACTTGCGACTATCTCAACCTCCTGGATAAACACCTACCCCGACGGCTGCCTAATGACTTAACTCTACGAGATAAGCCCAAATATCTTATCCCAGATGAATTGACATGGATAAGAGAGTTTAGCGAAGCGTTCTCATTATCCGACTAGTTTTTCCATAGTTTCTCGAGAATCCAGATCCAAGATTGTGAGATGCTCTCATGTATCTTTACCCTGGCGTCGGGATCTTCTCGTTCCTCATTTGAGGTCAGATGGTGTTATCGTTCAGGAGATAATAATCCACCTTCCTTTAGGTTACTGATCAGTCGCACGAAAGGTTGTGGTACCCGGTAGCTGTGCCATATCGCTGTTTGACAATTGGCCAATCTGCCACAAGTTATGTCCATTGGTCAGGATACCTTTCACTTCATTGCATTGGCACCACATAGCAATGCCAGGAGACAAACCCAAAATAAGCAGATTTCGATGCAACATAAAATCTCCACTCACGGTATCACGTTGATAGCGCAACACTTATATCACGGTCCTCATAGTTATATCTTCGAACCAAAGTCTGGTTACGAGACTGATAACTTCGTAACGGATCCAGTGAACCATGTCACAACCCCCCAAACCCGTCCCAGCCACCTTATACACTCTAAGACCCGCCAATTCGCCACCCCCATCGGTAACCCTGTATTTGATACACGCGACCTTCGCCAGATAAGCTCTTGCCACCATTCATAGTTTATGCAAACGCTAGGGTGCCTAGTGGCCTCTCGTATTTAAATCCGGATTTACAAATACCAAGTCTTCTGCCTAGACTCAATGCCTAAGTTGTTGAAGCTTCTACGTTTACCAAGCGCTTACCCATGCCTACCTTCTTGTTGACGGATGTGTGTGCCAGTTCCACATGCAACTTCACAATTTGATGCTAGGATGAGCGAATTACTGCTTAGATATTGGTATAATTATGAAGTAATTTCGATTCCCCGCTCTAGATATAGCCATGCCATCATTCCACGCCCAGATAGTGTGCAATTCAAACGCCCTTCTCTTCCATTCAGCTCGCTCACCGCGAGAGCACCTTCGACCCGTCCGCCGCACATTTTATCTGCACCTGTAGCGCAGTGGGGCGTTGTACCTCAGACTGTGGACAACCTATCGAGATAGCGCCTCTCCGCTCGATAACCTGCCCCAACCGCAAGTGCATCTCGGCAAACCCCGTCAACAAACTGTGGCCACCAAGTATCTCCTGCATAGCTTCTTAGCTCCTCCACAAACAAAACAATTTTCAACATTCCCAGGAAAGTCAATGTATCTCCAATAATCGAAGGCCCTGCAATAATCTGCTACCCGTTAGCTGTACCTTATTTCCACGCAGGGACGGTAATTTCAACATACAATTCCATTCTCCTCCTCGTATATCAAGTTGAGATGCCAAAGGTGACCGATAGTAATGATTGCTGGCACGCAGGCCACAAAATCGGTATCCCGGTCGCAGTGAATTGCAATTTGCTTTGCTTTGAAAAGGATGGCCGCCGCAACAACAGCCGCCTGGGGTTGGACTTCTCGAAAATCATCCTCTCCAGCTTTAACCTCGATCACGCAAAAGCTAGATGCAATTGCGATGGTCGATGCGGAGTGGGGGATAGCGTCCCATCAATCTCAAGTAACGGGAAGCCATCCATGCGGCAGGCATTGGCAAATTCTGATGGATAATAAGGGTTACCTTCAAGAAGTAACTCAGATTGTAGAACCGGCGCCCCTAGAGGGGTGACGCTCCGCAGCAGTTGGTGGCCCTTTCTATATCCCTAAATTAGCAATAATCCAGGCAAGGGCCTTCTATTCACTCTTGATCGCTACTTACAAGCCACTAACAATTAGTTGCTTGTCGTATTCGAGCTCACTGTTCGGAATACCTTCCAGCACCCTCTCCACATATTTCGACCAAGCACTCTCGTCTGCATCCGTACTAAAGAGCCTGTTTCCGAGTATGCATTGATATTTGACATGTTCCAGCAGATTGGTGCAGTGTTTAGGCGTGCTAGTAAACAGTGAAGGGGCAAAGAACTCTTCTGGAAACGCTGCCTCAATACTGCTCTACTCCAATATTAGCGCCAGTAATCTCTTATCGAATGGTGTGTTGGTTTTCTTACCTTGGTCGAGATATCGAGACAGCCTTGAAGTAACCTCTCTGGGTTAATACGATTCCTCAAGACAGCAGCATGGATGGGGAGTTTCCCCGAAGCAAGCCGATGTCGATGCCCAAATATAAAGGCTGGGTCGCCTTCCTCCATTTCCGACCTTCGGAAAGCTACGCATCCTGCATCCTGTTCTCTCTCTCCGTTCGATATTCCAAGCGTACCTGTCGCCCACTGAGTTTTAGCTTCCGCGAATTCCTGGCTAGTGAACTCAAACCCACTGGAGTCTTTAGAGGATCCGCTTTTCGATGTCAAGCCCGGCTGCCTCTTCTGCAATGAGAGGGGCAGAGCAGCATCCCTTATGCTACACGTAGAGCCCTCCCCCTCCCCTAGTTCGGGTACCGGTGCTATTTCTTCCACGCCTAATAGCCACTTATAAACCGGGCTATCGGCGCGAAATCCCCAATTACCCTCCACGGAAGGAAAATTATTTAATCCCGTACCTTGCATATGTTTACATCTGTGGTGGCCATCTTCACCATGAACATCCGCGTGTCTGCATCGTTTCCTCGAGGATTCCGCCATCGTTCTACAAGTTTATTGCGTAATGGTGACTTGCCCTATCTACCTGCAGATCTGCCGTCTCCTAGAATACTATGTCGCGAACAAAAACAAACAACAATGAGACTTGCCCATGATTCTAAGTCGTCAAATACTGAGAGTGGGATGGTCAGCGCCCAGAATTGATGGCCCAAAGAGGTTATAAACAGGATACCACTTTGGCCCAATCGGGTTGCTTCCCCCTGAAAATGAACACCCATACCCCAACACATCCAACCCACCACGTACCACCAGGCTCTTTTCTACAATTTAAGGTATCTGCAGAATGATATTCGATTAAACCCTATAGACTTAAAGAGCTGTTACGCCATCTTTAAAATGGAATTCGTTGTGATTCTTGATTGCGATGCTTCATTAATGCTGCCAAGTGAGCGCAGTCTTAGGCACTGGCTGGACTCAAAGATCTTATCACGGCGCCAAAAATAACGAGAGGCCAATTTAAACTTAGCGATCCCGTCAGCAATCCAGCTTAGTAAATATCGAAATTGTTACAACGTTATTATCATTATCGCCTCAGCCTCCCACTCTCCACTATTCATCTACCAACTCACGTACAAGCACACACCCTTTTGTTGAAATGTAGGACTTATCTAAGTCTTGTTTTATCCCATAACTTACGTATTCCAGAAAATTGTTTCTTTAGCAATCCGAAGATTGATTCACTCAGTTTCAATAATGCTGAGAACGAGCTCCCCTTTTCTAATTAATCGATATAGACAGACCTCAGTTCTTAGAGAGCTTTGTGTTGAATTCGGTTTTCCAACATCTTAGTCATCCATTTCGTGTAACAAGATGCTCACACTTAACCTGATTGGGGCGACCTCCATGCTGCCGAATATCCAAATTCGGATTAGTACAATCTAGCACCAGATTTAATCCCAGCTTCTGAACCCTCTTGACAGGAGGGACTATTCCTCGAATTCCTTCTACACAGAAAGTTGAGAACTAAGACTCAGCAAGACAGCTAGTAAACCATATACAGAGATCCTAAGATGTTTCATGCCTCCCAAAGTTTCAATATTCAACCATTCCAACCCGAGACCACCTTTGAGGGCTCAGAACCTCTCAACAAAGAAACTGGATGTTCTCAGCCTTATTGCGTCTCGGACCCGAAAAGAGGGCGGGGGTACACATTTCAACCTTGGGGGCTAGATTCCACGGATCCAGAGCTCAATGATAGTATGGACCAATCTGGCCTTCCCAATGTCGAACAACGGGATTGCCAAAACAGCATACCTCCAGATCTTGATATGTTCCTTCAAGACTCGTACGACATTTTGGGGCTCGCCCCCACGACCGAATCACCCTTCATCAATGATGTTGAAACGAATCCACACCGCCCCCCTCCAGCAGATTCTACTCCAATTCCGGCTCAAGATATACGGAATACGGCTCCAATCGTGGGTCCTCTTGAGACTATGGGCTTCACAGAGCGCGGAGTAGTCGAAACCCAGACACTATTTAGAGAAGTCAAGCGCACTTCCAAAATATATAGCGATCAACAATCCGGCCAGGGATATTCCCAGTTGTGGACAACAGAGCCCTACTCTAAAACCTTCCGTGTTACAAAACAACAAAGACGTCCCCTAACGAATGAGGAGAAATCGAATAAAGCTTTGATCACAAAGGTTGGGCCATGCATCCCATGTTGCCAATCCAAAAAGAAGGTACTGGCTGCCATCTCAGACACTTCATCCGTCAAATCCACAATTCCATTATGAGGCATAACGCTAACCTTGCCATTTATACAAACATATATATAGTGCAGCCAAGATCCAAACAACCCGAACGAACCATGTGACCCATGCAAGAATAGACTACTCAATCCTTCTCTAGGAACATTGGCCTTACCTTGCATCCGCGTCTACTTGGATAAGAACATATTCCAACACCCAGGTAATTAAAATACTCGCCCCAGTCGAATTACCGGGCATACATCATAATCTGGCTTCATAACGACGTATAACTTATACGCAGCGTCTAGGAGAACTACCATATGCTATATCAACCAACGTGCCGGAATTACAGAAGACAATTAAAGAGATTTTTTCCAGGGCCAATGCCGGAGCTACTCAAGACCACCGGTGGCCACAAGTTTGGCTAAACGTCCTAGGTGATGCAGAGAGTACATTCCAAGGGCCCGAGACCCAAATTTGGTGCGAACCTGGCTTAACGATTGGCTCAAGCCGCATAGCTACTATAAATTCGCCCCCACTTGATACGCCGGCCGACGACAGGGTTCAACTTTACCCGGAATTTGTCTGGGCCATGTGGAACGGCGAGTTCAAGTACCATCATGAGTTGGCCGTCTTCAACCACCCAATCTACCTTAATCTCCTCGCGACATTGGATTTCGACTTCATTAATAGGATGTTGAAACAGTTTTGGAAACAAAATTCAAGAAGAGAGGACGCGGTCAAGCTGGTCAGGATGATTGAAAATTTGGAGATTTTACTTTCTATGGCGGACCATGGGTACCGAACAGCTCTTAATATCGACCATCCCAACGTTAACATATCTTCGCAGAGCTTCTATTGTAGATACGTGAGTTTAGGGAAATATCTCCGTCCAATACTGATGTATCAAAGCGTTATGATTAATTTAATGCATATTTTCTAGATTCTAATACACAATGTGCTCGAGGCTCTAAATATCGTCGCAAAGCTCGCAAGGAAGAGATTCGACGTCAAGACGGGACCTAGTGCAAACGTTTGGACAATGATGGGGAATTGGTGGAGTCGTAACAGGGAACGTCTCAGTGAAATTCAAAAAAACCTCCTATTAGACTATACAGGTAGGGCACTAGATATTTCAATGCCGAGGGTGGACTGTCCAAATATCCAAGCAACCAGGAGAAAGTATCCTGAGATCAAGGCGATACACACGCGTGGATCCTCGAATGCAGAAACTCATCGGACTTGGATTTTTGAAATGAGCCCTTGCAGTTGCAAAGCCCATTCGACGCTATTCAAGTATCAGGATGACCGTGCAGCCCGTTCAAGTCAACATGGGACTCCATCTAACTAGCTTGGATGCTAGGATCACCTCATCGCTAGCTTTTGGCTGCTTCTCTTCTCTAAAATCTCTACATACGTCAATCCACCGCCTGTAATATACGCTGCTTCGTTAACAATATGTTAGTATTCTTTAAAAAAGAAACGTTGCATTCTTTAAAACGTAAACAAAAGGAAGTAAAAGAAGAAGGGAAAAAAGGTCAAAGCTAGGCACACGTACGATGGAATATTAGCATGATGCCCTGTATCGATAGGAAGGTGAACCTACATTCCAAAAAAGAACGCCCCATTCCAACCCGCCTTCCCAAAGCATTACATTAAACCTACGAAAGCTTTGAACATCAAAGCTCTCAACGGAGAGTTTCCTCCCCTCCCACCAAAAGCAACCGTTTAAGCTGGCTTAACACCAAGTCTCTTGTTCTTCTTCATGGTCACCCCCTGGGCCCTCATGTCCCGAGGGACGGCCACATATGCCAGAATGTCAACTTTCCGAGTATAGCTGCCCGGAACCAACCCATTGGCCTTAAAGGACTTTTTCTTATCCTTCGTGACTTTTTTGCCTCTGGGGCCGAAGGCGTAGAAGAGCTCCTCTCCTGCCTCGAGCGTACGGTTACCGGCCACCTCCCTCTCGAATTGGCGCGTTATGGCGGCCAAGTAAGTGGAGGGGTATGCGTCATACGTACGGGAGATAACTAGGATGCAGAGCGGTTAGCAGCACTGTCGAAGAGAGGGTGTAAAATACCACATTTGTTGGTTAATATGTGTTGTACTTACGGAGCCTCTCGCCTACCAGACATCTTATCGTGACTTGGAAAGCCACCTCGGCCACTGGCAGCTTAACAACAGCACGTGGCCCATCGCCACGGTGATAAGCCGTTGCGTATATAGGTGAACAGAGTATAAACTCGGTTCAAAACTGTTCTAGATGTTAGCAAAGCGTGGAGAAGATGTAATAAGACGTAATGAAAGCATCTGTGACTTACTAGATCGAGCTTCTCTGACAGAAGTGACGTAGGGAGAAGTTGCTCTCCGATGGGGTTGTGGTCACGTAGTACTGGTGGCCACTGTAGGAAAGAGGTGTGTATATAAGAGCTGTAGATACCAGCTTATATAAGTGATCGATAGTAGATGTTAGAAATAAAGGTTAACAGTTCTCCATGTGTGGAGCTAGGTGTAATGGATGTGTTTTGTTGAATGAAGGTTCTACAAAGAATAGGCTCAACCAGCAACGACGAGGATGAGAAACATTCAACACGAAGGAGAGAAGGTTTTCAAACTCAAATATTCGGTGCTTACGCGTAGCCGATTGATCTGATGATCGTTATCAAGGGTTTGTGGATGGGGAAGCTGGAGGATGAGAAGCTTGAGAGGGGGCAGCTAGGTGTTGTTCGCAGATCTGGGGAGTATAACATCAAAGATGAATATAGATGCATACTACCGCATTTAAAGAGTCAAACATAAACCAGGGCTCGAAATTCACAGATGAACAAGCACCTCCACGCTCTAAGGGTTTTGAATGCCATAACTACAAGCGTGAAGTCAATTTTATTAAAGACCGCCCTTTACGATAAAATGATACCCCATCCCCTCGTAATACTATGACCTCTCTCTCTAAGATTACTGTACGCAGATAATCGAAGCTTTACACCAGTATAAAGCCTGAGAAATCGTTTGAACTCGACCGTTGAATCCAACACCATACAAGGAACCGTTAGGCTATCAGTAATACCAAAATACAACAGGGATTCTGTGTTGCTGTAATGCAGACCAATCGAGGTTCCACAAGTCACGGGACTGACCATATAGGAAGCCTGTCCGTCGATCGCATTCGGGCCTGACTAAGGACAGGGATATCAATCTCAGCCCAGGAGAAACCAAAAAGGGGTCTGCAGTCCATGTACACCAGCTATCACTCCTTAATTCACGACCCAACAGCTCCTTAGCTCCTCGAGAGTTGATATCAAAAGTCTGTATTAGAGTATAACTTCATTACAAACGCTTATAGGCTACAATTTCAGGTAAGAATATTAATGGGTCATGATCGTAACATCGTTAAGCCTCCCTGTCCTCACAGTCTAATAGACCCCTTGAACAGCCCCAATAGCCCCTTCGATCACATCATCGCTCACATCCTCCCAGCCCTCCTTCCTAGCCACTGCCAAATCCCATCTTCCCTCCTCCACGATATCAAAGCAATCTGTGGCAGCCCACTCCCCTTCCTTCTCACTCCCGCCCCACATTACCTCCATGGTAAAAGCACAAACTGCTGCCTCTTCTGCGGTAAACCTTCCGGCATCGCTCCCTTCAAGTGCCCTCTTATGACTAGCGACCTTCCGGAGGTATCTCTTGAAAGATTCTCCCTTGGAGGTATGGATATAATGTCTTCTCCTTAGATTGCGAATGAAATACGCTCTTCTCCCTACCGGAGTGGTATCACCGGAGGCCTTTGTGCTCCCCACCAGTAAGAATCTTACGATCTCATTGATGCTCTCAGGGTACCGGCCAGATGCCACGATGCCTGCCAACCTTCTTCTGCGTTCGTATCTGATCTCAGGATGCAACCCTAGATCGTCTTCATCACCAGGCTCTAATATCTGCTTGCCCGTCGCAAATTTCCGAGGTTTAAACTCAGAAAATAGGGAATCCAAAATGTTTTCCGTTCCAGAATCCCGAGAGGGTACGATCATTCCGGTACTACAACCTTGAATTCTAGGCTCGTATCTGATAAATCCGGGAGTATATGCCTTTTCGCCAATCGCGGCAAGGCGTTTACCAATCCAACCGCCAGAAGTGCGATGGTCTACCATCTTTTGAAGTCGAAAACCACACATATTGAAGAGATGCCGACTAGCCAATGCTAAGTTGAGGACATCAAAATCGCAGAGTTGCGAAATAATCATAGTGATGATTTCAAGAGGTAGTGTGTGGATTGGAGATCTACGAGTAGAGGTGGTAAGAGTGAATGGTTGGAGACTATCGGAAACTATTAGACTCATGGTTTCTAAAATACTGGTATATAGAACTTACACAGGGACTGTATTTGGGTCCGGGCGTCGAAGGAGGTGAGAAAATTCATTGATCGCTTTCTTATGTAAAAACGGGAATGGTGTTCGAGATTGCTCCTGCATCAACTGTTAGTCGATATCAACATATTCGACATCAAGTGAGACATACCAAAGTCATAACCTCCTTGCTATCGAAACATCCGAGTCTCCATGATTGCCGAGCCTCTTCCTACGGAAAAATTAGTAAAAACAACCAGGAAAATTCCAGGGATACCACCAGCGCTTACAATTTGCGGTCTAAACGACACATCCAAGTCTATTTGTTCAGGCGTATATAATCGCAGATTCCGTGTTCTGAAAATGTGATATGGCGGTTGCGTATGCTGGCGGTTGAATGTGCACGTACAAGCCATGGCTGCTGTACAAAAAATCGAATTCTCGATGGAGTAGAGGCGTGCAGGATAAAGGGTCAAGGACGGGGGTCCATATAAAAAAGAGCCGGAGATAAATATAATCCAGACGAACAAAGCAGCAAGATTCAGGAGAACAATGCAAATGAGTCCTCGGAGTTAATGCCAAATCTGGGGAAATTCGTCTGTATCCAGTCGTGTAGTCGCAGTCGCCTGTATGTAGTCGAAGTCGGAACCAGTTTCCTCCAATCACTTCGACCCGAAATTAAGTAATCAGCTATTCCGAAGTGCTACTACAGCTGAATAAGGTTTTGATTAGATCTGAATAGAATAAAAGAAGAAGAAAAGACCGAAAGTTAAAATCGAAATAACTTAATCCAAAGTCCGTCCGGTCTATGCATCCAGTCGTCCATATATACCCTCATACCCTCCCAACCCCGGAATCTCAACCATCTCCCACAAACCACTGTTGAGAGGTCGAGCTCTGGAAAAGCCCCCATCCCTGGAGAGGGCTATCCCGAAACCGGCAATCTCTAACCCAATCTAGCATCCACACACGCGGCAAAAACGAGCGGGAAACCTCTTTCACCCTTCGAATGTGTTGTCAATAGAACTTCTTGTACAAAAAGTCGCATCCGTATGCAGGCGGTTGCCGTTATTTAATTTATCTGTCCCGGGCCAGAACATCCACTTCCCCTTTCCCTTTCTCCTCTAGTATATCGAAGTAAATAGTGCCTTCCGTCATTGTGCAGGCTACTAAGATTGAATATTCTATCTAGTCGGGACAAGTTTCATCTCAAAACTCTACTTTTTGGTACTTATTTCGTTCCTAAGAGGAGCCGCCATGGGTTCGTCGTAGCACGTTACATTCCTTGCCATATTTCATATCTGACATACATAACGTCGGGTTTATACTCCGGAGCTCTCCTCCTTCCTTCGCCCCCTCTTCTTCTCTTTTCTTTACTGTGCCCCTCACGTTCCTATCCGATGGTCGATAGTTTGCATTTTTTCCTTCGTATCCCGCACGCCAGATGCATCTCTGCACGACGAAGCGAGATATGCTAATATAGCTCGAAAGGCAACCGACCACGTTTCTAATGCGGTATTACGGCAAAGACAGGAAAGTCTGACTTATCAGTATGTCTTAGGCTTGCATTGCATGCCCGTACCGCGGCGACCCAACAATGGGATTCCTCTAACACGACTTTTTGGGCGGGTCTGCGAAAAATCTCGCATTCTGGCGGTTATGTACTTTTTAGCGTACATAAAATCTTAGCGAAAACTTGTACCATTGGTCCACCCCTCACCCTAGCGATATAATATAAATATCTGGACATGCGTATATGTCGTACATTAGGAAAGATGATATGATATGAGCTGGCCAAATACTATGGATGAGGCGGTTACAGTTGCCCTACAGGAATAAGAAATATGCCCCACGGTACTCGAACACCTTCCTATTTCCTTGTTTTGTTCACCGCCGATATAGATTCTTATTGCGCACCATCTCCACTTCCCTCGGATCCATTGTCAGGTTTACAGACTTTTCCGGTTTTGGTTGTGGTTCTTGCGCCATATTGATATGTTTGTCTAGGTATTCCTGGGTGTCAAATTGCGAGTCCTGCGTCGATTCGTACTGCGTGTTATCCTCCTCTTCGTATCGGGGATTGTTGAAGGAGACGTCAAACTGTGGGTCTCCGAAGCTGTCAAACATTTCCTGGGTACAATTTTCGTTCGTTTCCTGGGTGCAATTTTCGTTCGTTTCCATATCTTCATACTCGTCCGAGTCCTCGGGATAGATTTCGGTTTCGTCTGGAAACGACGGACACTGCGACGCTGTATGGCCAATTTCGTCGTCTGCTTCCTCGCCTTCTTTTTCTTCGACCTCACTTTCTTCTCCCTCCCAGTAAGCTGCCTCCCCACTTACATTTATGGCGTTAGTTGTGTCCTTAAAACGGGTGCAGTTGTATATACTATACGTACTTGCTCAGAAGCATGCTTCTTCTTTGGGTCTCCCATGTAGGCAATTCCTCCTCGTCACTTGTACTCACACACAGCCCCTCTAATCTATCGTCCTCCTTCCGCACTCGCTCCCTCCACTCCCGTCCTCTCCGCTTCCTCCGCCATTCTTTGCCGCTTTTCCAACGCTTCCATAGCTCCCTTGTATCTCTGGCTTTCACCCTTCTATCCATTTTAATCCTCTCCTCCTCACTTTGATATAGTGATTCGTCAATCTCGATTTTTTTCGTATCATCCCCGATTTCGCTGCTAAGTGCCCCCATTCCCCGGGTCAAATCCCCGGAATTCCATATCTCATCCAAATACGTCGTTTTAGCGCGGTCAACATCAAGATCTTCGACCCACTCAAGCTTTAACTGTTCTTTTCCTTCTCCCGGATGTGGAGTCCTGGAAATAGTACAAGTTGCTTCCCCGAACGGAGAGCGATCATAAATCGTCCTACCACCAGACGCTTTCAAGGTTCGCAGGGCTGGAAAGTCTCCATCTACTAGTCGTTGCCTAAGACGCTTTTCCATTGAGGCGGTAGTATGAGGGCGCTCCCTACACCATACCCAAGGTAAAACAAGATACTCTAGGTTTTTCAGGCTTGGAAGATCGAACTGCAACTCATACCGGTGCCAGTGGCATCCATCCGGATCCTTAACCACGATCAGTGACACCAAGTTTGGAAATTGTCCTGGTATGTGACCCAGGTAGATATCGCTCTCGGATCTCTCGTTCGGAAAACACAGCGAAAGAGCCTTGATGGTAGGGAATTCAATTATTTGATGTGGTTGTTCCGGGTTTATTATTCCGTTTTCAGACCACCACCACCCCTTAAGACTTAAAGCTGTAACCATCTCACTGCGGACCAAGGGAAGGCAAAACAAAGGCGCGCATATCATACCCTCAAAAGATATGTGCAGCTTGAGATATAGAAGATTCCGAGGGTAGAATACTCTTTCAACCACCCCTTTGAAAGCCCTATCCGATATATAACGACCCATAAAACTCCCTCCGTACCATGGATTACGCACCCGATGAGACAGAAAGGAGTTACGGTAGCCCTCCTCTCCTTCAAGCCCCTGGTAGGGTTTTTCCGAATCCGATATTTCAGTATCAGAGAAATCCGCTCCTTCAGGTTCCGATTCCGAGCTCGAGCTCCCAGAATTCCGCCTATCCCCATCGTCAAGGTCTTCGTCAGGAAGTGTCTCCCACACAAACTCGATGTACTGTATATTGTGGTAGTAAGGCAGAACTGATAGATGAGAAATAGTTGCGAAGAATAGATTTTTCGCGGCACCGTCAGGTGTTTCTGTATGTGCGACTATACTGGTAACATCTGTAAACTCAGATAACAAGGGTAGCCAAAGAGGTAAATTCGGGATCGCGTCGCCCTCGAATTTTAGACAACTGCAGAGTTTTCAAAAGTTGGTTAGTTCATGAATCGCGAGAAAACGCTAGCATTGGTACCATACCGAATATATCTCCTAAGTGCCGCAAAACACCCCCCATCGCGGAAGCTTCGTAAAACTGCTGATTGCTGTGCGCGTTCGTGACATTCTGAGCCGAAGCGTATACCTCGAACCCGTAATGGAAAAATGAAGTAGTACCAAAACCGAGAGCACTTCGAAAGCGCTTTTTTGCCGTCCAAGTCCAATAGCTCGAGTACCAAATAGCACAATTCAGTGGGGAGTTCAATAAGTCGGCAATGGGAGTCTAGATTCTGCGCTGGCTCCACCCCGCCCCTGTCCTGGGATGCCATCTCGGATATTCGAGAATGCTATATTCCGGATTGAGTCGAATCAAAGATAAACTCGATGCTTGAAGACTTTCCTTACCGACACGCGATGGGTTTTATAAGGCCTTGACGACGTGTCATAAACCCTCCGCATTTTTATGGGGGTCATGAATGAGCTCGCTTCAAGCATGCCACAAAACCAACCAGGGACGAGATTGCTGGGCTTGGCTATGCTTCCCCAAAAACAACACATGGTATTGGAAAATTAATGCATGATGCAGGACGGACATCATATCCGACGATTCGGTGGGAACGAGTCTAGTGCGGACCACTAGCTCTTAGATTTAGATTTATGGTACCTATTCATCTATAAACTCATATGAAAATATTAGAATAAAATGCATTTTTGTAAATCCAAGTCGATGTTCGAAAGCGACCAGATATCATAACGAGCATTCCTAACGTGGAGTCAACGATTAACTCTTAAATCGGTAGGTCTATAAATTTCGGTAACCTATCACAGATTTGCTTCGTTTTGTAGCGGATGAAACACATAGTTGCTAGCATTCAGAGTTCTGACCACCGATGTCTATAGTATAATCTCTCTCCCTCCACTTTAAAAGCCTACCGGTATACCGCGTCATAGAATCAGAACTAAGCTCCGTTTCCCATTGAAACTTCCGCCGCCATACCTCGTCACTTTGGGTATATTTACTATCCGGATGAATCGTACAGGTTGCCGCTACTGGCGTGCATACTCTCTCGCCAAGCCTGCCTTCATACTTGGTCACACTAAATCTAACTTTACTTAAGGACAACCCACAACCATGCATAAAACAACCATTCAATTCACGCCCGAGACTGGACGGGTGCCTTAGGGCGATAGGATCCTCGTCCTTTGCAATCGGCCACGGTACATCCAAATATTTTAACGTTGGGAAGTCCAATAGGATATCGTATAACGTTAAGGCGTTCGTCCCACGGACTTTCAATGTTAATGAATCCAAGTTGGGGAACGTGAGTGGAGTGCGCTAAGAAGATTCTCCCGCACACCATCTGGGTAACATAAATGCAGGGTTTTGATAGCGGGGAGTCGTAGGATGGATTTCCAGCTGGAAGGATTCGCGTACGGACAAAATACCCCTTCAGCAGATAAACTCAGCGTCGTTACTATCTTGCAATTTATCAGGTCGAATAGGTAGGGATGGATGCGGTGGTGTTTAAGTTGAAATTCCAAGTGTTCCAGTTGTTCTAGGAATCCGCAGTAACTTCCTTCTGTTGAAATCTTGATAATCTCGCCATCTGATATAGCGCCCATGAACTCCTAGACGCTACTACCATGGTGCCCCAACAGCGGCGCATAGGTTCGAGATAGATGGTCTCTGACCTCTTCGGAAAGTTGCGTGGGGACCGCTGATTAAGAGAGGCCGCTATATAGCCGTCTTGCAATCGGTTTCTTCACATCCTCGCCTCCAAGTTTGAAGAATAGACGCTTTATGTTGTCGTAATACGGCAAAGTGCGAAGGAGCGCGAGGGTCGACCAATATATGCTCTTTTCCAACGAATAGGTCCTCACAAAGTTGACGACTATATTAGTGATATTTTGAAATCAAGCTGTTGCCAGAACCATGAGATGTAACTGAAATGTATGAGAGCTAGTGATTTCGGCTGACCTATCGCCGCGTTCGATGTTAATACTTATATACTAGATGTCTTTAAGCAATTCTCCTACCGAATACCATGCCTAAGCGGTGCCATCCAGTTCCCGTCGTCGAATCGACTCATATTGACCCAAGAGCGATATAATTGGGAGACATATTTCTGTGGGACAATTCAAAAGTGGACTCAACTCCTGTTGCCGCTCAATTCCTACGTGAAGTCTGGGATCCGTCTCGTTGCTATCGTTTAGTAGTACCCTTTCACCTAGCACTGTAGCGCGGCCCCGGTCGAGTCCAAATATCGAAAATTCATGCTCCAAGCTTTGAAGGCCTTCCATCTCGTGGTTATAGGGAAATTGATACCAGCCCGCGGCCGTGGTTTCTAGATATCTATAGATCCTCCCAGGCAGTACAGCTGTAGTGCAGCTGTGCCTCCTTGGTTCCCAAAATGCAACAAAACGCAATCTTTCCTATGCGTTTATTGGCTATCGGCTGGATGGCGCTTCAAATTGAAGTATCCAAACCTTTCTATTGTATTTTTACAGCATTCCACGTACGCGAAACATATAATATATCACCAGGCTACTACTAATGTTGAATAGACAAACAGAGAGGTATGTTGGCTGCGTACGGTAGACTGGTACCCAGGTCGGTGAGACGCGTCGGTGATGCAGAGCACAAGTGTGTTAAATTAACAGACTTATGCCTCGCTTAGATATTTGTGCGGTTTTTATACTATCATAGCAAAAAGCAGCCTCTAATTTATGAAACCAGTGATAGGATAGTAAGCTAGCTAGCCGGCTAGGACATCAATAAACAATTCACAGAACATCCTCGCCATCCTCTACTTCACTATCCCCATCGGATTCAGTGTGCACCTCATCGTCGGTATTCCAGTACTCTGAGTCCCCACTATACCCTTCCTCCTCAGGTTCCGAATCCTCAGAATGTTCGTACGGCACATCACCGTCGTCCATGTAAGATGGGTCTTCATCATACTCCTGCTCAGATTCCGACGTATCGGAATCATCACTGTCACTTCCCATCTCCTGCAAAGTCTCCAGCTCAAAATCGGTCAATTGACTCGGATCAGGTTTAAAATCCACGTCTCCTTCCCATTTGAATTCCCAGCCTCCGCGTCCATCGGGGTTAATCGTGCAAGTTACTGATATATCAGTCTTATGCCCTTGAAGTTCGTATGATCCGTGGAATTCAATCGATGGGAAGCATTTCAGGCGTCCTTGGGTGAGTACTGCATCGATTTCGCGTTGTAGAAGGTGGACTTCAAGGTATTGCATCCTCAATTTGGGCCATGGAAGGCTGTATTTTTTGATATCCTGAATGGGGCAGATGAAGTCGGACCAGTAGAAAAAGCAGTACTTTGATACGATTATGGATTCGAGGCCGGGAAAATGCTCTGCGATAGTGAGTACGTTGGTGTAGACGCCAACATGGTTGATAATCAAGATTTTAATATTTGGGAATTTGAGTGAAGAGAGAAGCGATTCTGCCCCTTTGACAGCCGAGGGCAAGAAGTCAAGGTACAACGTCGTAACCGTTGGGCAGTTAAGAAAGGGGATAAAATAGTGAAGTTCGGCGCTACCAGCACCTAGTTCTAACGATTTTAGGTGTTTTGGGAGGCGGATGTCGTCTCCGGATAGTGATTTTTCGATGATTTTTTCCTTTGGAAGGAAGGGGCCTAGGATATCCCGTTCGATCTGGGGGATTAACTCCATACCACGCTCGTAGTTATCGCGTATCATCTTCTCGTCTGCCGGGTGGACAAATATAGGGTAGGACTCCATGCCTACGTTGCCGAAGCGAATGTGATATCCATACCAGCTGATTTCGAGGTGGTTTAGGTTATCGTAGTATGGTTGTTTACATAGAGTAGCGTATAGTGCTGTGTAGATGTTTCCTCCGAAAACTTTTGGGCCGTGGATGTGAAGTTTTAGACTACGGAGGTTTGGAAAGATTGTAGGTTTTGGTGGGAGGGCTTGTAGGTATTTTATATCCGCGATTTCTAATACCACCGTGCTAGAAAGAGGTGCAAGTTAGTAGACATAATAAATACACCAGTATCAAATCGCTATAACGTGGAAATCTGGCAAGCATACTCGACCCAACGTCTTAACGGCGCCAACCATCCCCGGGTAAACACTTTCAACCACTCCCTATGATTAACTTCGGACAGTTTGACACCGCTGAATCTGGAGGGAAAGGCTACAGAGTAGCAGTGACGAGAGCACTTTGCGAATGCGTCTCTGGAATCTTTGTCCATGTACGCCAAGATGAAATGGCAGACTTCCGTAGGCAGGACTGCGAAAAGGCCATTCACGTCCTGAAGCATCTGCTCTAGAGTCGCCATGCTGCTGTCGAATAGGCGTATACGTATACGCGTGGAATATGTAAGATGAACTTCGCGACCGGGTGGCCTTGATTCCTTTTATATGGATTTATGCAGCAACCGTGCGCGACAATGCAATGACTCTGCTTCCCGCGATCACGTTAGCACGGGTACTTCCGACATTATAGACAGGGGTAAGCTCACCAAATCCCCTTGAATTTTCTATGATTTCCTGTTGTGAAGGTTGATGATGCTATTTCGAGGATGGTTTGTGGTTGACAGAATCAGGCTAACCCGAATTGGCGAACTTCCATTAATTCCCCTCCTCAGCCCACCAGATCCTGTCAGCCTGTCCGTCAGCGTTCGACGTCGACTTCAATTCAACTTCATCATCAGCTTCATATTCAACTTCATCGCTCACCCTAATCAGCATACTACAGATGCCGTCGTATTGAACCATCGGCTTAAACTACTAGCTAGTTAGCGTGTTTGAGCTATCGAACAAGCTCCCAGCCAAGAGCCGCCATGCCTGCCCAACAGCTGTGGAGGGTGTTTAGCCCCGCGACCAGGGAGGTACGTCCATACCACCACCACCACCATTAGTCCATCCTCTTCTCCGATACTCTCGAGATTAGATACTACCAGAATGGCGACGCTGATGATTGTTACAGACAATGCCGTGGTGCTCCACCTGGGAGAGCCTGGCCGCCGGCTCCCTATCCTGCTACCTGCTCAATGAAATCCGCGCTCCGGAACCCGGCCTCGATCCGTTCATAGGGTACTTAGTCCTACTTCCCTACATGTCGCTGTGTTTTATAATCACGACAACTGATGTTGCCGTCTGTGGATATCAATTGGCTCTTGGAATTGTTATGCTAACATCTGTGGTGCCTGCGGTATAGTCTGGACATCCCACCAATCCCCCACATCGCCCAACCAAACAGCCTCCTCCTCGCCCTCCCTCCCGAACTTCTGTATGCTATAACCGACCATCTTACCGAAATCCAGGACATTATATCCCTTTCTTTGACCTGTAACCCCTTCCTCTCGGTCTGTCTCCGAAAACTTCGCGTCTCCTTACACGACCGTATGAAAGGTGCTTGGATAAACACGCCTTTAATCTGCCTTGGCTCTCTAACCTCCGTCAACGCCGACCTCCCTCCATCAATCCAACCTATCGAACGAGCCCTCACACACCCATCCACCCCGATCGCAAGTGCATATCGTTTAACCTACCGTCCCGGTAGTCGCGGCGACACCTTCTTCCGCTTCGAAACAACCCATACACTCCTCAAAAACTACGACAGATTCGACCTCCAAGACGACCGAGTCCACCAATCTCTCAGCCTCCCTCGCCAACTACTTGCCGCGCAAGCCAGAACACCGCAAATACCAAAGACCTCTATTTCAAAATACATGTCGGAATCCCTCCTGTGTACCACTCGAAAGCTTCCAAACTGGACTCACCGTTTAATTGACCGTGCAACCCAATTGGATAACGGAACCTTAAGACTCTACTCCCCAACTGCCAACTACGTAATCCGCAACCTATCAAAGAAACAATACCTCCCTTTCTCCACCGCTCAAACCCTAAAAGGCGAAATCGAATCCGTGTTCTTTAAATCCCAAATAATACCCCTGGATCAAGTAGTAACCATTGTCTTCCTCTTCCTAATCTCCTGGTCATCCAGCACCGTTGGTTTAGAAGACGAAATGGTCCGTTCCAACGCCACAGGTGTCTATGGCCTCTGGGCAGGCGACAACTTTGACGTTTGCGAAATCGAAGAGATTAATAAGGAGGAATGGAGTAGTGTGGAAGAGAGGACTTTACTGTCGCTGAGACTTTACCTACCGAGGATGTACAGGAATATGCATGGGCAGGATCAATGGGGTGAGCCTCGGCCGCCTCGGAGGTCGGGTCTCGAAGCTTCATGGGCTACATGGGATCATGTCTCTGGCTCTTTTCCATGGTGAGTAGATAAGTAGTTATAACGAGTGTTTTATCGGCGTATTTGCGTGATGTTTGGGTACGGAATTTAGGCGTTTGGAATTTCATGGGGGGGGGCTGTGGTATTGGATAAGGGTCACGAATCAACGATAATAACGAATCACGACCATAACGAAAAACATCAAAACATGGCTGCAGCAGGTTCAGAATAGCAGAGTATTCTTAATTAAACATTACCATTACAATAATCCCAAAAAGTCAAATTTAAATCAATGAAAATCAATAAAATCAAAAAAGAATGTTTTTGGTTTTTTTTTTATATTTGTTAAAACGCAGTCCCCAGTCGAAAGTTCCAAGAAAAAGCATGTAACCACATTTTCTATCTCTATGTTAAATCTCTCCCGTCTACCTCTAACCCGGTGGACGGAAAGATTTGATATAATAGCTACCAACAGAAGTCTAAACCTGGGCTTTCCCAGCTGAAGCCCTCTCCCCTCTATAACTATTAATCAAATCCACCGGCGCACCATACCCAGCACACCTAGGATCTGCATAAACTCCATACTGCTCCAACTGCTTTAGACAATTATCTTTCGTGGGATCTGGGGTGTTCGCTGTATATATCACTGGTAAGGTAACGGGGATGGCTGGTTCTATAATGTGAATCATATATTGTTAGCAAAGTTTTGAGGTGCTTGTGGATGTGAGAGGATCGGATACAGACCAGTGATGGCGTTTAGATCTCTCTTCTTCTCATTACAATTGCAGTCTGATACACGTTTTTCAAGCATGGGGGATGCGGCGACGTTAGTTATGCCGGAGAGGGTGAGGAGAGCAGTGAAAAGGATGTAGAAGGACTGCATCTTTATTTTTTTCCCTGTTTAGGGGTTGGGATATTTGGACTCCTGGGGTAGATTTGATATAAAGAATTATACCAACGGATATAGATAACGGAAGTATTGTAATTTATTACGATAACAGCTTGTGGACGTGGAAAGGTTTATATTCTTTTCACATCTTTTATACATTCGGAGCGTATTATTCATCAAGATCGTGGGCTATACGCCTCCAGAGCGAATATCCTTCATATAATTTTGAGCATTTCAGTATCGTCTATGCCTCTTTTGTATAAATTCATAGGGTTGGAATGGAGGCGGTAATTTGATGTCGATTTGAATATCCGCCAAAATGAGCACAACGTGGCGGAGGATCACGCTTCTCGTCGGGTACCGAAACTAAGTACCCAACCTCATACTCCACTCCACATCATATCTCATGATATTTGTATCTACGCGTAATATGAATACTTAGTACTCAGGCCTTCACAACAGCCCACCAAATAACCCCCAAAGCCCCACCTAGAACTATCGCAAAGAAAGGTTCCAACCCAAACCACCTACCACCCACAAAACTCGTCGCCGTAACAGCTACCCAAAAGGGATCAACCGCCAATGCCGTTCCATTAGTATACTTCTCATCCAACACCGCGGTTTGGAAAAGCCTGTATACAGCCGTAAATACCAACCCAGTAGCTAAAGCGTTAACGCCTCTCAAAAATGAAATCGTCCATTTCCTCTTCCTGATGGCGCGCCAGAGACCCATTACCCCCGCTGCCAGGATGATTCCCGGTGAGAACATACCGATGAAGCCGATTAATGCGCCAGCTTCTTTGGGTATATTACTATTATTGCTTCGAACAGCGAGGGAACCGAGGTACACTGCGATGTTAAAGTTGGGACCAGGAAAAGCCTGGATTATCGCCAATCCTAATAGAAAATCGCGACTGGAAACCCATCCTTCGCCGACAATGTAGTCCCGTAACAAAGGGATGACGACAGGTCCGCCGCCGAAGATTATTGTACCCGCTAGATATAAATTTGCAAAGACAGAGTATGGCAACGGAGGACGTGTGAGTGTTCCGCGGAGAACCATGACGACTATGAACGTCGTGAAGAAAGCGCAGATGACAAGGATCCCGGTGCGCCAGGTGAGGAGCTGTTTTTGTTCTGCAAACTCTGGAGGGGTGCTGGGGGGTGCTGGGGAGGTAGGGGCTGAGACTGGGAGGATCGTATCTTGGTCTCTTCTCCTTTGACGAGCGGTGGATGTAATCGAAGTTCTGTCGCTATCGTGAACCGTAGAGGCTTCAGCTACTACAGCCTCTTGACTCTCCTGAACCTCAACTCTCCTAGGCTTCCAAAACCTCCTAACAAAATCATGAAGCCATCGGTAATCCCACACAACAGTAGTAACCCCTCCAACCAACATCAACACTGGAAAGAACCACAGTGCAGAATACAACATCCCCACTGCGCCACCCAGGAATACTAATACTCGCGAAAGCTTATCTGTTATAGCCTTTTCGGACAATTGTACAGCTGCAAGGGCAATAATCCCCACTGTAGCCGCATTTAGTCCCGATAGAAGGGCATAAACGGGCGATGGCATCGTCTCCCCGATCTGTGCTACACCGAGCGAGAGTGCATACATCCCGATTGCGCCGGGTAAACTAAAATCCATACAAACAAGCTTCTTAGCAAAAAAATCTAGAATCTATCTAGAAACATGTGACAATGAACTAACCTCCAAATGCAGAATGCAAGGAAGCCACTGAGGAACCCGCCGTGGATGGAGTTTATGCAGAATAGCATTTTGGTACTCGCCGGGCCGGGGAGGCCCTGGCAGAGCGCGAAGAGTTCCTGGTACTTTTTTGGAAACCTGTCAGTAATTTTATTATGCCAGCGGGATGCGGAGACGGGATGAAGAAGCGGCTGTCTTACCATCTGCTCATCGACCCATTTTAGTTTATCCACAAATTTCGTGTGGAACTGTTATCGTCATATCAGTTAGCACGATCCTATCAAATTTGAACATGAAATAATAGGGGAACATACAATCTGAAAGTGCACCGGCGGTCCCCCAAAGGCGGTAAACCCCAGATGCCAATTCGCAACAATGAAATCTCTCCATTTGTCGGGAATATGAACACGCAGCGGTCGCGAAGACTCGCGCGGTTCACGATGAGCGACGGGAGTACGAAAGGACAACATCGTACGATCGTGGTCAGTCTTTCGTAGTTTTCACAAACTCAATCGTTGAGCAAAATCAAAAGTTCATTGGGGATTCATCGTTTCTACCCCATATTATCGTCATACAAATTGTGGTGTTGCTGCCGGCCAATGGTAGGGAAGGGCTGGTAAGCACGCCATTCGCGCTTGCATGTGAGCTTTTGAGAGCTGTGATAATTTATCAATCTTATCAGTTATTCCACTGGATGGGGGCTATAAATTCTAGATTTATAGATTTCCCTTCGCCTGGATAAAAACGCCTGCCGTGCGAGCTTTTGTAGCCATATGTAGCTGTTGGACATCCGATATGGCTCTGATCATGGCATGACTCTGCGACCGGACCTAAAAGCTACCCCTGGCAGATTCGTGCTCAAAAATCAGCTTGAATTCGGCAGATTCGGCAGTCCCCTTGCAGGGCGAAGAAAAACGGGATCTCTGTTAATAAATTACAAACCTATGATAGTCAAGTGTACCGCGCGCTTCGAAAATAAGGTTGATCGAAATAAAAAGTGCCCAGTAGATGCTCAGACAATGAATTTAATGAACAAGCTTTCATCGGAAGGTCGAAATCTTTCGTCGCACCTTCAGAAAGTGTGTGCACCCATGTGGCGCCAAAAATAGCGACCGATTGGACGGGCCGGGGTGGACCTGGAAGAAGAGAGGACGGAAGACTCCGGAAGAATGGCATTCATGCAAGATGCACGACGAGGCCCTCCAAGAGGTCTGCGGGGTTCTGTTTGATGAAGCCAACATGGTGTTTTATCGATATGCGGCAAAGCTCCAACATTGTATGCACTGCAGTGCGTATATGGAGGATCCACAAGAGGACGCCTCGAGAAGCCGTGCATCGGCCTTGGAGATGTGATCAAAAGCCGTCCATGCGCATTCACCAGTCCATAGATGCGATCCAGAATTCCAACAGCATGAAAGATGGTCAAGTGCCTTGACAAATTCAAGACCCAACATTGAACGTTGCCGTCCAACATGCCTGCCTGCTTGCTTGCCTGCTCCAACAGCCTGGACCAGGATAATTTGCAGGCGAGGTTGGTATGCCCGCTCATTGGCCAAGGCTGTGGACCGGGGTGGCAGCCAAGTTCGACCAGAGCCAATCGCCTGGCGGGAGGAAGCGCTCTCGACCGCCTTTTCGACCTCACTTTTCTTATTTTCTTGTGAACGATCTATAACCGCTGAGAAATAGCTCACGGCAGGCGGTTTGTTCATTGGCGGGCGGTGGGATTATGTTCCGTGCAGGCTGGCTTAAAGCCAACCAACGGCAGTAGAGACCCTACACCATTCGGAAGAGTTAGCAGCTGTGCATGAAGATGAATTGATGGCGAGGAGGAAGACTCAAAATGCAGCTGCCGCCCACATGGTCCTGTCCCTGCTTTTTTATTCCTTTCCTCTTTTCGATTTCGATTCCTTGGTGGTTTTCGACTGTACCTTTTTACATCCTTCGAACGTGATCTCGAAATTTTAGTATTTCCGACTTCACGACAGAACCCGAGCGTTCTCGACAGACAGACAGTTGTAGACGCTCACCCGCCTGCTGGATTGAAGAGGACTATTCATTGCATCCCGACTGGCTTAGAGTTGACCTTTGAGCTTTCGACGACGACAATAATTCATCACTCCCGACAAGCCCTTTTCTCAGGCTTCACCAATATAATAAAATACATATAAAAACCCGACAAAATGCTTCGTTCACTCGTCGCTGCTGTTGTGCTTGCGGCCACAGCCTCCGCTCACTTTGTCATCACATACCCGCCGGACAGAGGCAACTCCTACAACACCCAGTTCCAGTTCCCATGTACGAAGATACTCCCGATATCCAAATTCATATTCAAAATTTAGTGAATTAAAACTAATTGAATTTGTGTAGGCGGTGGTCTTGAGTCTACCGGTAACCGCTCGTTCTGGCCGACGAACGGCGGCGCCATGGCCTTCGTCCCTCTCCACGACTTCGCCTTCACCACAATCAACATCGCCATCGGTGATAGGATTCAGGAGACTTTCGATGTCAATAGATTCAACCATATCATGGTCCCGACCTTCAATCAGACGGGCGGAAACGGAACTTTCTGCCTGCCACTCGTTAAGATTCCGCCGTCGTTGAAGCCACTTGTCAAGGCTGGTGTCAATGCGACCATCCAGATCGTTCAGCTCGTCGCTAGTGGAAGCGCTCTCTACAATGTATGTTCTTCTCATATATACATTCCGGATATCGTATAAATGGACAATAGCTAACTGATTTATAGTGCGCCGACATCACTTTCTCAGACACAGAAGCTCAACGCTTCGGCAACCCGCAAATCTGGAACTCCATCTGCTTCAACTCGAGCAACATGGGCGCGAACCACCTTGCCAACTCCGAACGTCAAATAAACTACACCGAACTTGCCCTTCAAGAACTAAACCTCAAGATGGCCGCCGGCTCGCACGTCTCCATCGGCGCTACAACACTGCTAGCATCACTGGTGGTCTCGATGGGCGTCCTATTAAGTGGACTGTGGTAGTAGTTTCATTTGATTTTTTGGTTATACTTGGTTACGATTCTTCTTTTTGACGGTGTCTTAATAATTGGTTCGGGGTGTTCCATTTTTCTTCGTGCTCCATTAGCGACTTCCTTTCCCCTTCTATCATATATTCCGACTGTATAGTTTCTTACCTCCTCCTCCACTCACCCTATACCATCTTACCGATATCTGTCCTGTGGGTTATGTTTCCGTGGCATCCGGCGTCAATTTTGTTTCGGGTTCTTATATATTTTCTGTTACTTTCCTTTGGGCCGTATATACCCTTTATATACTTACACTGTCTCCCGTTCACCCTAGAGGGAATGAGGAGACAGTCAACCGCGATGTAGGCAGCCAGCTTATTTGACTGCCGTTTACGCTCCTTAATACGATACAACAAGAAGAAATGATGACAGCATTGTCAAAAAAATGTTTGCCTTCTCCCTTAATCAGTGCATAGGAGTGATGTACATCATGATGTAAATTCCAGGAAGGGTGGTCTCATAGCAAGGGCGTAGTATCAGTCCCAAATATCGTTCTTAAGCTTACGCAATTCACCGCTGATTCAGAAGGATTGGATAACTGCAGCTGCTCGGTCCTCGTGAGTACAGAGGTTTATGGTACCCCTGGACATCGATTTTAATTTCAAATGGTGAATTTTTACGGTCGGAAAATTGTGTATGGTGGAATATATGGTGGGTTACGCGTACCTGCTTACCCCCTCTCTCGTCCCGCACAGGCTTGCAGGCCGCAACCTCGATAACCGCCTGATCATGCATTCGATAGCGGCATGCTGGGGCCTTAGAGCGAAAAGATGTGTAGATTTGAAACAATACTACTCAAGGCATTTTGTTCCAATGCTTCGCTGTATACTAAACTTTTAATTCCAGTCGCTCGTTGTTGTTCACTCATGTGATATGTGATCCTCACAAATGTCTACCACCTCAACATTCTACACTTAGCTTCGCCCCCTCGCATGATCTATGCCGTCGCGCGACGTCTCCCCTTTAAGCCCCATATCTTCAGGCAGTAGATAAAGGTATAAGTATTTAGGCAATCTTCGCCATATCGCCGCATAATCTCGTACTCTTCACCATTATCAATGCCAATGTGTATGTATATGTACGCTGCCTATCCCATCCCAGTCACAAAGCATCATGCCGCTCAATCCTCAAGCACAGAAGCGGCAAAGACTCCGTCTATGGCAACATACTAGGATAACTGTGTGTCACCGCCTCCACCGATCTCGTCCCGTCGACAAGGTTTTTTACGAGATGTTGTAGAACCGTAAGATTCTTTTAAACCGCTCATCATCTCTACGATGATGGTATGTATAAATCGCGGGGTCTATAGACGGCGGTCGGGGACTCGGCTGGGTAGGCCAGGGCCATGGGTATATTTAAAGATATCGGCGAGGGTGGTTTATTGGTGCGCTTTGTACACTTGCATTGTCTGTGTTCTGTGCCTCTTACTAACATTAGTGGATTCGCAGAGACAATGGACCAGCAGCGGGATTCCTGTCCTGTGCCTATTGTCTAATTCCTGTGCAGACGACCTGACTGGCTTTGTAGACGATTCTTTGCCCGATTGTCAAGGTCGCGAACCTAACCCGTCGACCAACCTCAAAACTAAATTAATTGAGCCTCCCAAAATCTCGAAAACCTGAAAGAGAGAGAGAGAGAGAGCTCCGATTACAATATCTTCTCCCGAAAATAACTTCTTTTCCACCTAGCCAAACCCCTTACATATATATCTCTAATTCTGTCCTCCCCCATCCCCACAGTCCATACATCCAAGCGATCTCAACGTGTGCACGAGGGTGGGGGCAATCTGCATGCTGACCGTCATATCAACCCAGCTAGATAGATCTTCTCCCATTGTTTCATGACCGCAGAATGCTCCCTATACCCTTCGCTTGCAAGCTTCGATTCTTGAAACACCGAAAACCGAGAGTACGGTTGCGGCAATGTTGACATGCCAGGTACCAAATTTTTTTTCCTTCCAAAAGAGTCAAGAGGTTTTCGCGCACAAAGATCTAAAAACTGAACCTCAATAGTACGGAATCCTGGCCTATAGTTGTATAATATGACCCTAGGGATACCGCAGCACGTAAGATTCCTGTACATACATAGTACGGCCTAGTTGACTCCCCAAGCGAGGGAAGTGAGGTAAGAACTGTACAATGGGTACATGCAAGATACCATCTGGATTAGTAGTTTTTAAGGTTTAGATTGAGGCGGTGGGACACAGGATAAGAGATCCGTCCAGGTACTGATTTGGACTCTTCTTGTGTACCTGTAGTCGGTGAGAGTGGGGCCAGCGGGCGTGGGCGTGGGCTAAATATAATTTTGACCACGCTCAACACATATCATAACATGGCGAACTCAACTTCGCCAGATAGTATTTTGGAAATTCGGCTCTAATTGATGAACAAGTAGTGTTGGTTGAAAAAGATCATGAACATGAAAATTGGATGGAAGCGCTGAAAAGACTGCTGTGATATCTGCTAGTTTCCCCAAGAGAATTTGCTTTCCTAGATCCTGTACCAGCCGATGATGTCTGTCACGTTTTCGTCCCGAAGACCTGGGATCTCGTGCGAACGATGTATGTACTACCCCCCTATCATGACATGCATACATCCCACGATAATATAACCAGGGATGCACACATGATTACACAACCAAAAAATCACGCCCCGCTACTAACTAACGGGTTTAAAGTTAGATTTGCCCCTTAACTGCTTTTGCGACCCTACATCAAGGAGCGGCTGGATATCTCGGTATCGTGTCAAGCGACTGGTACCTTACCTCACTACGAGGGATGAATAAAGCACGGATCATGCCGTTCGCAAAAAAGGAAAGAAAGAAATATTTGCGAGTGCGTGCCTTGCCACGACTTGGGTATCTTGCATCTTGCATCAGAATCTTGAAACGAGTGCCCAGAAACAACATTGAAGATAGGATTCTGTTAACGTGATCACATTTCACTTGTTGAGAAGGAGGCTCCGCCGACTCTGAACATGGCGATATCGGAAAATCGGAAATGGATTGGATTATCTAATGTGTGCGGTTGTTTTCTAGTTGAAGGTGTATAAGAAGACCTCCAATCCTCCCACTTAGTCTGAAACATCATCAGTCAAAGCTTCATTCTTTCATCAAGCTTTTACTCCCTCATTAATTCATTTCCTTAATACAATCTTTTGTGAACCTTTTCCATCTATCTCCTCCTTTCTGTTTCTCTCCCCTACCGTCGGGTACTCATATCACGATGGATCCACCAGTCAATCTCACTCAGAAAGACCTAGACATCGCTGCAGCAATCACTGTCAACTTCGGTTTCCTGGCCCGTAACTTCTATGACTCCAAAACAATCGATGCGGTCGAAGCTTTTGCGAATTTCTTAAATTCCACTCCAAATGCTACGGAGCCCGAAATGCTCATGTTCCTTGGCGCTCGTCCCATTGATCTCAAGATCCTCCTATCCAGTTTAGGTGGGACTGAAACGCTCCGTGACAGTATCTTCTTCCTTAACACCATAAGCCCGTATCTGCCGCGTTCACCACCACCGGGGAATATTCTTATCCCTGTCTTTTGGGTGTTTACTGTTCTCACCACTATTATTATCGGATTGAGGCTTTGGAGCAGGCAGACTATTGCTGGTGGTGTCAGGGCGTATGATTGGGTTATGGTTGCTGGCTATGTATGACTCCAATCAATTTGTCGATCCCGGATGAAGCAAACACTAACAAGAGTAGTTCATGTCTTTGGTCTACGGTTCCAGCGCCTTGTATCATGCGATCAATATCAATAAGGCCTCCCAATTTTGGGACTACACCTGGAACGAAATAGCGCAACAGCAACTGGTATGATTGATATCTCCCTTGCATACCTGTAAAATAAGGTACTAAAGTCTGTGAAACGATAGTTCTATGTCGTCCTTGACATCCTTTACCCAATCACCGCATTGATCATCAAGTCCTCACTACTTCTCTTCTACTACACTCTTTCCCCAGCTCGCTACCTCAAATGGTCTGTCTGGGCTACTTTCGCCTTCACCCTTGCCACCGCCACCACAATCGTTTTCTACAGCATCTTCAAGTGTAAGCCTGTCAACTACTGGTCGGAGTGGTACACTAGCACCTGCGACGTCCACCAGACAATCCCATACCTTGTCACCGGCTCTGCTATGATCTTGAGCGATGTTATTATCTGGGTGTTGCCGCTGCCAATGGTTATGAGACTACAACTCTATCGACGAGAGAGAATTGCCGCTATCTTTACTTTCAGCTTGGGTATTTTGTAAGTTTTCTTTTCACCATTTACCTCATGGCCAACCTTTGGGATATGGAACTAATAAAGGGATACAGCGCCTGCATTGCCTCCATCTTCCGCCTCAAGGCTGTCCATAAGTACTTCCTCACCTCCGGTGGTACTGGTAAAACCCCTATCATCAACACCTGGACCATCGTCGAACTCAACCTCGCCATCATCTGTGCTTCAGCCCCAGCACTCCGCGCTCTGTGCATCAAGCACGTTCCAAAACTTTTGAGCTACGGAAGCAATAACAGTACCGATAGCAACGGCAGCAGCAGCGGTGGAAGCATGGTCAATGAACGTGCTCGAAAGAACACGAGAAGCGTGCACGGAAGGATTATCGTCCATCATGATCAAATCAGACCATCGGATTTGGCGTCTCTGAGGAGTGGAATTTCAAGGACAGGAAGTGGATGGAGTGATGCTGAGAAGTCAGTGCATTATTCGTCGTCGAGGCTTGGGAGTCCGGTGTAAATCGACCTTGATTCTATCTGGGTGAGAAGGTCAAGTGGGTAGAGAGTAGTTTGGTGACCGCTTGAATGGGCGGCGAGGAGTTCAAACTTCCTTCCTCAACTTCTTTACATTCGTTTCTTATTCTTAATTTTTATTACTACTTTTGGGTGACTGAAGCAGCTTTACAACGGCGTTTGTGTGGCAAGGAAATAATGGTGCATTCTTCCCTGGTTGGCATAGTTCCCTATTTTTCCCCTCTGCTTCTTCCACTCTCCACTCTTTTACCTACGTTCCCTTTTTTCGGTTTCTTCAATTCTATTCATACATACTCGCTGGGGAAAATGCTGGGACATTGTACGAGGAAATTTCTTCTATCTTGAGGAGTACAACTGCTTGATGGGAGATGACATACCCACTGACGTGGATTTAATTTGGATTTTTTTTGGATTTTCGGCGTCAGTTTAATGCAGGGATTTAATTACCATGGACACTAAATCAGAAATACAAGTTCTGTTGAATTACCTTGTCTTCGTATCGATGCGTAATCCGCCTGCTCGCGTGCCACAAGGATGTTGTGTTGGCTCGTGGTATTTATTAACACCGGCTATATCCGACCAACGTCTACAAAGGAGCGCGGGTCACATGACGGTTTTGAGCTTCGAAATGCGAATGACTGCCAAATGCCAAGAATGGCAAAAATGACATTTCCTCACCAAAAATCCACTGAAACTGAAGAACTTTAGGAGCCTGCCGCGCGACAAGGAGAAGGAGCTAGCGCTTTCCGACAACGGGAGGCGTTAGCTGTCATATGTGAGATTCTTGTGATGTAATTTTTATGGTCGGATTCGGACTGGGAGATTGGTGATGAGAGCTGATGGTTTTGATTGAAGTGGGTGGTTTCGAATTTTCTCAGCTTAGGCGGGTTACGAGATTAGCATAAGCTTTCTACAGTACAACTCGGGCCAAAGTGGCCCTTCACAGCACTCTGGTTACGAGACTGAGCCTTCACATTCTACTCTCACATTGCACATGGAAGATAATTCCGGCAGTCCAATATATTTGATTGATAACTACAAATGGAGCCTTTATGTTATTCAGTGTTAATTAAACCTTTCCAAAAGGTCATCGGGTCTCGTCTGCGGCGGACCATAGCTTCAGAACCTGGAACCACATCTATACTGACTTCCGCCAATATAAGCCTACTGATCCACATCCAGCTCCGGATAGTGTCTAAAGATCCCATCTGAATACCCTAACCGTCTCTTACTCCCCAAATAACTCTTCAACCACTCCTCCTCCTTCAACTCATCATACCATGCAAACAAATCTTCAAACCCTTTCTCCTTCCTCAACTCCTCCACCTTCTTTGGAAACGCAAAGCTCACTCCATCAACAACTTGCCACACCGTAGTATCCGCATAACTAATCTTCTCACCAACCAAATAGTTCGTATTTGGGTATTTAGACTTATTATACTTGATAATCTTATCAAAGTGTCCGAAGAACTTGGCGATCCTGGATCCTCTGAACTCCTTCGCAAAACGGAGAGCTTCGGGTTTTTGGTCTTCGTAGTAGAGACCTACGCCGACTGGGTGGTGGGAGTTATGGGCTTCGTTGCACAAGTCGAGGGCTGTGAGGGTGTACTGATGCACTAGATACTTGTTGTCATCCGTAGGGGCGAGACCTTCGTGGTCGCCAAGGTAGAGCAGGATATTAGGTGTTTGAGAGAGCAAGACCGAGGAGTTAAGCACGCGCAGGATGGGAGGACAGAGCGCGGGGGACTCGTCGGACGCTATATAGTTTTATATCGTTAGGTCAGGATGGGCAATTGAGTGTAGGATTATTGGAAATATGTATTTACCGGTTATGCTGCCTCTACTAATCAAACCAATGAGACTGGAAATCCCATCTTTGGATTCGTTGGTGGTGTCTTTATATGGCACACCGGCACTATGAAGCTTTTTTGTAAGATTGGAAATCTATGACATCACAGAAATGCGGGGTGTATGTGCAACATACGCTTCCAATGCAACACGAACATACTCTCCACGACCAGGAATTGAAGGCCAGTAGAGAAGTTCATATTTAGGTTCTGATTGAGAGAGATTAGACATTTTGAGGGTTCGTGGAGTGGTGGTGTACAAATATGCGGTCTTCCGAAGGTAGAGTCTTGGGTTTGCTTGGATTTGTGTTGTGGTTGCGCGGAGAAGTTGTAGGCGGGCTTGGTTGATACCTCGAGATACGGACATCGACTTTAGAGCAGTATTTTATAGTAGTCTGAAGGTTAGGTCTTCAGCCTCAACGGGACTTGAATTCGGGATATTTAACTCCGTCGTAGGCTAATGATGACTCTTTGCTGACAAAGCTATTCACTGAAGCTATCCGAATTCGTTGATCTTGCAGGGTCTTTCATGCAGAGTGAATCCAAATTGCCGACCCGACGGCTTCGGAGCATACAAAAACCGTGATTCCAGAGCCTGGGATAAACAATTCACGAGGATTTTAAACATACAGCCGGGAGGTCTGTAGTTGTAAAATGATATTATGGAGTAGTTCGAGTTTATGGCCATATGGCCTTCGCAATCCTTTCCTTATCGTTACCTATTCGTACATTTATCGCACCCGTTCCTTCAGGTTCCCATTTCAAACAATACACTTAGTGGAGGCCATTCAATAACCCCAATACCCTTTTGTCAGCCATGCCACGTATCCGCTCATGCCGACAAGATATCCCAGGGTTCCAAGGAATCCGATGATACGACCGGGGCCCAGCGCGGATCCACCACGGAGACCAAGTTCGCTGAAAAGCCCGAAGTCCATATTAGCAACCCGACTTCATAAGGAATGAAACTAAGAATTTAAATTAGATGAGAGGGAACATACACATGTCCGACTCGCAGTAAGAACAAAGTTCCCAGTGCCCCAGCGAGAATATTATGATCCCCACCATTCAGTTCCGCTAGCGCCGTGATGGTTAACTACCTCATCAAAATGATATTAGCATCCTATATCTTGACCCATCGCTATGTGTAGAGAGTGACTGACCGCTAAAGGCACATTTTCTGCAAAGTTCGCATGGGACCTCGTGGCGATGGTTAACGCATCCGGATTGTCCTGTGAGCACTTCCCTTCCTTCGACTTGTCGCCTACGAAGATACCTGTTCCGACGCGGAGGGAGATAACTCGGTAGGCGAGAAGACTATAGTAGGAGGTGAAGACGGGAAGGGCGAGAGCGGTAATTGCTAGTTATATGGACGATTAGTATGACCTTTGGTATCGATGGGTGTAACTGATCGAAAATAGCGAGACTATGCGGACGATAACAGTGACGGAGTAGTGGCGACATCTGCTACTTTGCGACTGACAGCTTGTGGGGATACCTTCAAGCTGTCGCCGGCTACAATAACTACGATCAAACTACTGAGGGGAGCATTCGGAGGACATACGCGTTCCGAGCCTGAGTCCGAGAGTCCCCGTCGACATGTTGGTTCACGAAAAACTGCGTTGTAAAACGTTGTAACTTCGAGTGAAGAAAAATGACGTCGTTCTGAGTACAACAGAGAGGTGTTTAACTGCGCGTCTACGAATTACAGAGCTGCGGGAGAGAGAAAGATGGAGGGACCTGCAGGAGCTTAGGGCGGGGATATTATAGTAATGGAACTAAAGCAGGAGGTTAGTGTCGCCCAAGCTTTCCCTGCAAGGCAACCTGGCCACTTTCGCCTGGAATCCCCTTCACCGTCTTTCACAGGTATTCTTTTCAGCCTCGGAAAGTTCCCACCCTCCTAGTTTCGTCTCCCACTTATCGCTGGATGGGTGAGACTAAGCATGCAATACAGGGTAATTTAAAATTCCTGGCGTTCAGATCGATGTCTATGGGTCTGGTGATCAATGCGAACATGGGAAGACCCCGCGCCGACGAGGATGTTTCCAGTTTTTCATTGCAAGAAAAACTGTTGGGTCGTGGCCATGGCCATGGGAGTCTCGGGCGCCGTGATATCGGCGGAACTCGAGAGACAGTTATCGACGTCACTGTAGTACCACGGGCTCTTCCTATCTACGCCGAGGCCGGGATGTGATGTGGAGAGTTGCATCGGGAAAGCACGATGACCTGCAGGGGGAAGGCTCTACCGCATAAAGATTAGTCGATTCTGGGGTAATTTCGGCCGAGCAACGCAGGACCGTGTTGTATTTTGGAGGGGTGGCCGGTGTTGCCTGTTTGGGAAGTGAGGTTAGTCTCGAGGCTAGATCTAGACTATGGACGCCGGACTGCTCTACCAGTTGAGTCTGTGGCTGTTGTAAGTGAGATTGTGAATTCAACCTCGCATCCCTTTTTCTCCAGCAATCCGCACTTCAAGGGTCCCGATTATTTTTCCACTATCAAACTTCCTCCTTTCTCCTTCCCGGCCGAAAACATATCTCCAGTCAACGACCATCGTCCATCCTCGATCTAGCCGGGACTTTACATCATGGGCACTCGTAAGGCCAAAATCTCTGTCGAGGAGGCTGCGTCGAGAGAAGCAGGTGAGCTTCAACCTTTAGCTCTAATACCTAAATGATCCCAAGAAGCTTCACTAACACTGTTACACACTAGAGGTCGAGCATTACAAGAAGTACCACCCAGACGGGGCTCTCGAACCTGCTCATTGGTGCCCATTTCCTTTCCCCGTCGAGATCTTCAGCACCCGGCGGCCTGATGATGGTCCTCTCTTCAAACTCTACTTAACTTGGGCTCTCTCATATTGTAAGTTCGGCTGTCTTTTTTCGCTCCCGGAATACTGGATAAGGAATTACCGCGATAATTTGCGGTCTGGTCTCTTGACTTACTTTCACAATGTTTTTCACAGGCAAAATTGACCAGTACAACTGCCGCAAATCGCAATACATAATGGGCTGCACCCCTATGGTCGTAATTGACAACCTTATCGGGCACTATGAGGAGATGATAGGTGTTCAGAGAGGTTCATTGGATGTATTCTGGGGCTCTTGTCGAATTCTGAGAGAGGCACGCTTCTGGGAGGTGAGTCCGTACTGCCTTATTTTCCAGAAGACTATCGGATTATATAACGTTCGTGTGTAGCTCGAACCACTATACGAAGCAGCCGTGAACGGTGTGCCTGATGAACATGGAGACCGTTTTCTCGAATTAGACGTCGTTCCACCCAAATGCGAGAAGTGTGATCATCGCCATATCACCGACAATTGCTTTGCTACTGGGCTAGGAGAAACGGCCCTGTTTGGAAGGAAGTGAGGTTAGAATTTGGACTTGACCTTTTATCCTGCTTGGATTTTGTAACTTCAGATCTAAGGTTATTCATTTTGCATATAAATCAACCTTTTCGCTTTTGATAATATAATTTTCTCTCCTACCTCTCGCCTTCAGCCTATTCCTGCAAGCGTCCACTAAGGTAGACGCAAGTATCTATCAGCTGCCACGACTAGTTCTCGAAGCTTCTGGATTTGGATTTCGCCCTATACACCTGTATTCGCTTAAGTTTCTCAAAGCCACAGGCTCCTAGGGACGGAAATATACGAAACCCGGCATAGTTCCACCACGACACACGAGACTAGTACCAAGGATAACTTTCGTTTCGAATTCTATCAAATATTCGTACAATTGTACCCGTCGTGTGTTTCTCCTGGGGTGCCTCCAACCACTAGCTATCCGTGAGGATCCAAAGCTCTATAACCCACGCAGTCCTGTAAACTTCAACCAAGTGGTCCCGAAGCCGAAGTTCTATGGGCAATACATGTTAGTCTGTAGCATAGCATCTAAGTGCGCCTCTGTAGCTTCAAAGAGATGTCCTATAGCCCAAGAATCCGAAGCTTCACTCGGATTTATTCTTCATTCTTCTTCAAAAGAAAACTCGTCCGTGTACCCGGTACTCGATTTGTCCCTAAAGGTGGGTTCCATATCCAAGATTTATATAGAGCACATTTATAACACTTCTGAATAGTCTCTTTCTATCTCGCCCACTTGGGACCTTCGAAATGGACCCTTCTCAAGTCGCCGAACAAGCTGCCTTGGCAGCCCTGGCTAATCAAACAACCACTGCAATGGCCAATCTTGAAATCAAAGACGAAGATGCCATGCTAGCCTTTGTCCAAAATTTTGTAAGAGACGATGGTTCTATTGTCTCTGTTGACCTTAAAGCTCCATTCAACCTGGTCATTATCGCTCCAGACTCGAGTAATAATCCCAGCTTCTTGTTTTTGTAACCCTTTATCTTGACAATATCCGAATATATATCTGAGGCATGTCGTATTATAACTTTAGGCAAGACATTGTATGTCGTCACCCTCTCACAAAGGTTCTCCGATGTCGCTTTTGGTTACGAGAGGATCAAGGGTCTTGAGGTCGGCATCGTCAGATATCTAGTGTCCGGGCAGGGGTTGTTGTACAATGAACAGCTGTTCGAGGTATATCTTCTTTTGCACGCGTATACTCTGTAACTTCGGGATGGAAAAGTTGATGGATCTTGTTCGTGTAGCAACCCGCTGTTGTCGAGGATCTTTTGGATTCCGATGATAACACCGTCGAAGTTTACACCTTTTTGGAGACTACAGGGGGATAAATTCAGTTGTTAAACGCGTTCGTTTGCGTGAGGAACCACGTATTGACTACTTTTGATCTTTGGAACAGATTTCTACTGGAGGATTAAAGTCTTGTTAGCTATACTACTTCATACGACGCTTCAACGCTAGGATTTCATCGTACCTGTCTTTTTTAAAGCCACAATAGTCATGGAGGCGGGGTATCTAGGTCCTTGTTGAATAATATTTTTTTCCTTTGAAAGCATGTAGCAGGAGGAGTGGATTTTTCTATTATCTTGTTTTTTCACCGTCTTCAAACCCACCCAAACTGTAAGGCACCATTATTTCTATCATTCAAAAGCAGTCATCTACATTATCGGCTCTATCGGCTATCATCGATTATATCTCCAAAATGTCGGAAGGTTAGCTGCTCCTTGATCACATACGGCTCTAGTAACTCATTGACTAAACTCAGCTAATCTAGATGCACGACCTGATCGCATCACGGCGGCCAACCCTACCATTCTCATATCCGATAGCTCTTCTCAATTACTCAGTAGTGAGCGAGGCGATGGAAATATAGACACACAAGCCCCGTTAAATCAGTTCGGAAGCCTTCAGCCAAACGATGAGCCCGAAACCGAGAACCCAACACCAGCAGGCCCTACTACCGAGGTTGAGTTATCAAATCAACACGTTGGAGAGAAGGAATACCGTCCTGTCGACAATAGCATTCCATATGTAGATGCAAATGCAGAGATGGGAGTACTCATTATCGCTCCCGATTCGAGTAAGCGTTATCTCGCATCCCGAAGGAAGGAATTACCATCCATATCATCCGCTAACGAACTTCCTAGGTGAAACGGCCTTCAGAGTTAAGATGCGTACGAGTGTTGCGAAGGTGGTAGGTATATTCGAGAAGCACAAGAAAATTGAGGAGAATACTTTGTTGTATCACTGTGAAAGCCAGAGACTTGTGCTGAACCAGCGGTTTATGGATGTGAGTCTTTCGTCATCACTAGCATGGAGGAAGGGTGTTGCTAACTTTTATATGGTCGCAGCAAAAGGTTATCGTTGAAGAGTTTCTGGATTCTGTTGATGGCATTGTGAGAGTACATTGCCTGGAGCATACATATGGGGGCTCCCTTGAAGCTCGAGAGGTTATCTGACGAACTTTAGGCGCGGTTATCTAGAAGTTTCAGTTGAGTGGTCAGGATCCTAGGACCAGGCCCTATCTCCGATATTCTCTTTGCTTCGAGTCCGAGCTGGAAGTGTAGTTGGGCCGTGGCTACTATTAATTCATATTCAAATTTCACTTTTTGGGCGGTGTAGTTCGTCTCTAGTCTATATCTCGATCTAGGTATACCGAATATAATTCGCGTATAGCCGTCTTTCACCGCCCCCACGCCACCATATAAAGACCTTCAACAATAATATCTAAATACTCTATTGTGTAATTTTAACCGCTCTTTAAAATAAACTACTATGGGGGGATACAGATATAGCGCAAGCAAGGGACGTCGAAATGGTCCTACGCCAGTAGTGCAAACGTCAGTAGTGCAAGCGGTCACGGTACCACCTATCGATGCAGATATTTTAGGCAGTAGGTATCAGATTTACGTTAGATATTCACTTCCTAATGGAGAACAGGTTTCAGGTGAGTATATCCAATCCTAACGGGAGGGTTCGGAAACTGGGCTGGCTGTGACCTAATTTACTCAATTCTGTCATCTAGCAAGGGTAGACGCCGATGGCGAAAAAACAATGGCTGAGATTTATGGAGAAGTACAAGCGAAGTTAGTATATAGCGGTGTTAGGAAAATAAAATGGAGCTACACAGCTTGCGACGGGTACGGCGTCCCATATCTGATATATTCACTAGGACCGTATAAACGGGATGCTATTAGCACGGTAAGATAAAGATAGTCCTAGAAAGACTTTTACTAGTTGCCTGCTTACGAACATATATAGCTGCCACAGGGCTTCTTCTACGAGAGACAAAGGCCGGATTTATGGGCCCCAGATTTATGGGTCCTAGAACTCTCTGCGACCCCTCTACCGCGCTCAAAGCTTCGCAAACACTGAACCACTCATGGCTCAGCCATTATAAATAAATACGGGAATTAGACAATTTGTAAATCCGCAAATTCACAAAGCATTCCATAAATAGTTCGTCACAGCCTCTGAAACCAACCTCTAGAATACGCCTCCATAGCTATTCCTTAAGAAGTTCCTTCGTGATTAAAGCGGTGGCTCAGCGTTTGTGCAACCTATGATCAAAATATTTTACCACGCTTTCATACTTATCAAACGGGCAACAAAATATATTTTGCCTATAAATCCGAGATATTCCCCTGTTGATGATTCTATAGGTAATCTATAGTCTTTTGCACGCCTGCATACTGTAGAGTATCCTCAACCACAGTATATACACAATCAGTAGAATAGTATGATGGCTGTCGGGTGTCCGAAGGATATACCGAAATTCTTTCTGTATACAGGGTTTGGTACTTTATGGAAACTAGTTAACGGTAAGGTATCGGACCATGCATGGGATTTGATATAATAAGTGACTTTGAAGCAGGCAAGTGAACAGACCAATATCGGATGGGATCGCGGTTACATGTTTAGTATTACGATAATTCCATTATTTAAAGTCACAGAGGTGAATGTATAAAGTTAATATTAGCAATGGAAATAGTGAAGAGGACAAGATATTATATAGTAAACTATTTGGCCTATATGCGGGTTAGTAGGGCTACTCAAAAGTCGTGCAGCCAAGGGAAAGATATGGTGATCGAGTTGTCGAGTATTTTATTTAAAGAAAGGGCCTGGGCGAAGAATGTTCCTTTCAAATTCACTTCTCACCTCCCTCAAACTCGCGTCCTGTTCGGCTATCAACCCAGAATTCGCCTCGAACAACCCTCTTCACATCCATTGATGGTAAGATTGGATCCTAGGAATCTCCATACGCGTCTATTAATCACCAATACGGAATATTCTAACGTATTATCGAGTATTAGGAACTATATATATTTGATACTAGTCCTGCAGCCTGGGGCTATCCCACCTCTCGATTACGCCCCCTCCCGAATGGCCTCAAACGCAAAGGCTGTTGGGCCCCGTGTCGTCCGAACTGGGCCACCGGGGACCTGTGGGTTCCAGGTGTTAATAGCCTGGACCTATCAGACTGATCCTTCCTGTAAGTCTCAAACATTGGTGGGCGGGTTGAACCGTTCCAACATTCTGCAATACTACTGCTAGTATTGCAACGCCTTGAACGACAATAGTAAATAAGTGAAAGACACTAATATAATGTCATTCTGTATATTAGCCACCTTGGCCAAGATGTATACCGTCACTACTGACTTGCACTTCGTCACCGCCAGCCGTCAGTTTGAGACTGACGGGGAGGTGATGATTGTGGGTGGTAAACGGTTGGTATACCACCGAAATGGCCATGCTATTGATACCAAGAAAACCTTTGGTCAAAACGGCCTTGTCCCAACCCAGCCTGGCGACATCGTTGTCGTCAATGCCACCCTCCGTGTCACACCGAAGGTTCAATTCTTTCGACGCAAATAATCACCATATATATGCATCGTAGGTACCATATAGTGTGCCCTGTCCTTGAGAAGATCTTGGCTAACTGATATTATACTCTCTCCTTTGCCTTTTTCTGCTCTATCCTCTCTCTATCTTTCTTCTCTTTCTCAGTTACCAATACTATATACCTAAAGATGCATTGCTGCGCTTTTAGGGCATTTTTCTAGGACTCTTATTCTTTATTATCATCACTGAAACACCTTTCTCCGATTATTCTTTGGCATGCTAAACCCCCTTCAAAAGCATGCAGGTGATTTCATCTTCATCTTTGTAAGCTCTTAGGTGAGTTGTAAACCATATAAGGGTGAGTGGCAATACTACATAGAGCATTTGTTACACCGTGATGCCGCATCGCACAAACCTTAGTAAGTTGATCTATCCATGCATGTACATCTCTGAATTGGCGCACGTTTTCCAGTCTCGCGATCCAGCATCACGCCAAGAAGGATGTACACGAGGTCTGGAAAGGCAATTTTTATGATATGATGCCCTTCAGCATAATCAAGGTTAGTCATGTACTATGTATATATTAGACTACAAATACTAAGTCCCTTTTTAGGCCCAATTGAGCGACGAGACAGCTTCAAAACGGCTGAAAGAAGCATATCAGGGCGATTAAGCCAATGTGTTAAGTATTTATACCCATCTCCTAGGTATGAGGCTACCACCCTTCCTACTATTTTGACAGTTCTGATTCTGACATCTTGCTTGATACGCGTGCCAGTCCAGATGCTTACACCTATCCACCGCATACATTCGTAAATATTTCAATTTACCAAAAAGTTATGGATCGACACCAGGGGAATTTTCATCCCTTGGTCCTCGTCCGTCAAGATGGAAAGAATCCAACCCCCACTTACACGAAAGTTCCTCCCACTCCCTTCGCAACCTCGAATCGACTCTAGGCCTCGGGCGTTTCTCCCACCAATATTCTCGTAATGCTGCCTCTCGTTCTACATTGTACACGGCGCAAATAAATGTGCTGCATACTGCTTCACGGTCTTTCCACTTTTCCATCCATTCTACCAAACTAGAGAAGTAGGTATTAACGTCGGTAATAGTATGGATCAACTTTCGATGTTGCATCCTCTTGTAGATGACCTCCATGAACCCATCCATCTGAAGGTAATCGGCGGTCTCATAAAAGTCAAAGCAGCTCTGGGCATTAACCGTGATCCTACCTGATTCCAAAGCCTTAGCGACGAGGTTAAACCGCTTCAACTCCTTGAAATGGAAGACTCCCCAGATAGTTTCCTGCCATCTACTTTCAGCTCGAAAAGCGTGCCTAAAATAATGGGAGTGTTCTATTAAGGTATTCCTGGGGAAACAGTACCGTCGAGGCGGTTCAGTGGGCCCACCGTCGGGTCCAACGAAAACCGCAACCGGCTCGGACCTACAAATAAATGCCAATTGATTGCTGGTCAGTACAAACTTGAATAATGTTTAGTTTGGGCACGGTATTGGGTGTGAGACACTGACTTATCGTCAAAGTTAACCTTGATGTCAGGCTCGATACACGAGCTAGGTATAGCACTACCCTTCCTATGACAGACATAATACCACTTCACACATTCTGGAAGGGCCATTCTAGTGATATAGCAAACATCTACATTTCTACAAGGTTAGTGGATTTCTGACAATTTGTATGAAATCAGGATGGAATCCAGACCGCAGAGTACTGTCGCCATATTATTGGAATAGTCGAGCACTGCACAGATTACGCTTGGACTCGTTAATGGTTGGCTATAGTTGAGGTAGTGAAAGGTTTAGGCTGATGAGGACTACGAATAGGACTAAGTTTCCTAGAGACTTCTGCAAAGTCGAAGAAGCGTATGAATGATTAATTTATCAAAGGCCATGTCAGCGATTTGCATATCCGCGGCTCTGTGGTGTCGCAACCCTAAAATATTGTGTACCCACCAGCCTCCACGTGGGAAACTTACACAGCCAAAACCCCACGTTTTCAAGTTTATACCATCTTTGCCTCGAATATAAATCGTGATCGGCCAGAAACTGTAGATCACGAATTTTCTGCGTCAAACTTCGATAAGAGTCATATTCTACGTCGAAAATATCCTAAAAGGTCTTCGAAATTGGCAACCTACAGAGCAGAGTTCTTCAGCCAGCCAGCATCAGTCGGGTTTTACATCGCGCAAAACGCCGGAAAGTACAGTAAAAATTTGTCGTGTGTATTTCCTGCCTTGCTCTGGGCAAATTTCATACGTTGCTGGGGATTGGAGTCTAATCGATGGTGAGGCCAGGGATACAGAATGTCTCCTAAAGACCCCCGAAAGCGGGTATGCCTATGGGCCATTTTCGATGTCCAAGCAAAAAAGAACGAATCCGAGAATACCCCATATAAAGGTTTTGCTCGAAACTACCGAATTCCTCCATGGTACGACATCCATCCGAAAGATTTGTGGACGATTCCACAGTCTTTGAGCGAGAGTGCCCAACTTGTCGCAAGTTTGAAAGACCAGGGACTGCAAGAAGAATTTGAAACCCAATTTGCCAATTTCATATACTCTTCGAACATGATCGAGTGTGCTGGACTAGAGCAATCCGAAACCTTGAGGGTCGTGAAGGAGACATTATCAGATTTGAATGTCGAGAAGTGTGAGGGGCAGTCAGAGACAAAGAGCGCCCTCAACAACGACAGCACAGCTCGGCGTGAAGTAATCCAGCATGTTAGGGCCTTTTTATATCTGAAAAGCCAAATCTCTCATCTCAAATATTTATCCGAGGAAGGTCTCCTCGAATGCCACCGCAGACTTACCGAGGAAATTCCTTCAAGTGGGGGTATTCAAGGCTATCAAGGTCGATATAGGCTTTGTGAGATGGTTGTAGGGAGGCCGTTGATACTTAGAACGGGAGAAGAGATATCCTGCTCATCGCAGGTCAAGGTCCCTGAGCTTATGAAGTCTTGGCTAGTCAGCTATAACGCCGCTCTTACCAACTCCTGCGACCCTGTGGCTGCAGCTTCGGAACTCAAAATCAAGTTCCTGGAGATTCACCCCTTTCTAGACGGCAATGGGCGCATATCAAGGCTACTCTTCAACAGCCTTATTACCAACTACTACCCCCACACCATAATTGCTTTCGGAGAGTCAAAGCACGCGCGAACGAGATACCAACAGTCCGTCCGAGAATCAATTAGAAGGCGGGCGCCGGGGATTTTCGCGTTCTTTGCTTTGCAGAAAACCGCAAGAACTTCGTTACAGCGCCTCGATGATCTTCAGGCGAATATTCCACTCCCAGATTTGGGTCGAATTAGGGATAGTCTTCGGCTTGTGGGCAAGCGGGGCCGAATTTCTAAGGTTGATATAAGATGATTTTTTATGGCGTTCAGCGGATGTCTACCAGGTCATTGAAGTATCCGATATTATTCGTTGCCTGTCTTCTGGTACTAAAATTTATATTCACTGATCGCAAGGACCAAGTTTTGGAGGTGAAGCAGCTCGTACACGGTGTTTTTATTGTTTTTTCAACATTGGCTCGCTTTGACGTTAAAATAATTTGTAACAATGCCTTCCACTACGCACGTATCTTACCAAACTAGGAGGATGATGTTCGAACATTCTGGCTTGCGAAATAAATATTATATGCGTAAAATGAACCGATCACTCCTCTTCATCACCGTTTTCGAAGACACCTTTAAGATGCTCCCCCGCCATTGCCAACTCTAATCTTCGAAACGCTTCATTGAACTGTGCATCACTGCTGGTATCAGTCCCTCGAAGCATGGCTTTATCGCATTCGGCAAAGAAATCTATCATGGCTTGGTTTACACTTATGATCTCGCGCTCAGGTTCGGATTGATAGGTTTCCCATGATCCGTCGGATCGTGCCGGAGAGGTGCATGAAGTTTTGTCACTGCCTAAAGGCTGTGTTTCGTCAGGGCTTTGATCAGAAGACATGGTGGATGTTATGTTGTTGAGATTTGAAGTATTAGAGGATACGGTCTGGATCCAGCCTGGATCAAAGGGATTGATCTGGTGGGTTAAGATTGACAATAGGGGAGCTACAAAATATTCGTCGAAATATAATCTTTTGACTTTTCTGGCTCAGGTTTTGATTTCCTACGAGAGAAAGAGTAGACAAAAGGAAATTGTTTCAAGGCGGTCCTATAGTTTTAGAGCTGGCTGGAAAAACGTTTCCTGGGCAGATTTTGGGGGGATTGTGGATATGAAACAATATTATTCAACATTTGTTCGATCCATCCGGGAAAACGGGTGTGCTACACTTACACGGATTTGTTCTTTTGATATCACAGCGCCGTGTATTCCCTGTTATACACTTTGGCGGTTCTCCGACAACAGCTTTCTGGATCTAATCCGCTATATCTACAGCTCCACGTCTAAGGGTTGTTAGTCAGTTCACTTACAAACGGTGCAGCTAGTTGGGCGCTCGCAGATATGTCAGCAGACACAGTACCCAAAGAGCATGCCACAGGTCTCCGATTCCGGAGAGAACACTATACCGATCAATCCTCCTCTTCCAAAGAATATATCATATTCGTCGGCCCAGAACGTATTAGATTCAGTATCCGAGCCCAAATCTTCAACCTCTACGCTCCAACTTTTTTCCACGAAGTCTCCACCTGGCCAAGCCTAACCCAACACGCTGTCAAGATCGTTCTCAAACATGTATCCGACATGTATACAGGCCGCGCGGGACTAGGAGTCTTCGATGTCGAAACTCTAAGATATTGCTTCGACGTATACGATGTTGCGAATTCATGGGGGATCCAGTCGATTAAGAACCATGTGTGCCAGGTACTCTCCGCATCAAATATTCTCACAAAAATCAACGACTACGGAATCTTCTTAGCGCAATTGCATCAATTCTATACCAATTGCGCGCCCTACGATCAACATGCTGCGAATGCGATTACGAAGTGTTTACGGACGATATCAAAGGAACACAGTGGACGCTCTGGTGCCAAACGAGGGACGCAGCGTAGTAAATTACAAAATGAGCCGACAATAATCGAGGAGATACAGGATATCCTAAACACGGAGTTCGCGCGTCTGAATAGAGACTGCTCGTGCGATTTTTGCGAAGACCAGAGAGCCTACCAACAAGGGAGGGGCAGGGCAAGGTTCACTAACTTCAAAGTTGCCAAAGCAGATTTCATTCACGAGGCTACAAATATTTGGAGAGTAAGCCTGGCCCCTATGAGGGTATTTTGGATATACTTGCTCACTGCTGAAGCATTAGCGGTGTTTGGTTTCCTGCTCTTGATTGTGGGGATCGGGCCGGTCTTAGATCACTCTGTCTGGATCTTGGTTAGGTATGTACTTTTCTTGTTCCTAGTGGTTGTTGTCACTTGCCTCTTGGCGGTGGGTATGGCAATCAAGTATCTCTATTACGAAGGAAGGTCATTTTTCAGAATCACGGAAAGATTTATGAAGAGAGCATCATGGAAAGTGGTATTTCAGCCGATATCGCTGGTCCGACAGATTCTTCAAGCTTCCGTTTGGACAATTATGGATACCTTTGCATTACTGGGGCTACTTTTACCTCCTATGGTGGGATTATTCTTGTTCAGAGTATGCTGGAACTATTATAGAGGGAATGGGCCGTTTGATCAACTAACTCTTATGATTATGAAAGATGATCCGAGACTGGCATGGACTAGAATTTATCATTGGTATAGAGGCTGGACTGACCCCGAGATAACAAAGGTGTGGGTACCTAAGTTTGCAGAGTATCTCGAAAACTTTGAAAAGAAGCGAGCAAAACTGCAGCAAAATATGTATACGAGAGTGTAAATTTGATATCAATGGATTAACGACGAGCAAGGAGCAGTAAACAGGGTAAAAATCAATTGGCAGTACTGCAATACAAACATCATGGTATATCAGAAATTGAAGGCGCGATATTAATGCGAACGATAATTGACTTTGTTCAGAACCAAGAACCAAGAACAGACACTTAATGGAAATACTTAAAAGGGACCCCAGCCATAACCCCCCAGCCCTCTTCGATCGCCTTTACAACTTCCTCTGGCAACTCTCCTTTCTCCAAGTCCCTCAAATTCTCCTCCAAGTGCTTCGTACTACTCGCCCCGACAATAACTGCGTCCCCGAACTGCTTGTTCAACGCTGAATGGTGCACCAACCATCTAAGCGCACACTCCGCCACCGTCAACCCATTCTTCTCCGCCACGGGCGTAAGCTTGTCCAATGCCCCAAAGAAGTATTCGTTCCAATATCTGAATCTTGCCATTTTTCCCATAAATGATTTTGCGTCGAATCTGGAACCGTCTTCTACAGCTTGGGTGTCGCGAGTATATTTCCCTGTGAGGAGGCCGCCGGCGAGAGGGTTGAAGGTGTAGAGTGAGATTCCGTATTTTCTCAAACACGGGATAAGTTCGGGCTCCACGCCGCGCATGAAACAGTTGTAGACCCCTTGGTACACGGAAGGCTTAATCCAACCATTCTTATCACATATTTCACAAATCTGCGCGACCTCCCAAGCTGCGAAGTTGCTGAGTCCAAATTTTGCAAAGTGCCCTTCTTGGTGAAGCTCGTTTATCGCTCGAAGAGTAACTTCGTAATCAACAGACCTATCCGGTCCGTGAAGGTAAAACAGATCAACTTTATCCGTTCCCAGGGCCTTCAAGCTATCCATCAACCCCCTTCGTAGATCTTCGGCATTGTGTGAGAATTTCATAACGTCCGGAACCGGAATGGGCATGCGCGCAGTAGGGTAGAGTTTGGTGTCTATTATCAGGCCCCGAGACTTCCAGTCGAGGGTTGCGAAATATTCTTCGCTGGTGCCAGACCCATAAATGCGGGCAGTGTCGATTTCATTATAGCCATGCGAAGTGAAGATATCGAGGAGCTCAGCAGCAGTTGTGAGGGAGTGGACACGAGCTGTTTCGGTGCCCTCCTTGCCAAGGGACATGCCGCCGAAAACAATTTTAAGGTTGGAAGGCATGATGTTGGAAAGTTTTGAGTCGGCTATTGATATAGTACTAAATCTATTGAGTACGAGGCTATAACGGCTTAGATGCTGGTTAACCGGTTTGTTGATGTTGTATCGTTATGTTAAAAGTAAGTTTCAAAAGGGCGGGGAGCAGTCTATTTATGCTCGAATCCTGATCCTGTATCATGGAGACCCTTTGGCTTACGAAATTATTTTTACCAATGCGTAGGACGTATAAGTGGAACGATGGAGTATCATGGCAATTCGGGAAACGCGGTGTGTTGGAGGCAAATGCCCACCGAATAATCCGACGCCCGGAAATAGGCCACTACTACCACACTATCTCCTATCGCCAAGAACCACAAGTATATGGCTATATGTGTACGGAATTATCCTATCCACGGACACCTATGCTACGCTTGGTCATCTATACGAATACGACAGTCAATAAAAGTAGAGTTATCTTGAGGTCATCATATAATATTGGTGGACTCAAAAGAACGAGAAACGTAATATTACAAAGCGAAAGCAAGAAAGCTGGAATTAAAAACGATAGAAACAGCTCAATAAAACATCCCCTTCCGGTAATCCTGCGCCTTCAAAAACCGCTTATAATTGTGCGTACACGGTCCTCCTCTAACGTGAGCCTTCAGCTTGATAATGAAGTTACGGCAGCAGTAGAAATACTTCTCACAATAAATCGGTTCTGGGTGTTAGCAAATACCAGCTACATACTACTGGACCTCCAGTTATTACACTTGCAAGCTTGGAAGGACATACCATCCCAGACGGCAAATCCACCCCCCTCGCAACCCGCCGACCATGATGATAAAACACACAACTATCCCTCGTCAACCCCCGATATCGTTCAATTTTATTGAGCAAGTGCGACAAGTTCGTGGTTGAGAAGATACGAAAAACGAGTTCGTCAAGGATGTCTATCACGGGGGTTACTTAACCAACACTCCTTGAATAGGAAACGGAGCGTGCAGTAATTACCGTCTTCAGCATTGTCAGCAAACACTGTCTGCACCGTGATCGCATCCGCATAAAATATCTGTCGAGCAATGTAACAGGACATAGCCGTAGGGCTCGGGGTTGAATCTCTCGACATCCTTGCACCATCACCTCCAGAAGCGGTTGCATCTTCAGTCTTTGCGGCTATGGCATCGTTATCGTCAGGTGGTAGACTAGTATCTACATCTGCAGGAGGAGGAGGAGGAGGACCCGTGTCCATGCCTTTTCCAACTTGACCCATGGGTGGGTATGTAGAGGCTTGGTAGAGTGTTAGAAGAGGGTCGCGGGGGTCCATTCACGGAGGGTTTTGAAGGAGAGTTATGGAGGAGAATATCATGGCGTATGCATTCTCGCACGTAGTTTATGATATACGCCGTATTTCGAGAAGGCCTATCGGCCGACGGTTAGACATTATTATTTCGGTGGTTGTCAAGAGAGAAAAGGCAACGCAGCGGCGTGTGGTATTTTGGAGACCCCTGTAATCCGTTTCAACGGGCTGCCAGCTGCCATTCTTTGTCAAGAGCCTTATTTGTTTCGGAGGTGGGCTAAAGACGATTACGGTGAAGGTATCCAATGTTTCTACTACCAGGAGATGCTTCTTGGGCTTGTTTTTGCTTCAGTTCGCAGAATTACGTCAAAATACAATTGTCGGCCGAAGACTTCCGCCAAGGACAGTTGGTTAGTCAGCCATAGGCTTAGGTGAGCTTGGTATCAAGGTTAAAGCCTATATTTTGTATATGATATAGATATTAATGGGAGATAAGGCTGCGAAGGGTGCCTATTTCCGTGTGTCGGATGATTCGGTGTTTCATTTGCCTTCCGAGTTCCGGGTATTCCGAATCGCTACCACTTCGCTTGGTGCCCGTGTTGGATTGTTAGGTATTTGACGGTATTGTGGGTGGTACTCAACTTTTTGTATACATACCTCATTGAAAAAACTTATGTCAGCAGGACACCATCTAAGGGGGGAGCTTCTATGGCTCAGTTTACCAATCCATCCAGCTATGGAGGTCGCATTTCAGGTTGTACAGGGATGAAATCGAGAACTTGGTAGGATACTCATAGAAAATTGCTCCAATAGTTAGTTTACAAAAGACACCTTGCGTATTCATTGCGGTATACACCTAATGACTTCACTGATCTTCACTAATTTCAGGAGTAAACTTCAGTAAGCTGATGCTCCTGGTAGGCGGGAGAGGATACGTTTAACTCTTTAAATTTCAATGTTCTTGCTGTAGCTCCATAAGAAAGCTCTATCTATTAAAAACAATTCACTTCTTCCCGACTTTCTTCTTCTCATCAACCTTCCCACTCCCAAAAATCTTATCAATCCTCTTCTCCCTATCCCACAATAACTCTCCCGTCTTCCGATCTTTAAAATACACAACCCGATGCATCGGCACAAACTCCTCATCACTCATCTCCGTCTTCCACTTATCCACTCCAATCTCCAGAACACCTCTAAACCTATCCTCATAGCCGATAACATATGCCGAGGCATCGTATTTGCTGTCCCATTTCAACCGGTTAAAGACCTCATGGGAAGGACGGAGTTTTGGTGTTGGCCCTGACTTTTGCGCTGGTGGCGGTGAGTTATTCTTCTTTCTGGAACCTTTGCGGAGTGATCCGAAGAAGTCGTCTTGTTCGTCATCAGGTTCACCGTCAAGAAGTGCTTCTGCAATTTCTGCATCTTCCTCTTCTTCATCGCTATCCTCATCGTCCGGGATCCCATCACCATTTTCATCCGCTTCACCGCCATCCCATACCATGGTTAAATCCAATTCAACGGTGTTTCCGGGCTCGGTGACAAACTCTTCGGGTTTTACGCAGTTGACAGAAATCCAACTTGTCGCTGGATCATACTTTTCTTTATGCTTTGTAACTACGGATTCAAAGTTCCTTAATACGGCTGCGAAGGCGGCTTCCCCGTTTCTCTTCTCCTCCTTAGTCATCGATGAAGCCTGAAGGGATGGAGATAGAGAGACGAGGTAGAAGCCGCGGAGTTCTGTAGTCTCTTCTCCTTCTAGAGCCTCTGATTGAGGCTTTACTTCGTGGAATCTACCAGGCCAGATTCTTGCGTCTATACCGGGTGTTTGACGGCCCAATTCGACGAGAAGGCCGACGAGACGACTTTCCACCCATCCAATTAGCGCGCGACCACCTTGGCGGTTTAGACCCCAGAATTGAACATCGACTTTGATGTAGCGGTTATAGCCTGCCAAGAATTCGGTAACACCGATCGGAATCTCCCCAGTCTCGGTTAATTCTCCAAAGTTACCGGCTACGTCGGCGAAAGTTGCATCGAGGTCGAATTTCGCTGCCGCTTTTTCAAGTTCTTGGGATAGTGTTCTGACTGTATGGGTCGTTGCATTTGCAGCGACGTTTATGACAGGGGTGTTTATAGTCAAAATCACCATCTTATCGCGAGTCGCACGTTGGTAACGGATTACTTTGCCAGTGGCGGGCATGGCGATCATTTCCTCGTCCCATTTGGTGGAACTATATTCTTTGAAGAATGCGATGACTAGTTGTCCTGCTGTTGCTGCTGGGGGGAGTAACATGGCTACTCTGGCGAGTAAGAGCGATATGTGTACGCCGCCAAAGAATCCGAATTTAGAGCTGTACACCCCCTTCTTCTCAGCCCAGAGTTTGATGAATCGGTATGCCAGACGGTACTTTGCTAGATTCGGGATGCGAGATAGTAAGAAGAGGAGATCGCGCCAGGCTTGTAGTTTTTTAAGAGTTGGGACTGTTAAGTTCCATATTGGGGAGTTGAGAGGTTGCAATGGGATGCTGTCAAAGTTAGAGATAATGGAGATTGCAGTGGTGTACTGGAGGTCTACACGGATTTTGTCACCGATAAGGAGGATTAGCATTGGTATTGTGGCGTCGACGTAACGGACGATTTTTACGCTTAAGGCGTCGGATGGAGTGAGAGTTGGGTCCGTGGTGGGCTTTCCGCGGAACTTCTTGATTCGTTGTTTGGCTATGCGCCAGAACAGAGGGGTGGAGATTGTGCCGATGGCGAGAACGTCGGTGTCCGAGGTTGAGGAGTAAGTGCCCAGGCCGAAAGAACCAACGGGGACGAGACGCAGTGAGAAGGTTGTGTCTGTAGTTGCCGGTGAAGGGGTGGTGAGATCCGGGAGACCTTTGAGACAGGCGTTCAAAGAGGCTACGGCTTGGTGGCGGAGGGCGGTTTCGGTGGGTGTTGGGAAGCAAGAGTTAGATTGGAGGAGAGCGCGGAGGTCTTCATCTTTTAGAGAAGTCTTTGGGAGAGGGAGGAGGGTGGTCGGTGGCGGTTGTTTAGATGGATCAAGGAAGGATAATTTTGAGGTTAGCATATAATGGTCGCTAGACGGCGGAGTAGCCGTGTCTGGGACGACACGGGCCTCTCGGATTAGAAGATTCTCACCGCCTTGGACGCGGAGGTAAATTCTGTCATAGCGTTGGGGGGATACAGGGATGGAAGATCCATTCTGAGAATTCTCGAAGGCGAGCGTGTTAGTTGTGGGGTCGAAGGTGCTGCCTTCTACGCCTTCTCCGGCAAGAAGCCACGCATCGTTGTAAGCGGTGGACGGGAACAGGTCAGAGTATGATGCACCCGAGGACTCAGTGATTATGTGGCGGACGACAGCGTACTCTATGGTGGAGTCGTTAGGGATGTTGGTGTCGCCAACAATGAGAACTGGGTTAGAAGGATAGCCCGTATCAAGGAAGGACTTGACTTCGGCGGTGTAGTCAGTACGGTTCTTCACAGATTCGTCAGTATGATAGGCTGGGAGGTGGACATTTGTGACAATCAGTGAATGCCATGTCTTTGGAGGCCCTGGGGCCTCTTCCTCCGTAGGTTCTGTCGCAGCAGGAGAGGAATAGTAGCCGAATTGGTCGAATTTGGCTACACAGATACTTCGTCCCTGAATAGCGGTCGAGACTTCCTCCCATGTAAACGGAACGGAACTGAGAATAACACAGTTGCGGAGTCGCAAGAGCGGCTTCTCAGGAGAGTGCGAAATATATGGGTATTTTTGTCGAACTTCCCGGGAGTTTCCAATCATTGCGAGACAGTCATCCGAGGCTTCTTGAAGGCAGATGATTGTGGAATTGGAGGCAATCAACTTTTGGCAAATAGCCCACCAGCGGCTATCCTGCTTCTGGATGTCACTGGTATCCACGAAGACATTATAAGTGGAGAGAGTGAGGCTGCGACCTGGAGTCTTCGTCTCCTCGCCGATCTTGACTGGTTCCCACTTGTCCACCGCCATATGCTCTTCATCGTCAGCGTCTTCATCGTCGTCGTCGCCTTCGTTTTCATAAGCAGTGGATTTATAGGTCCACGCATCTCTCCTGACCATACTACCTGGAATGCATTCCGGTGACAAAGTAACAGGGTACTCCTTGACACTCCAAGTTCTCACATACGTCATCTTCCCATCAATCCGCTGCATAGTCGCCAATCCAACGTCCACCTCCCCAACCGCTCTACAAAGCATCTCAAACTTCTTTTTGAAATAGTGTATCTTGCCCTCATCACCACCATAGACCTGTCCAATCGTCAGATGCGGCTTAAACTCGGCCCTCTTCACGGCACTTCTAACGTCCGGGAATTCCCGGGAGAGTAATTCGTAGACATCTTGGATAAATTCCTCAGACTCTTCATCTGGACGGAGGACAAGGAAGCTCGGGCGTTTCTTGCCACCACGGAAGACTTCAACAGAGCCGAAGCGGATGGAAAGAGGGGTTTTGCAGATGGTGTGAATATGTTCTGATAGGTATTCAGATGCTGCTTCAAGAGATGATTGTTCAACGAACGGGTAAAAGAGGTTGATATGGGGAGGCCATTTGATCGCAGCAGCATCGTAGAGGGAGCGGAAGGGTTGTATGATGTCCATTGTGGACTCTGGAAGAACGAGAGCCAGAGCCGTATTTGGGGAGGGGCTAGCGGGGAAGTGCGCCATGGTAATATCTTATCTATTACAATATAAGTTAATGTTCGAAAAAAAAAGGAGTGGAGTCACTGTATGCATACAAATGTAACTTCCTAAAATGTAAGTTGGATTAGGGAAAAGACCTCAACGGGTGTCGAGGTTCGTGGAGGGTAGCTGAATGCGTTGACTTTGTGGTATATTTCAAGTCCGATTTTAAATCCGATTCGTTGATTATGTAATCCTAGCAAACAATTGGTGCCAAAGCTATTGAATTGCGGTCGAACGGAAGCCGAATAATCACGATATGGTCGTGGAAAACAAGGTGCATAAACGGGTATCCCTGGGTATTGTCGTATAGCGTACTAATGAGTAAAATCTCAAAGTTTGCAGGTCGCCGCCTTTATATTCAGGCCGCAAAATCAAAGGAGGCTCGTCGAAAACACAGCCAAAGTCACGTAACGTCAGTTGGCGTTTCAGCCTGCAATCCCGCCTCACGGAAAGCTTGAATGAAAGAGCGAAAAAGGAGTCACCAGTTTAATTGCTTCCCGTCTCTTCGTTAAGAAAATGCAGGAACCGGCAGGAATCAACCTTGTTCGGTGTCGTTAAACGCTACAAGCGCGATATTGTTAGCTATTGAGTCATAATTTGCGGTTCCTATTGAGTCATGGCGGTATATCGACCAGGGTAATTCGATGAAATCATACTTGATCATTGATTCTGTTATCAGATGAGACGCCAACTAGTACCATAGTACTGCGAGATTAGGTCAAAATCATACTCCGCAGGAATCTTCCGGACCGGATCTCGATACTGCGGTGCAGCGTGTGGGTATGATCATGTGACTCTGAACTAGTTTGATGCTTTGCATTGGTGTTTTTTTACGCTGTACGTATTACATGTACTGACCCCGTGACAGCAGTGTGATTTCCGTGCGCCCGGATCTGAGGCTATACAAATCTAAGGTCTTTTGCACTAAATATTCTTCTAACCACCCTAGTCTAATACTGAATATGGATACATTGACTATCATAAAGGTAATATTTGTGATTGACATGTTCATTCAGTTGCAGTTGAATATTGGTACCTGGAGCTTTATGGGTTCCCTAATGGTATCGTTGGAGAGCTCGAGAGCTTATCCATTTAAACGTTATGTTAGCATGTTTCGTCACTTCCCTAGTTCTTTGATTCTACACCATGGTACCAGTGCGAAATTTGTATGCACTCTTAAAGAGATATCTAACTTTTAGTTTCTAGGCACAGAAAGGCAGAAAGTGCTCAGGAGAAAACTTTGAAAGAATTTTGGCGTCCGATTTATGGTAAGTACGTACACGGAGATGGTTAGTGAATGCCACACTGATTGATCTCTCAAATGGACTAAGAGCCCATCCAGCCTGTAGCAGCACTTTGATGGTTGATTCTTAGCAATAGAAAAAGAAGAACCCAAATTCGGAATTTGGGAGTGCAAATATGTAGGATAGCGTCGGATACAAATTGCTGAAGTTTCCTACCATATGGCCATGGCTCTCCAAGAATATAAATAATATGTCCGCTATTATCAGCTTCAGCTCCATCATGACTCTAAATGAAAAGGTCGCAAAGAAGATTCGCGAAATTAACCAGGTTGATCTAGTATTTGCTATAGTAGGTTGTATGCGGTCGTAACCGTAACTACCCCAGAGGAGAATGCTGTCGTTCAATTGAAAACTATGTGATAATAAAGGTGTAGGAAAAGAGGAAAAATAGGACTAGGCCGGACGACCATCTAGTTTAATTGACAAAGCTAAAAATGGCCTACCATACTACCTGTAATCCTGGGAACGAGGTATACGTAGGTCTAGGAATAGTAATATCCATGGAGGTTGGTTTACGGGACCAGTAATACCTGGGTCGTTTTTCGTCTCGGACAGGCCACGAACCATTGTTGTAGAGATTTCCAAAGACACCAGAGCGAGGTACAAGAGAATAACAGTCTAAACAGTTATGTGATTACTAAGGTAAAATGGGTGAAGTACAACCCCTGAGGCTGGTTTACGAGACCAACCCCCCCGGAGTATGATGTATTACCAAAGACACTTCCTCCCTAAGCCAACGGTTTCTAGAGATATCGATGCTGCAAACCCATTAAAAAAAACAGGAACAACAGCTGCTAACGGAGGAAAAATGAGAAGGAAAGCCCCATGGAAAGTCTAGTGGAGGAAAAAGTGACGTTTAGGTAGAAGATTTCACCTCAAAGGCGAGAGAGATAACAACCTCAAATGTCTTTCTGCCTTAGACCGGAGGGTTGACATTTTCAAATATAGCCGGGTGTTAGCGTCGTACCCAGGAGGTATATGGGAATCATACAACTCTCCAAGAAGGAGAAAGGGGTCTTCTTCTACAGTTTCCGGTAAGGGCCAAATTGTCTAAGTAAAAACGGGTTAGGTTTCTATGAATATAGATTGAAATATAGTCTCATCATACCTTGCACTGGACAACTTCTTCACCATTTCTTTCTGATGTCAATTGAAGCTCTCCTTTGACACCTTGGCTGTTCTTTGTAAAATTAATTAAAAGAACTGCTCGAACTCCGCCACCACTCCCTCTCAGCCAGATATCTCGATCATGCTTGAGCTTTGTCCAGGACTCGCTCCAACCGACCTCGAGAACAAAGGTCGGAAATTTTGATTTACAGGGCCAAATGACACCGTCCGGCTCCTTAATGGTATTTTGATATGGGTGGCCGAAATTTTTGAATACTAACGGTCTCTATTAGCCCGTCCTCGAACCGTGTCTTGCTATGGCTCTCCAAGAATTGCATTGTGGAATGGAGATACCTACCCGGGGATGCGAGGATGTCTAAATCCCCTTCAACTGATGGTGGCATTTGGCCTGACCAAGAAAGGAACTGGGAGAAAATCCAGCAAAGACCTATTTCGTGAATCGAGGATGGCATCTTAACGGCCAGTGTCTTGGTTACACTATTGAAGGTGTATCTGTAGATGGAATTTTAGCCACTAGACAAGAGGAATATTCTGGAGCGATTTAGCATACTTAAAGTGCCTGGACTCAGAATTACTGGAGAGATGGCACAAACGGTCATAAATGACCTTCGCGTCTTGAGGCTGAACGTTTTTAAACCAGAGCGATGAATGTTTGGTTTCGTGGCTGTTTTCTATAGCTTCAGCAATGGATTGGAAGATTGCTTTCGAGTCCATTGTGATCGAGGAGAGTTGTAAGACTAGAGAGAAGATTAGGACGTCAAGGTCGGAAGATAGATTATAAACAGTATGAACACAACGTTGAAGATTTCTGTCGCCTTTTCTGTCTTTACTGACGATTTATGGCCGCTAATCAAGGAGATCGTGATAGCTGAGATGATTGGAACAAAAGCGCAAACCCGTTTAAGACTGGCTAGCGATGCTGAGATAGGATGCCGGGGTGATGGTCTTCAGCTTTCCTTATGGTTGTTGGCCAGGGCAAGTTATCTAAATGGGCGCAGATGATGAATTCTGAACCTAAATTTAGGAGGGTTCTAGAATGAGTATCAGTGCCTAATTTCCGAATTATATCGTTCGAGCGAACAAAGTGGGGCCATACACATACTTCAACTAGATACCGGCGCTGACAAGGAAGAGTTGGTGTTGATGGGCAAGATAGTTAAGATGAGAAAGTATTGTAGTGATGGTTCGCTTCTCAAGGTATAAAAAGACGCTCATGGAAACTTTCCAGTCACGAGACTAGCTTGACATCAAATGGGGGCTGTTACCCGGTGCAGATCCAGGTGTTGTCGCTGCCATATCGAGAGGGTGGGCTGTTCTGCAACGACTGGTTGCAACCATCGCCGGATTTGAATCCATTACTGTTCGCCATGTTGGAGATAGGGAATAAAGCGAAGATGGTCGGGGCATTTACCCCGTCCACATAAAGTGCCGGAGACACCAGAAAAAGGCGGAAGTAATGTGGCGAGACGAAGCGAATGATGAATGAAGATNGAAGATGGTCGGGGCATTTACCCCGTCCACATAAAGCGCCGGAGACGCCAGAAAAAGACAAAAATAATGTGGCGAGACGAAGTGAATGATGAATGAAGATGAAGATGGTCGGGGCATTTACCCCGTCCACATAAAGCGCCGGAGACGCCAGGAAAAAACAAAAGGAGTGTGCCAAAAACAAGAGAAAGAAAGAGAGATGGTGGTGGCCATTACGATGAGAAGTAGAGGAAGGAGGAAGGAGGAAGGAGGAAGGAGGAAGGAGGAAGGAGGAAGGAGGTAGGAGGTAGGAGGTAGGAGGTAGGAAGGGAAGATAATTAATGGATGAGTTGCCCTTCTGGCTTAGATATTATCATAAATTGTACACAGCTACAACACAGGAAAGGTCGCTATACGCCGAGACTATAGCTATACACGGCTGCGGTCAAGCTGATAGATCACTGCAGTTGTCATAACACGAGCAGCGCCACCTTGCGAACAACACACATCCCCCAAATTATATACATGCTACATATGGGTGCTCACATTCTCATAACAATGGGTCCTCCCAGGGGCTTCCGATTACGACTATATGCTACATATGAAACTCCCGGAGGGTCCTTCGGGGACGGGACAAGGTTATCGTCGAAATATATACTCAATAATCCAAACCGTTTTGTTGCATTTTGGCTTCCTCTTCGGGTTGGCTTGCGGTTTCGTGCCGAGTCAGACTTGTCCACTTCGTGGAAGCTTGTTTACGAGACTAACAAAGTATTCAAGGGTTATCTATTTTAGCTAGCGAGAAATAAATGTGAAGCTTTGGCATGAAGTCATAAAATTGAGGATTTGTGTGAGGAGAAAAAAAAAGAATATTATTTACTTAGTATGTAAAGGGTACGGAGTTAAAAATAAAACAGAGAGAGAGAAAGATAACATTAGTCCTGAGGTTGAAATACTTGACCCGGGTATTTAACGAGGTGTTCACCCAGAGGCCTTGCCAGAGAAAAGGCACCGTGGGTTGACGAAATTCCTCTACAGAGATTGTAGAGTACGTAGTTCTCCCTCTTCGCGAATAGCGGGGTTGTCGTGTACGTTGCCTTATCACCGACAATAATGGTCTTCTCTCTCCCTCTAGAAATTGCTACATTCAATCGTCGAATGTCATGAAGAAAACCAATTTCGTTTTCTTCGTTGGATCTAACTAGGTCTACGATGATATAGTCGCGCTCCCTGCCCTGGAAACTATCGACCGTATCTACCCTTATACTCTTCATCGGCCCTGTTAGAAATGTATCGATTGCGCGCTTGATTATCGATACCTGCTCCGAGTACATAGGTATAACGGCAATATCTTGGACATTTATCCCCTGCGAAACAGTGTTTTCCAAGATTGTGAGGATGTCGAGGATGTGCCGTGCGGAACTTGCGTTGTATTTGCTGCATGTTTTTTCGTTCACTTTGTCCGAATTTGGCTCGATATCTTGCCAAAGGACGGCGGGTGGGACGTCCGTAGTACCCTGCGGGTCAAAATACCTGTTGAATATGTCAGGTTCCCGGTTGACGGGCCTTGTTGGTCTACAGGTAAAAAATTAGGACTATCCGTCAGAGTTACCACCAGGGCGGGGTTGCACCATTTCCTCAGGACTTACATGAGTTGGTTCTCGTAGAAGTGGTAGGATATGGTATTGACGATACTTGGGCGGGACCTGTAGTTTTTTCTCAGGAGAACCCATTTCATACCAAGAGGATCGGCTTCTTTCTTTTCATCCTCGTCGTCGCCTTCCACTTCAGAATTCTCGCAGAAGATAACCTCTCCGTCATCGCCAACGTCAAAAGTGTACCTTGGCTCGTCGACGACTGGCACCTTTTCCTTCTCCTCCATCTCCCCTTCCTTCCTTCTCTTCTCTTCTCGCTCCTTCCCCCATCTCTCCTTTCTTTCTTCCTCACTCTTCTTCTTTTCCGCCCTCTCCTTTTCCTCCTTCGCCTTTCGTTCCCTCTCCAGGTGTTGTTGCAGTTGCCAAGGAATAGCAGCGACTTCCTTAGCTTTCTTATTCTTTGCATCACCAATAAGCTTTGCTAACTTCTGAAGTAGACTGGTGCCCAGTATCGGAATATTGTGAACGCTCACTGGTGGTAGCTGAACATGATCACCGACGAGTATGAACTGCCTCATTGTTCGTAGGCACATTGGAATCGCGGAGAACGGTTCAGGGGACTGCCCTGCTTCATCGATAATGATCAATTCCGCCGGAAAGTAGCGACGGACCTGGTACGTCCCTGCACCCATAGTTGTTGCAAAAACAATCGTCGTCTCATTTAATATGTCAAAATCGATATCCGCCCGGACTTCTGAGAATCTCTGCATTGTCTCCTTTGTCGCGATTCCGCCTCTGAGAACTTCAATGAATAATCGTTCATATTCTTCCCACATAGGGTGGGCCATCCTCTTGTGCATTATACTATACTCAAGGGGGAAGTCGATTTTCGAGCTGTCAGCCATCTCGAGTACCAAGCTTGAGATTATATCTTCTGGGTCTTCGAGATCCTCATCGTCAGCCGCTCCGTCGTTGAACGCATCCTCGGCCTCCCTCCGGCCACTCGATTCACCGCCCTTGCCAACTGGTCTGTAGAATCCATCGGCGACCCATCTTACAACGCTTAACTTCCCAAGGAAGCCGGTCTCGTCGTTGTCAGCCTTCTCTTTCCATTTCCACGCGAGGTGATCAACAGCACCGTTAGCAGGTGCAGTTTGAAGAATGTGAGCTTTAGGCTCACAGTATCCCTGTTGGTCGGTGTCTGATATTCTAGCCCGTATGTAAGCTTCTGTCATTGCTCCTATGGTTACCGTTTTCCCAGTACCCGGGGGGCCTTGAATGGCTGTAAAGTTGTGTGAGAGAGCGGTCTCTGCTGCTTCTATCTGAAAAGAGTCCAATGTTTTTTCAAGGGTACTTCGGTGGATTTGCTTGGACGCTTCGCTCGGTTTGACGGGTTTGGACGGTTCTCCGAAGAGGACTGTTCGATGTATTCGCGAAGCAGCCGACTTTTGCGGTGCGGTGTCAATAGATTTTAGTGCTGCTTTGACTCTTTGATAGCAAGTTTTATCGTGGCGGCCGGCTACGGTAAAACTTTCCGCTCGTGGGATCTCGGCCTCGGGAAAGGCTACTACTAATGAGAATATAATATCTGCAGACGTCTCAACGATGTTGACATCTTCCGCCGAAACGGAGCAGACTCGCTCTCTAAACTTTCCCGATTCTGCATCCTTCCAGATAAGGTAGAATTTTTGTCCATGGTGTAGTTTAATGTCCACCACTTTGCCCTTATCATCCCTGGGCATCTTGAAATTCGGTCCTGGGCGCAACTTGACCCGGTAGACCGGATTAGCCTGTCGTTGGACCTCCAAACCCCTCCTCGCCATCATTTCCTTCTTTGGCTCAACCCAGCCTTCTGCCTTCTTCTTCACCCGCTCAGCTGTGTCCCGTTTCTCGCTGGCAGACTGTAAAAAGCTCATTTTTATGAACTCTGCCGTGAGATTGCGTACCTCCACTTGGACTTTTTTGGTTTCCTCATAGTCCTTCTTAGCCACAGCCTTAAGCACAGTCCGAAATTGGGAGGTGGTTTCCCACCAATCAACCGGAACTGGTTGCATTGGGTCGACGTCCCAGCACAGTCCTAGTTGGTTCAGTGCCTCGTTGACCTTTGACCATCCAGGAAAAGTCATCGTCAAGCGAGGTGGGGGGGGATTGCTGTGTTTTCGTTTCAGGTATATTCTAGCGCAGAGCTCCACAGCATCGAGGACAGCCCGGTCGAATTGATGCATATGCTCGGGATTATCTTTGGGATGTTTGGATTCGACGAGGTGGTATTTAACCAAAAGCTCTATTTGGCTATCATCGTGGTCGAGTGGGTGCTCCCCGACGAGGTTGTGACCCATGCGAACACCGCCTTCACCCTCGAAAAATGTGATGGACCGGGAAGCACGCTTGTCAATATTTGTAGGGCAAGCTGCGAGTAGGCGTAGACCTGTCCTCCCATCTTTGGTGGATGCAATCCGGATCCCCAGCGTGGCCCCGGTGCCCGATAATCGCCAATCCCCATATACCTCATCTCCCATGGTCAACCTAACGGTAACACACTTGTGTTTAACATGGAATTCAGCGGCTTTACTTGTTCTAGACTTGCGAGGGTTCCCTGGGTTTTGATTATTGCCGCTCTTGAAGGTCCCATAAACGGGGCCGGTATACCCGCTCATTCTTACGCCTTGAGAAAACCCGAGGGCGCAGTCAGACGATAAAGGTTGTGATTGTCGGTCGGGGCATTTACCCCGTCCGAATTAAGCGCCTTGGACGCGAATAACAACAGCTGCACGAGGGAGGAATTGACTAAAACAAAAAGAAGTTAGTAGAGTAAGAGTATGCAGCTGATACCATTCTTACTTACCGAAACAAAGTTAAAGAGAAGTTGAAACGATCGAAATAATACGTCCAGCCGACAAAAGACTCGAATGGAAGGTGTGCGACGAACGATGGATTCAGCGAATCGAGATGAACGATAGAGTGATTATTGTCGGTCGGGGTATTTACCCCGTCCGAATTCAGCGCCTTGGACGCGAATAGCAACAGCTGCACGAGGGAGGAATTAGCTAAAACGAAGTTAGCAGAGTAAGGGCGTGCAGCTGACACTATTCTTACTTACAGTTAGGAATCACAGCGACAATAGCCCCGTCCGATGATCAGTGGTTCTAACGCTATGAAACGAACAATAATCGATCTAATGAACAGGCCAGGTTAGCAGATGATATGCACGCAAACAGCAGAAGATTAGATCGTTGCGACATACAGAGCAGAGAGGTTTAAACTGCGAAGATAGAGATGATGACAATGGATAGATAGGAAGATGAAGGGAGAGAGGAGGAGAGTTAAAGAAAGAAAGAAGAAGAGACCAACGAGACCAGAAGAGACCGTTGCAGTAGAAAAAACTATTTTCCAATTCCACAAGGTGCCGAGACTGTTCCACAAGGGCTGTCAGCTGTCCATTACAAGGACAACACGGCTGTTTCCATAATACCACAAATCTAAGTCACGTGATATTCTAAGTTTCATTGGGTTGTTAGCTTATCGAGCGATAAATCTCTAGCTAGTATTAATATCAACGGTATCACTGCTGAGGCGCGCTAACTCGACTCTCTTTATTCTGGAAGAGCATATACGGGAGGTTGCGAGATTATATTGGAGGAATTATCATTAGCAATCCTACAATTATTCATCTAACATTTTCGGTTATCTGAGTCTCATGTAGCGCGTAGTACTAGTACGTAGTTACTAGCTATGGCCCACCAGACAGTCTCATTTGCAGTCTCGTAACCAGTTTGTGTTCCCCTCAAAATTATCTGACCTGCAGCAGCACGCATTGCTGATCAACGGCGAGGCCGGTTTACCGGGCCGACTGCTTGCCATCCGGAGCACGCCTCTAGATTTCTATACTATATACGGTATATCTCTCCGTTTTAATTGACCTTGGAGCCTGTAACTAGACTTTGGCATTGGTAGGTTGGAGGGCAGTGATGAAAGAATCTTGGCAGCATTTGGCCGAGACATCACATTCGCAGCAGTTTTCCATTGGTTGTTCCTGGCCTAGTCTCGAATCGGCGCATGGTGATATTAAATTTATAAAGAAAGCCGACTTTTCCCCTCATGTTAGAATCCAGCCCCCCAAAATTTCCCGTCTGCACTAATAAAATATATGGTTACCGATGGACCCTCGTGCGCAAGTCCAGCCTTAGATTCCATGCGAACCCGAGAAGGAACAAAACACCAGCAGGGCCTATCGATATTTCTTAAAGAAACGCGGTACATTAACACAGTAACCCTAGAACTATTCCGCAAGCCCTAGACACAGATTAAGGCGCTTAGATGCTTGCAATACTGGTCACATGATCATAGCTGCCGCTGAATCAATATCGTTGCGATTAACCCCTATAACTCCATCATGCACCTTGTCCTCCAGTCCTGATTTCCCTGCCGATTATATTGGCTTCGAAGACTATGATAAGTCTCTACCTCCTGCCGTACATGTGCGGAAGCAGCTTACATTTATAGGTGCCTCGGTTGTTAGCGCCCTTTGCTACGAGAAAGAGAGCGAGGTCGCCCAACGGCTGCAGGACGACAAGTATAAAGGATTCAAAGACAATGGTATTGTCTCTGACATTTGGCGATTGGCTACCATACCAGGGTGACCCGAGCCCGGTGACGGCCATGCGGCACCATTAATAGCCTGGTCTGATTGCCTTCGGGTGTTGTATTTATAAATTTAGGCTTCCGCGGTAGCCATTGTGCCAGAGACATCTTGATGAATTCATGAATATCGATATTCGTCAGTCTTCTCTCGAAGCTTTAGCGTCTAGATTCTAGGCAGGTTCTTTACAACGCGCATTGTTCTACCCGGATCTAATTAGAACGCTGGCCCAAAGATACAGTGTCCTCGTATGCGGTCATAGCCTAGGGTGCGCTGGACTACAATCAATTAATCGATCGTAAGCCCCTTTATATACATATATATATGTGTGTGTGTTTGTGTGTGTGTGTGTGTGTGTAGGATCTTTGACGGCTAATTTAGTCTTCCCATAGAGGCGCATTGGTGACCGCTGCGGCGTATCTTGTCATGCCACAAGACGGCGGCCTGGATTCAGTCACAGATATATGGGATGTAGACGCCCCGGCGACCAGTACCGAGTCCGCCACGGATATTACACTCATAATTTTTACTATCACATTCGTTGCACCGTCTATGATGGTCGTCGAACTGGCTGGGACTACTGCAGCCTTGAAAAAAGACTTTATGCATACTCTCCATCACATTATCAACCCCAAAGCTTTAAGACATCGTTCAGTTCATTATGAATGGCGGCATCCGCGGGACGATTGGGAATCTACTGGCTACGAATACTAGCAATCTGCTCCAAGCACCCTAGGCCCTCAAATGGTGACGGTATTCAATGGCTTTTGTTTTTTCTAGCCAATGGCTTTGAAACCTGAATGAAAAATAACTCCCCATTCGGGCACTACGGCCGGTTATATTTGCTTGGAGAGAACGGCAGCGGAAAGCAGTATCATACTGCCACTAAAGCCGAAGACATCCCAAGAACCCCGAATCTCGATCTACAACTGAATCAATTCCACGCGGTTGCACACTATAAAACTTCCTTGGCCGGAATTTAAGAAACCCATCCGCGGACATCAACTCGTTTACCGGCATGACCTCAACCCAATTTTATCTAGATTGCTTACCATTACCGAGTTTAATCGAAAAGCGTAAAGAAACGACATATCTGCATAAGATCGACTTTGTCAGCTACTATCAACGTACCGGTAATTGAAGAGTATAGCCTTCGAGCCTACGCTTGCACGATTCTTTCGAGCAATACCGTTCGAAGTAATAGAGATGGGGAGCCTCTCTATGAATAGTATCAGCTAACCAAAATACGAATGTATTCGCGATGCGATGATCATCAGCCTCGCGGATCAAATATCTAAGGTTGAACGTCTTAAACAAGAAAACCGCAACAAAAGGAGCCCTACGGTTCTGAGTAATAAGGCCTAAATTGTAGCGGAGTTAGTCGATTCTCTAGTCGCCAATGCAGGTCCAAAACTCACTGGAGCAAACTTTGACAGTGGAGACTTCTACCGCCACGGGTGATAAAAAGCTGCTGAAAAGGCACCGCCGGAGCCCTGTAAAGAGTTGACGGACTTTCTAGGCTAGATGACAAGGGGATTCGATGATCACAACAACAAACAAGGCAAGTCAAAGCCGAAACCTGCCGGAAAGGACTAGACGACAATGGAAATTTTTGCTGAGGTTCATCCCAATGCGCCTGGATTCGAGGCTACACCCCAAGGTGAACCACGGACACCACATACTTACCCGATCACTACAAACTTTTAGCTAAGAGCTCTATAATCGCGATATCAGCTCAGGCTCAGAACATCGCATTGAGCAGAGTATCCAACAGTCTAGGCAGATATTACTCACCATGCGTTTCTGTCATGCCATAATCCTCACACAGCTCGAAACTTGTCTCGTAAACCAGCCTGCGACTTTCGACTTTGTGTTGTCTGGTACCAACGAGACCAGAAACGCCCTCGCGATATCTAAAAGCCATATCGGTATCAGGGGCGTTAGCTTCCTCGCAAAGCTTAGGTTCAGCTATGCATACGGATTAACTAGACTTTCTACGACGCTAACATTCACAGGCGCTGGAACTTTCCTCTCGTGCATTTACGCGATTCCATATTTCATTTCCGCATATTACCACCTCCCACGTGACTTCGACGATATGCTCCAATTTTCTCTTCGAGTACTCGAGCGCGAAGAACCGGGATCACTCATTCCAGAAAGCGCGATCACGGATATCATGGGTGTGGACGACGAAACAGCAGGCGAACACGACAACCCTAGGCCTTTCCTGGGTAAAATGGCTGTTTGCCATGAGTAAGGTTGGGAAGCTTCGCAGCCTTACGGCAAACCAACTCTACGTTGGTGTCGAAGGTCCTACGGAGGCCGGGAAAAGCCATTTGCTGACTACGCTCACCCGTGCACCTCGAGAGGTTTTTAAACCAGGGAAATGCCCAGGTTGTTCCGTGAATTGATGAACATGATTATTTTTGTCATCCCATATTCCGGGAAGCGGTTCAAGGAGGCTACGCTAATCTACAAAGAAATCACCCAATTTACTAAACAAAATACTTCTAGACTAGCTCAAAAGCAAGGTTATAGACCGCGACCGTTCTACATTCTCCTGAGCAAAATCGACCGAGCGGGATCCGGAGGACGCAATGACCAAGCACAAGAAAGAGGTAATTGAGCAGCTCATTACCGTTGGCGAATTCCCCGAAGACTATAAAGTCAAAACGCTCGTGAGGCTCAACGGCAAGCTTGTCATGAGGAATAAGAGTTTAGAGGATATCGTTCACCCTTTCTCGACCTTCGCACAGAGGAACGCGAAAAGATCGGGAACTCTATGTGACCACCCGGACAGCGCCAACCGCGCCAACCGTATGATCAAACACATTGACGATCACCAAAACTTATACCAGTTGGCCGAGAGAGGCGTACTGTGGGACATCGAATCACTACGTCAGTGGCTACGCACCCTGGCGCCTGATAGCGTTCCTGGCTCTCGTCGTATTCTTCAAGATAGTTAATGATGATTTCGACCTTCATGTATTTGGCAAATTCTTCGAATCCTCAAACAAGTATACGTTTACGCCAAGGACGTGTTGTCTTTGTTGGATATTTCAGAACGAAGACCAGTCTTGTCGGACTAGAGAAGACTAGATCTTACTATGGTTCACAGGCACGAACTCGCGTCTAGCTAGCCTGTGGAACTATGCGAGTTATGTCATTGCGGCTCGCAATTATAATTATCTTAACTTCTACGAACCAAGATAAGTCAGCGGCTCGAGAGGACCAGTTCTATTCCCTCTCGTCCGGTCTCAAGACCCGACTCATTCAATGAATGCTATTTCAAAGGCTCCGCATGCAAGCTGTCCAATCTATGGATCATGAATATTCGAATATGCATTGTTTGACGGGCTCAAGTGACCTCGTTCCAATCGACGCCTGCCGTCCGCAGCCATTTCTTGCGGGGTATCCAATCAGACGGGACTCGCCTGCCCGGGTGCTTTTGTGTTGTTGTTATCACTCAATACCACTATTATCATCAACATCAAAAGGGTCCGAAACATCACCAATCTCTCCTTCCTTCCTCCGTCATCCCTTTGCTCAGACAAAGGGGATACCGTACGGCATCATCACGAAAACAACCATCTTGGACCCCGTCCAGTCCAGTCTCTTCTCTCCCGATGACGGCGAATCTTCGCTCCTAACCAGCCTCCCATGCGCCTCAGACCCTCCAGCCTCAAGACCTCCTTCGCCCGTTACGTCACTCCCAGATCAACCGCAACCATGCCCACCTGCGGTCCCTGCAAGCTGTCCTTCCTTCACTTCCGTCCTCTCCCTGTCACCATATTCACGGTTATAATCTACCTGGCACTATTCATACCGTTATTGATCATCCATTACGTCCCTCCTGCTCCACCTGCAAATACTTCTCTAAAGGAGTCGATAGGGGTTGACCTTGAAGATACATGGCGTACCCTGGCTGCAATAACGAAGAAATACCATCCCTACAATTCACGAGCGAACGACAAAGTTCGTTCGTTTTTGGTGGAGAAAATAAATCGGATTATTGAGAAGAATGGAAACAATAAGACCGAAGTGGTGGAGGATAATAATGTTAATGTGCTGTACACCGGTAGGAGCGATATCAGCATTTACTTTGAGAGTTTGAATGTCATTGTAAAGGTGGAGGGAAGTGGTGGATTTGAAGGTGAAGTGGGAGATGTTCTGGTTAATGCTCACTATGATAGCGTTAGCACGGCGCCCGGTATGTTATACCATAAATATCTCAGAAAAGGTAATGCAGTTGCTAATTAATTACAGGTGCAACTGACGATGGAGTCGCTGTTGTAACCGTCCTCGGCCTCATCGACTACTTTACTCAACCAAATCACACGCCCCGTCGAGATATGTATTTCCTCCTAAACAATGGCGAAGAAGACTATCTTAATGGCGCCATGGCATTCACCGAACACCCGCTTGCCAAAACCTGCCGTATATTCTTGAACTTGGAAGGTGCCGGCGCCGGTGGTCGTGCCACACTCTTTCGAAGCACAGACGCTGAGGTCACAAAGTTCTTCAAGAGGGCTAAGTACCCGTTCGGCAGCAGTCTAAGCGGCGACGCATTTAAGAGAGGCTTCATCAGGAGTCAAACTGACTACATTATCTTTGATGGAGAGTTGGGCATGCGAGGACTGGATGTGGCCTTTTGGCAGCCGAGAGCCAGATACCACACCCAGTGGGACTCGATGGCTTTCAGTACGTCTCACTATCCCTATACTACGAATGATAGCTAATTATACATGCAGCCAGCATCAACTCCCTATGGCACATGTTCGAGACCTCTCTGAGCTCCCTCACCGGCATGGCTAATGATGGCGGGTACACCTTTATCCAAGGCTCTGGACGCAAACACACCGGGGTCTGGTTTGATAGTAAGCATCTCCTTCGTTTTATGTTTGGTAAACGTTTCTAACAGCCTGCAGTGTTCGGCCGTGGATTCGCCGTCTTCGAGATCGGAGATACATTCATCTGGTCGATGTGTCTCCTGACAATCACGCCCTTCTTCATCTTTGGGCTCTTCTACCTCCTCGCCAAATCTGACAAACTCTACCTTCTCGCCTCCTCACCAAAGTCGAACGGACCACTGCCGCCGAAGCTAGAGTTGGCAGGATGCAAGGGATTCTGGCGGCCATTTGTAGCCATCGTCTTGTCGACGTCTACAGTCGTCGGCACGGCTTTGCTCATCGCCAAAGTAAACCCGATGATAATGTATAGCAGCCAAGAGGCTATTTGGGTCTGCTTGATCTCGGTGTGGATTGTGACGTCTTGGTTCAGTCTCAAGATTGCCACTTGGTGGAGGCCTTCGGCGACATCACGAACCTGGAGTATAGGGTGGATATCATTCATTTCATGGATACTCCTGGTCGGAAATGCTGTGGCAGAAGACAGACTAGACCTCGGCGGGATGTACTTTACCATCTTGTAAGCTCGCCCACCTACTCTCTCCATAGCCAAGCTAACCCCATTTTAGTTACTACATGGCAACAGCGGTCGCCCTCTTCCTCTCCCTTTTCGATCTCTTCTTCCTCCCTCCCACCTCCCATATCTACGATTCAATCTCGCACCACGACCCTCTCGATGATGACGACCACCGCTCCCTCATCGCCCCCTCCGTCGATCACACCACCAGCATAACCCCAGACGACGAGGAACCCGAAACCCCCAACGAACACACCTCCCTCCTCCGCGACTCCTCAAACCTCGGACGAGGCCGCCACATCGGCCGTCGCCCTAACTCCCACGGCTCTCTCAGCATCGGTGCGGCTAGTAGCCTCCCAACCCTCGAAAACAACGAAGACGACGAACCATCCTGCTCTTCGGCATCACAGTGTGCTTCGCGACAATACCTTGGCGAACAATACTGGTCTCGTTATTTGCCAAGATATACATGGCTCCTCCAGGCGATAGTGCTCATCCCAGTCCCCGTCATTATCACCGCCCAGATCGCATTGATCGTTGGTACTTCCATTGCGCAGACGGGTGCCGATGGGAATAGCCCTGTCACGGCATATATCCTGTACTCGGTATTCACGGTATTGATTTTACTACCCCTCCAACCGTTCTTACACAGATGGACACGACATGTTCCTTTATTCCTATTCTTTTTGTTTGTGGGAACACTGTTGTACCTGTTACTCGCATTCCCGTTTAGCTGGAATAATCCGCTCAAGGTATATTTTGCACAAACGGTGAATTTGGAGACAGGGAAGAATAAAGTCCATCTTGTGGGGGTTAGTAAATACGTCAAGGGTATCGTGGAAGAGAATTTACCTAGTTCCTGGGTTCCGGGGGTAAAGGTTGAGTGTAATGATGATCCACTACGATTGGGATTGCAGAGGTGTTCTTGGCCCGGGAAGATGCCTGATTCGGTTCCGGGGTTTGCATGGAAGAAGTGGGTGAGCGTTAATGCTACTTTGGCAGGAGACAAAGGAGGAGTTAGGAGGACGAAAGTTGAAGTTAAGGCACGGAATTCGAGGGCTTGTAGGGTACTTTTTGAAAGGGGAGTTAAGAGGGTTGATGTTAGGGATCCTACAGGGAAGGGAACTACAACGCGGCATAAGGGACAGGCTGTTGCTGGTGATGTTACACAGGTTAGGCTTTGGAGCAGAGAGTGGGGGCGAGGGTGGGATGTTGATGTCGAAGAGGATGGAGGAGTTGAGGGCTTGTTGAAGGGGACTGTACAGTGCTTGTGGAGTGATGCTAATGAGCGGGGGAATATTCCGGCTTTGGAGGAGGTTAAGAGGTTTTTACCGCAGTGGGCGGTGGTTAGTAAGTTGGAGGATGGGCTGGTTGTTGGGGAGGTTAGGTTCCAGGTGTAGTAGTCCCCCAAGTATGGTATCATTTTTTTGGTGTAATATATTTTAGCATATACTTAAGTATGTAGTAATTGGGAGCGGTGTATGTATTGCATCTTGGGGTTTTTTGTATTTGTTTTTGGTTTTTGTATTACATTTTGTTATCTTTGTTTGGCCTGAGAGAGCGGAGCTTTTGTATTTGGGACCGTTTTGTATTTACTTGCGTGTGCACTGTTTATATTTCATTGCTGCATATAGTTTTGCATATCGTTTTTGCATATAATTTTTGTCCGGATATACACACCTATCTAACTATCTCCCGCTAGCACTTAGGTCACATTTACTAGTACTGTTTTACCATTTCGCGGCTGTTAATACGTGGATACAGTAGTTCCTTGAGGCCGGTTTACGAGACCAGTAGTTCCCTAACCTCGGTTACCGACTAGCTAGCCGATGGGGATCCCGACGATGGCTTGCTTAACCGCGAGCCGGCCCTCGAGCCGTATGATCTAGGAACGTGCAAGGGGTGCTTGGGCGCTTAGGATATGTAAGACACCTAGGTGGATTGTTCCTATCAATTATGATTCTTGGGCTAGGTAAGTGACTGTTCCCGTGTTAGCGGTCTAGAGTTGATTGTGGAAATGAAGGCTACGGTGTGTTGTTTTTGTTATATTTTACTATGGGCTTTCGCGAGACTCGGCCCGACGCCGGATATCTGGCATATGCATGTGGTCTCTCAAAGCCTTTGATCCGATTAGGATGTGAGAGAGGGCCTAGCTTTAGATTAGGTGCTTGTGTTCAACATTTAGGAGTTTCAGGTTTAGATCCACTATTCAAATGCCCTTGTACTAGTTCAGGGTCCCACGATCTCTGGATACATAATATAATGTGGGTTTAATTCTTGAAATATGGATCCGTTGTATTTTGTCAATTTGGGGGCGTATACTGGTGATATAGCGTTGGTGAATTAGTGTCAATGCTCTTGTCCATGCGTTCTACGTTAGTAGACACTGACCACATCGTGTTCAATTTACACACTTGTGCAGGGTTTTGTTCCGCAAGCTGGGACCAGAAATTCTCACATGCAAGACTTATTTACCAGAGTAGAGCTGTGAAAGCCGTAAGCACCAGGGCGCCGTAGTCAGCTCCTCGGACAGGTCGACCTAAGCTTAAGCCGGATATCATACCTGAGACTGGGTATGGGGCTATCTGAGGCCGATTGTTTGTATCGCATTAGTTAGTAGTTTCCCCACTAACATTTCATGGAGGCTGGCTTACGAGGCCAGTTACCACCAAGGTACCGCTGAGGTAAACGTGAGTTTGCCTGCGGAATTCCAAAAACCATCGAGAACCTCTGGAGTCCATAGAAGCTCGATATCGACAACCAAAAAGGCAAATACTTTTGAAGCTGAAAATGGTCATGTGATGAGTAAGACGTAATGACCATGAAGCTGATTCTTCTACACTGGGCTTAAAACTCTACTGTCATTTGTACGGAGGTTTATGGAGGCTTACAGGAAAGGTAGCAGGCTGGTTTACGAGACGAGCTTATGTGGTCTTGTAAACTAGCCTCGGCCTCAAAGCTTACGTGTAGAAATAACTAAGTCTAGCTAGATAAGACCTGACACCACAGGCCTGGGTATGCAGACAGCTACAGCGTTGTAGTCCATGGATTCAATGGGATCGATACATATACCCAGATATGTCACCTACGAAACTAAACCAAGAATATCGAATGTTCCATCGAGTGTTCTATTCTCAGCGCAATCTATGATGAGATGATGTCATAGCACGAATTTCTGGACTAGGTCTCATAATTTGAGTTAGGTATATTATGAACGGCGATAATACTTAGGCTATTGGGTTATAAGCCTATACTAAAAGCTAAGCCTACGAGCTCATGACCATAATCAATTAACCTTACGGGCTCAATGTCGTATTAATTAGCCTTAGCGAATAAACCCGCAAATAGCCAGTCTAGAAAAAAAGAACCCGACCATAACGCATCACAGGGTCCAGTAAAATAAGCTTAGAACCTGATTCTAATAAGCTTAAGGTTAAGCGGTTAGGTAGTAGTTGTCGGTAGCACCTGATTCACATCCGATAAGATCCATACCATACCTTACCACACGATACCACAAGGTCATATGATCTCTCTCCTTTGAAGAACTCCTCGCTTCAGCCTCCTACGAGAGTTTAAATGCGGGGGGAAAGGCAGCCGACACCCCCCAAAACGACAAAGCAAGTTAGTAGCTGACCTCATCTCATCGACACTACTGATTTTCCCTTGCTTTTGAAAAAAGACGAAAGGAAGAACGGAGAAAAAGTCCCGCAAGAATGACCTGCATAACATCCCACTTGCAGGGGGGAGATAGAAATGAAAGAAGGGGGGCTCAGCAGGGCAGCAGCGACGATGCGAAGGGGGTGTGGATGTAATGGATGGGCGATGCGATGAGCGGGATTGGGTATAAGTGCGGGGAAACCTGCGATGAGGTTGGCTCTTCCTTTCAGGACCTTAACGAGAAAGAAAAAAGTACCCCACGCCCTATCCTTTTTCCTAGTTTTTGGATGTTGGTCACGGAATCCTTACATCTGTATTTTGCTTTTTGGGGCATTTTTCCAAGTTTCTGATACTCTTTTGATCAATTGTAACACTGGCATTGATGGGGTACCATCGCGTGTGCGTAGGTCTTCGGCAATCGGGGAAAGCTGAGCTGATGTTCGAAGCGAAGGCAGGAATGGGCACCACGGAACGTAATGGCCATCCCACGTGCAATTGAGGCAGCCGATCTCCCTTCCGCATTGTCTAAGACCTGTAGTGTCCTCGAACCGTGGGTATGTAGCATCCGTCTCTGTGTCAATCTAGCAAACCCTTTAGAGCCCTGGTAGAACTGATTTCTAGTTGTGCCACTATCGAGTTATCTATTAGTTCTCGAAGCGCTCTTAGCACTTAGTAAAACCATGTATTAATGTATAAAACGGTCGGTATTATAACCATTAAAGAGCGGATTAAACCGGTTGCGTTTCGGTGGCTTGTTTGCTTTGAATGGGGCACGGTCTCAAGGCTTCATGGGCTAGGGTACTATCGATATCTCTCCGTTTCCGTGTCCCCCAAGGTTCTTCAACATCGCTGTAGGAGTTTATGCAAGCTCCCAGCCATCCGTTTCAACGCGTTAATGCTAATGAAATAGCATGGTCTGTCACGAAGACAGCGTAGGAGATATCCCTAAAGACAATTGCAGAACACAAAGGTGACCCCACTTTGTTTGGCCGTGACCTCTGAATGCCAATCGGGTGGAAACTGTGGAGCTCCAGCCAGCCAACTTTGCAAAAAAAAAAAAACCCTTGGCAGCTATGGAGGAGCACAGAGGTCTCGATTGGTTCGATGTGTCGAACGGGTGAAACGAGGGAAGAGCTGTCAAATCAGACGATGACATTTCTACAGGCGGGAACCCTGTCGGTTGCTCCACTCGATGGCGTCTCGTTGGTTGGAAGAGCATTTGTGTGGGAACTGGAATCACGGGTTTGGAGGGCCTTCTTGGTTTTTTTCCCTTCCTTGGTGGAAGCTCAAAGCGAAAACAAGCAAAGGGGAAAGAAAGGGAGGGTGTTCAGAAAGGCGATCAATTAGCCTGCTCCCGCTCCTGTCATTTTGCGGGACAAAAAATTGCGCAAGACCTGGGTGGTTTCTTCCCTTCGATATACGAGGGCATAGCAACCCTGAGCTTTGTGTGAGGAGGGCTTACGCGGGCTCCACATCCCCAGAACGACGAAGCTCTTGGATCTTGAGCTCAAGAAATATTATCTTGAAATTGAAATATCGTTGGTGATCGTGATGAGGGTAAGCTCACCTCATCGCATACTCTGAAATCAGCACACCTCCTCAACTTGCCTAGCAAGTTATGTCGACGAGAAGTCAAAAAGAATAGGCAGCCTCTCGATTCCGAATATCGTTTTACATTCGCGGTCTACGAAATCCATTGGCTCTCCTGCACACCAAACTAATGCATGATTTTTCTAAACCATTCCGTTCTCAGGATCTCCCTTGTTAGTATTGATCTCTCGCATAAAACAGCGGAAGGAGAGATGAAGCCATGAAAATGCGCAAGGGTCGTCGAGGGTCGCAAACTGTATCGAGGTCACGATCGAGGAGATATGTGCTCAGATATACTGAGAACGTTGCTGTAAACACCAGCACCTGCTAGCATATTGTCAGGAGAAAGCTACTAGCCTCGAGTAGCAAGTTCTGACAGATCAAACTCGCATGGAACCAGCTTTTTGATCCTTGATGCGTTGTCATAAGCTTCTACTTAGCTTCCATGATCAGAGCTGGCATAAGCCCATTTGGGGGCTGACGACGAAAGATACTAGCCTCTTTGGCAGGGGGAGCACCTGGACGGTGAGCAGGTGATCTATGACATTTCGTAGACACCGACTATTTGAGGGTCGACGCCGGATCTTGGGAAAGTTAATGCGGATGCGTAGCTGGTTGCCGGCTTATTGAGCTCGCTCACAAAAATAACCCAACCAAGGGGAAAACACGATCGGACTAGACCAGGAACTCGTTATACAATTCGACAAAGTCAGTTGGGCTCGATCAGTCAACCGTGACGAGCAGCGCAGCATTGCCCCTTATGCGACTAGAGGCACAGGATAAGATCTCCAGGTGCCAATAGCTTTCTTTCTGGCAGGACTTCCTATTTGTCTTTCGGGTAATATATAAAAAACCTGGAGTCGAGTAAAATGTAAATGCTGGGTACACTTGTGCTGGGAAAGGCACACAAGCGGTACTTTCCTCGTTTTCGGTCAAATCATATTTGATGCATCCCTCGAATTACTCAGTGGTACCAGCTCATCTGCTTGTGCTTCGGGAGCCTGGGCAATCGATGCAATGTCATGTAGGTACATGTAGCTTTGAGCTGTACGGAATACCAACATCTATCCCCTAAAGGAATTGCCATGCCATACCTGGCCATCCCCACCCCTGCCAGCATTCGTATGTCCGCCAGTTCAGGTCGTCTTGTCCTGGATGGAGACTGGGGACGCCGTCGTCGAGTAGAATCGTGACTTTCTGAGACCTTCCATGCAACCTGCAGGCCAATGCTGCTACCGACAAGAGCAATAAATGGTAAGCCGTGGCACCTCTTGCATCGGATCTCGTGTCTAAGAGACAAAAGAAGGTGCAGCAGCAGCAGCAGCACAACATGCTAGCCGGCACTTGACTTGATCAATTGAATCAGTGAACGAGACCTTTAGCGTCGATGGAGGCCAGGTGGAAGGACGAATAGGGGAATGAATAAACTGTCATCGACGAACCAAAATGAATATGAATGGTGTCTGTCTTCCATCGAGAGCCGTGTCTGTCTTCCCGTTCGTTGACCTTGCAGGGCGCTGCTGGAGAAGCAGCTCCGTGACCGGAACAATCCATCGATACTCACCATATTATAGATATAACTTCGTCATTTTTTGCTCTTCTTCTTCACACTCTCAAGTTCTTCTATGATTCATTTCGATATAGCCATTTTTAGTATATTCTTTTAGTGTATTTTCCAGGCGTTCTTCAATTCATTCAGTGGTCGGGTCGGAGTCCTTGGGGTGGTGGTAGTTTCTGGCATCTTTGAATCTGCGACTAAGCCCTGAAGCGGTAATTTGTATGGGCAAAACAGCTTCCGTCTTCTCCCTCTCGCAGCTCCAACAACTCTCCATCAAACCTCCCATCAACCTCATTCAACCATCAATAGCTCTCCATCACGATCGTATATAACTTTGACAACCAAGCACCGATAGTCGCTTGCCAATTCCGGACTCAAGCTTCAATTGATAGCCTACGACAGACAGCTACGGACCTGCTGCTTCGATTCGATTCCACTCCTTCGCTGGACTCTGGACTGGACTCCCAGTAGCTGCTCTCTGCTACTAGTTTTACCAGCTGGGTACTTACACTTTAATTTTCTCGTTACCTACCAAATTGCAAAGAAGATCAAGAACAAGAAGAGCTCCATCGGAATACCCAGCTGCTGTTCACAAGCATTTACTGCTATGCACCTTGCAAAGTTTCTAAAAAGAACCTCGAGTTCTATCGCAAAAGCTCCTTCACACTCGAAAGGAAAGTCGCCAGGGAGAGAGAAGAATTCTCAAGGGAAAGTCCGGTCAACCCGAACATTCCTGCAGCTGGCGACAGACACACACTCTCTGTATTGAGCATTTCTCACCCGCGAAAAAGGGAAGGGAGCGGGAAAGCAAAGGAAAGGGTCCCTCGTTCCGCCAGCGACAATTTCTTGGGTGTTCTTCTGCAAGCAAAAGCGAAAGGACAGGCCCAAATTTCCGTTTGGATGTTGTGACTGTTGCTGGACCAGCAGCTGAAACAACGCCCCAAACTCTGCCAGCAGCAAAGTAGACAGCGGATATTCGCTCGATACCGAAGACGCTACTGCTGCTTGTCACTGTTTGCTATGCAACTGAATATATCTGCACTTTCCGCGAAGTTGTTCTTTGGGGGATTGTTTTCCATCCCTTTGCCGCTTTTTCCCTTTCTAGTTCTCGTTCTCCGTCCTTTCTCTTCCTGCCTAGACCCCTCGGTCCAGCGTCATTTCCTCGTGAGGAGTCAAAGGTCGGAACCTATTTTGGCTCTAGAGGAGGGGCTCCATATCGCCGCCTTCTCTTGAATGCCGCCTCAGAAGCTTAGGAAAAGAAAGCGGGCTGATTGTGGTGTGTGCTTGTATGCGAGGTTCAAACTTCCCAGTTTTCTCCTCATTCTTTGGGCTTAGCACCACCAATTCAGGCGACCTTGCCTTCTCCACCTTTTTTTTTGACGCCATCTTTTTATACTGCAAGCTTCCCTCACCTCCAAATCCTCGACCTCAGGCTGATGGCCTGAAGACATTTTATTTTTATATTGCCTTTTTATCAAACCCGATTACCAGATATACCATCCACCGCACTCTGGGAGTAGCCTGCTAATAAACCCTCATCGCTCCTTCCAGTTTTGATACAGATGTGTCGTAATTGTCGACTGGAGGCACCATACATGGAACTTGGCCAATAAATCAGCTCGACGCTGAAGCCATTCACTATAAACTACTTCTATAACGTCAATATTGCAACTCTCATCTATAACCCAACTCTCCGACACTCGCTCTAAACATTTTCCCTCCATCTCCTACTTTCAACCTTAAGACCCCTCACGCTGCGATAGCTCGTTTACATGTGTGTTGAGCTTTTTCGGACCTTTCATGCATCGGTTCCGAAATATATCTCATACACAATCCATCCCAGCCAAGCCCCTCGTCCCCATTCGAAAATCTCCAACCACAACAACCCCTCGAAAATTCTAACCGACATCGTCGCTGCACCGTAGTTGCGACTTTCAATCCCACCCTTTCAAAATGCCTCGATCGAATCTAAATCCCCAGGGTCCACCGGACTACGAGTTCTTGCCGGATTGGTATGGAGTTTTGGAACTGACCAAAGAGGCCTCCGCATCGGCTATACGTACTGCGTATAAACGACTTGCGTTCCAATACCATCCAGACAAGACGCTTGACGAAAAGCTAAAGCCAGAGATGACAAAGAGGTTCACACAAATCCAGGAAGCCTACGAAGTTTTAAGTGATTCTCGTAGGCGAAGAGAATATGATGAGGATCTTACTCTTGAAGGCAAAATTCTGGAAGATTGGAGGCGTACACAGGATGTTAGGGAACGAGCCGCAAGAAGCCGAAAGGCGCAGACTCGGCATCAGGAGGAAGAAAGGCTAAGAAGAGCGGAGGATAGACAGGCCGAAAAAGATTACCTCGCAGCGAAGAAGCAGGAGGAAGACTTGCTTCGTGCTGCTGTGCAGGCGCAGACCGCCCGGAAGCAGCATGCTGCTGATCAAGAGAGAAGGAAGGCTACAAGTCAGGATACAGAGCGTCAAAGAAGGAAAGAGGATGATAGAAGGATGAAAGCAGAACAAAGGAGGATGAAAGAGGATGAAATGTACCGACGCGAAGCCGAGCGCAAGGACGCAGAAAAACTACAACGTGATGAGGATCGAAAGCAATTTGCAAGGGACCACGAGAAACGAACGCGGGACCGACGACATGAACGTGGCCACAAAGTGGACATGCAACAATTCCCAATTGACGATATACTCGATATCCCCGAGCCCTCGCACTTTACTACGGGAGAACGTGGCAGGTCGTCGAAAGAGCGCCTGCGTGAGCCAACCTTGCATGTTCCTGGAGAAAAGCCTCGAGAGCGTTCTCGCCAGCGCGACGGCTCCCGCCATCGCGAGCGAGACAGGGAATCCGAGTTTACGACTCGCGAATTTGAGCGGGACCGCAAGCACCGGTTTTACGAGAATGGCGGAAGACGTATGTCCACGGAACCGATCCATGAGGACTACATGCGAGCCGCCACATCCAGCCTATATGGCTCTCCGCCACATTCATACTCTATCCCACGATCCGCCGCCTCGTATTCTCCCCCTCCTTCCCCCAGACTCAGGCATAGCAACCCGACGATGAACGCAACGCATAACTTCCAAGGACCGAACAAAGGACGTGACCGCACACGGGACCGACCTGGTGAGAGGCCGCGAAAACACTCTGAGGCTGGTCTCTACTCTAGAGACTCGTTTCCTTCCGTTATCCCAGAAGATGTTAACAGCTCCCTCCCAGGCAACCGTGATTCTGGCTACTCTACCTCATCCGCCGGTACACCGTTGCGCCCTGGTCTCGATCCACGCCTATCCGCCGAGAAGTATGAAATATTCGGATCATTCATGCACATCTGTAGCACTAACCTAATCGCTTTTCTTGGTAATATAGACTCGATTCTTCGATGTACGACATGAACGGCAAGAAATACAAGGCGAAAGTCATGTACGTCACCGATTCTGAGGACGACGATGGGACGAGTACAATCGGCAAGACTCGAGCATCGAAGCGTGCCACTAAGCAGTCGTCACGTGAGGATCCTCTATCCGCATACGCCCCACGACACCAGCCAACTGTCGAGTTGGACGATGATCCATTTCTCTATCTGCAAACCGGATCGAAGACGTTCCCATTCACCCATAAAGACGTCAACTATGGCGCTAAACTATCTCAGGTTCATACCCGCAGCAATAGTGACCAATCTGCACCTGGTATTCAGATTGACTTCATCAATGAAGGCATGGCGAGTATGGGTATGGGTTCGTCGGGCCATAAATCTCGCCATGTCCCACCCGTCGGTGGATCTGGCGGGCTCCCGACGTTCAATAGACACCAAACCTGGGCAGCTTAGGAGTCTATCGACAGGTTTAGTGAGTCTAAGTTCGTCAGGGAATCATCATTTGAAATTGAAGTAGAAGAAATTTCATATACTAGCTATCGTCGTGTTTCAGAGCCCAATATGAGGAGGCGGAGGCGGAAGTGTTGCAGATCTTGCAGCAGAAAGTGCAGACTGGGAGACGACTCGGATTCAGACAGTACATCGTCTTCCCATCCCAGACTCCGGAATTTTATTCCATTCCACCAACTTCCTCCCCCACAACAAACATCGCCATCTCCCAGTCCCCGATTCCGACCGTTTCATCAAGACCCTCCACCCTCCCCAAAACGCGGAATCTTCAAGTTGATTAAACGAGCTTTCACCATTTCTAGACGAGGCTCTTAATTTCACTGACGCTCAAGTCCCCGCCTTCGCACTACCTCTTCACTATCATTCGTTCAATATGTGTTAACAGCAACCTTTTCCCTCGGAGCATCGACGGCATCAGCGATACCTTGTTGCCCCAGGCCAAACTACAAATAAACATCTGCAAATAATCCAATACATACAAGCAACATCGGGGCAATCCATATCAACAAATATTTGTTTCTTTAAAGGTCTCGATTTCAGCGGTTTTTCCTTTCTATTTTTCGTTCTAGGGCCATAGCGACCACATCCATTTCCTATCTGTCTTTTACGCATCTCCTTTCCCTCCAAACAACAAAGCCAATTCGTATCCCCCTTCATAGCAAGCGGCGTCGGCAAAGTTTTGTGTTTTCCTATGGTTGACATTCTGCAATGTTTGTATTGTGTGTCACGCTATGTTTTCTCGCCCTCTGGTTCGGTGGCGTTTTTTGCTTTCCATGGCAGGAACGCTCTGGCCATTCCTTTCCTTATCTCTCTGGTGATTCATATATCGCTATTCCGGTGTTTCATAGCCTACCCTTACCAGCGTTTGTTTACTGAATTCCCCCCTCTGCCCTTTTTCCATCCATCTGTTTGTCTTTTTCCTAACGGAGTTGAGAATTCTGGAGGTGGTTTTTGAAATACTTTTATGTAAACTCTGGCAAATAACTATGAATATTCCCCCATTACAAACTGGTAGTTATTCTGTTGTGTGCTTGTTCTTCTTTATGTATCTTTGGTCCTTTCCCATGTATAATGTGCTTTTTGCTGTTTCAAACGGAGAATTAAGGGGACAAAGAAGGTACCGGGGTCGAAGGGGATAACGGGTATATTGATATCTGCTATGTTTGTGTTTTTTTTCCTTCCATGCGGCAACTGTAACTTTACCTATGGCCTTTTCCTTTTCACTTATATAGTCTATACAAATACTACTCTTCGAGATACAAGAATGAGATCTTGAGAGGTTCTACACACCATACACCGGTTCCATACATATCATGTTGTTGGACTTTCGTGAAATTCATTAAACCATTGACTCACTACATACAACTATTTCCTTATAACTCCCCTTTCATTTGTCTTATCCACAGACAATTCCCTTCGCAACTGTTCCATATACAAGCGACCATGATACCCATCTAATAAACGTAGAACACGGTAGTATCCTCGCCGGACTCCCTCAACTTCTTGTTCTTCCTGAGCATAATAACCTTCGCAAGCCACGCCAACAACGCCGTCGCAATCGAAAACCCAGCCGAACTCGCAAGAGCAATAACGTATCGTGGTCCATCGCTCTTTGGCCACAAATACGGAGTCCACACAAACGACGCATTCATAACAGTCGTAACAATACTGATCGCTACTGCCTTCTTTTCCTTAGTCTGCCCGCAGACGCTACCGCACCATCCCAAAATCAAGGAGTTGACACCGTAAGTTCCAATCGTGAAGATAACCATGCTGGTGTATCGGCCTGCGGTGTCGAGGGTTGAGGCGGCAGCGACGAAACCGATTGTTGCGACGGCTTTGGAGATGGTGATGTGCCACGTTCTTTCGTTGAATTTACCGGAGGACCAGGAGACGAGAATTGTGACTGCGCCGGCGATGAGGTATGGTGGGCAGGTGAGGACGAGAGTAATGGTGGTGGAAAAGCCGAGAGTTTGGACGACGGTCGGGAACTATAGTTTTCCAGTCCTTGTTAGTAACAAATTGAAAAGGTAATAAAGGGCCCTTTCCAAAGGGTCCCAAAGAAGAAGACGAGAGACGTACGAAATTCTTGAACCCGTTGGCGGCAAGATGCATATGAGCCATGAGCGCAAAGATCCAAACCATAGGATCCTTCGCGGCCTGCTTCAATCCGCGCCAGGCACTAGTTTCACCTTCGTTGTCGACGGTATCCAACTCCATACGGTGGAAGGCCAACTGTCGCTCCTCCTGTGTCAACCATTTTGTGGTCAATGGGAAATCAGGAAGGACGAAGTATCCGACGGCTGCAATGACGAAAGTAACGGCACCCTGAAGGATGAACAACCACTTCCAACCCGCGAGTCCAGCGACATTATCCATACCATGGAAGATACCGGCGGCAATGAGACCTGCGAACGCGGTGGCGAGGATGTTACCCGTATACAAAATAGCGATTCTAGTGGCGATTTCTTTACGAGTGTAGAAGATACTGAGGATGTAAACTGCACCAGGGTAAAATGGCGCTTCAGTGAGACCCAAGAAGAATCGCGTAAGTAGGAGCCCAGTGAAGTCCTTGGACATGGCAGTAAGGGCGCTGACAACAGCCCAAAGCATCATCATGATAGCCATGTAAGCTGAAGGGCGTGTGCGGGTCAAGAACATGTTGGAAGGAATGCCACCGATAAGGTAGCCGCAGAAGAGGATGGAGACGCATGTTTGGTATTCTAAAAAGTTGAATGGTTATTAGGTTAAGAAATTGTGAAGCTAGAGTTGGGAAATATAACTTACGGGTGCTTGTCAAATTTAAATCCTCTTCCAAATCGTTTAATCTCGCGAGCGCAATGGCATTTCGGTCAAGATAATTGAGCCAGTACATGCTCCATAACATGGGCATGATCCATCTGTCAAGTTTCTTGACCAAGGCGATTTCCTTAGGATCAGTCTTCTCATGGGCGCCTGAGTAGTCGACTTTCTCGACTGCAATAGTAGGCTTAGAGACCTCTTCATAGACAGAAGAGTGTCCCTTCCCGGTCTCGACGCGGGCAACTGGTGATAACTCGTTTGACATCTTGATAGATATGTGAATACTATCTAAAGCAAACTCTAGATCTTATAGATATAGATACGATAGGAAACTTGAAGAGAATCGATATATAGATAACTATAAGTAACTAGCTATCCCCGTTGTGCAACGCCGCCCTGGAGAATGAAAAATAAATTTTCTCGAAAGAATGTCCATTCTTTATAGCTACCCCAACCTCTCCCCGCGATTTCATTCCACGGTTCTCCCCCGCTCGTGTCTCGATACACACATGGCATGTAACATCACAGGAACTTCGTCGTGAGCACAATATCCCAATTCGATCTTTACCAGCTACCGTCATTGCCCGCCTTCTCCATGGAGAGAAACCGTAGACTATCGGGGAGAATCGGGTGATCCTAGGATTGGACAATGGTACCTGGAGTAACCCCATGGGGAAAATCTCGCACTCTGAGACCTTTCTCTACTTGCCAAGGATGAATAAGCTGAATCAGGAAAACATCTCCAACGACTTTGTAGAGGGAAGTCAGCAAGCAGGGTCTTCCGGAATTCTCCGCGTACAGGACGAACAAACGATGTTTGAAATTTTATTGAATTATCGCAAGGTTATCGAACTCTAATGCGCTCGGTTGGCGAGAATAGGGACCCGGGTTTCGCATTTGTCGCCTATTGTGGAGGTATTGGTCTAACGAAAAACTTTATTGTTCCGTCGCTAACTATAACCCCACGTGCCACGGTGCACGGTGTCGAGGAATGTGCGAATCGATTGGATGCCTGACTATTACCCGTTAGCGTCGGAGGTTATCCCAGCTATGGCGTTGATTATTTTTGTTAAAAAGTTAATTGTGTAACGGTAAAGTTCTCGGGCCAGCTGGCGCCAGATTATGGTTGGTGGTTAAACTCCACCATGCACGATAACATAGCCTCGAATCCAGCCAGCTGCAGGTGCCGACGACGAAAATCCATGGGACGAAAACGTTTTGGAAATCTTGGTATCGGAACAAAACGTGATGTTAAAACCCGCAACGATATATTAACATTCACTATTAAGATGCAGGATGCTTCGGCATGTCGCATCGGTGACATATTTGTACAACCACCCTCCGATATCGTGCGCGTGCTACGCAATTACAAAGCCGTAGATCTGCGCAATTGTCACAAACTTCAAGAGCTCGTTATATTACATCCATATTACGCATTACTTCTGCGGCTGGGATATCCACATTTGAAAGGACGATGTCGGCGGCCAAGATACTGATTAAGGCAAGAGCTTATCGATGCGAAGAAAAAGCTTCGAAATGTTTGCGCAGCTTACATGCGGGGGGGTTTGGGGGTACCATGCTTGTCAATCTTGGAATATACAATTCCGAGAGTGGCAGAAGCCCAAGAGCTCAACGGAACTCCTATCTACAATTTATGGCTACGTTAAATTGATGGCTGTTTGGGTTTGCGCCATCGTGTGGTATCTCGAGGTCTAGACTTGTGATTGTATTGGCATGCACGAGGGTTTCACAAAACCAACATTAAAGGGCCCACTTGGAAGCACAAAGCAACAGCTCAAAATTGAGTGGCATAAAACTGACATTCCGCAATTTTCTAGAGAACAAGGCGAATTTACGCCCAGGCTTTTCTGTCTCAAAAGTGCTTGGGCCCATGCCACTTTGTTGGATTTTTCGAAGTAACAACGCGAGTTGGCGTCCAAGTTTTTGTGTGACACCAAGCTTACAAGTGCCGGCTTTGACAGCCGCCGCACAGGCATTTTGGCGCCAAGGCCCACTAAAGTTGGACGCCTGACGGGGCCGGATAAATCATTACAAGAATCCGGAGTCCATAAGCAGACGAACAATTCTCTCGTTTTCGTCCCGACGCGAGGGCGCATATTTCTTGGTATCGAGCTTCGAGTATGTCCTCCGGTCTTCCGGTCGATCCGTCTTCAGCTTCTCGCGATCGGGCTTCCCGCCTGCAGGAGGACACCCTTCTTCTCTTAACATGGTATCTGTTTTAACAATGTCAAAGCGGTCACCGCACCATTTGTTATAGCCAGGCGACAGTTTACCACGTTTGGAACCATCGGGTCCGAAGATCATCTTTCTCACCATATCCCTTGCCTACGTGGGGCTGTTAACATGCATTTCCTTGGAAGGGAAAAGAAAAAAAGGAGGATGGTGCAAAAGCATAATTGCGAACTTACATCTCTTCCGTCTAGCTGCACGAAAACACATTTGTCCAAATTCCTCAAAACATAGCTGTCATCTGTCAACAGACTCATCCCCATATCCCGCCCAATAAACCCTTCCACGAACCGCCTAATTGGAAGCGGTAGGTACAACTGCCCACTCTGCCATTGATACCACAGACTCTGCATTCGCCGAAATTCTGGTCCTAGAGTGCGAGTCCTATACTTCCTCACTTCTTCTTCGTCAAGGTTTGCCGTCTCCTCGACATCCGCAGCGACTGGGTCATATTCCCATCTACTATTCCATGGAAGACGGTTTGGAAACTTCTCAACGAGTTTGAAGGGTGTGTCGATCTCCTTTTTGGGAATACCGATGTATCCGCCACGTTTTGGAATGGATGCTTTCATTACACGTTGAGATTTCTTAAGGCTCTCACCGACGACGGGATACTTCTTGAATGTTGATCGGTAATTCATGGTATCGTCGATCCAGGCCAGCCGTTTTCCGGCCCAGCCGCCTAGATGCCGTGGACATATTACCCCTGAGAGTCTTCGTCTGGCGAGATTATAGAGCGTGGTTGATGTGAGGGCAAGACAGATCGCGTCGTAAGTTGAAAGCTGGTCGTAGATTAAAAGAATTATATCGACAGGCAGAACTAACAATGGAGTTTCCGAAGTGTCTAGGTAGTGGCTGCCGGATTGAATCACAGGAATACTGGACTGGGTCAGCATGAAAATTGTGTTGAGGGTGTGGTAGTTTTCCGCACCTTTGCCATGGGACAGCACTCTCTTCTCGTCGAAGGAGGAGTTCGATGACCGTTGACATTTCATCGTAGTCTGCGGGGAAGGTGCCTTTGTCTGCATATCCCAATCTCTGGCCCATTGTTATTGTTTGCCCACTATCCAAGTGCCTAGGCATGAAGTCATGCCAGAACGAATCATTTGGAAGTACCTCCTCAGCATCGAGGCAGACAAGTTCCGCCCGTGCTTCTTCGATATACTCATCAGAGCTATATCCTAGGTCTTTCTCAATACCCATTTTTCGCTACTTGTTACAAGGTTATTCGGCTATCTATCGCAGTCGGTTTTCTGGAGAAGACGACAGGTTTAATTACAATAATGTCGCCAGGATCCAGTTGAGAGAAAGGGATTCATATACAAAGTCGAGGTGTGGGCCTTGAGAGCTGAAGGATGTGGGTCCCAGCCCGTCGCCCGGCTCCACCTTCTACGATTGGAGGACACTGCCCCAACTCGCCAAAAAGTCGACTACGATGATACATTCACTGCCTCTGAAAAGACCCAAATTGATAATGAATGGCATATTATACATATTTGAAAACACCACATCCGGAGATACCGAGCCCAAGCCCACCGACACATGCCAAAAACAGGGTTATGCAAACTTCTAGTTCACAGGCTGCTTCACTCGCGGAATGCTCATCCAGAGTACTACCTGCACCACGAACAGTGCACATAGAATCGGCTGCAACACCTGCACACCCTTCGAACTGGCCACTGCGCCCGTCAAAAATGGGAATACAGCACCTCCAGCGCTGCCCAACACCGTCATAAAACCGATTGACCCCGCATGAAGTTCTCGCGGGATCAATTTGGTAGCTAGACTAATACCCACTGGGAAGAATGGTCCGATTAGGAAACCCAAAAGGCCAATCATGACACCGCCGACTACGATATTCGGCACAAACCAGAATATTAATTCGACGGCTATCGCGAGTCCGGTGTAAATGAGAACCATACGGTGCTCGCCCCACCGATTCGTCGGTTCAGCAAGGACAAATCGACCAAGCGTCAGGCCGCCCCAAAAGGCTGACCCAATGTACCTAACCACCGGCGTTAGTTCACTATTCCAAGACATCCAATCAATGCAATTCGAAACATACCCAACCTGACTTGGCTTGCCTCCTCTAACCTCGATCATAAACTCCACAACCCATCCACCAGCCGTAACTTCTGCGCCAACATATGCAAAGAAGTAAGCTGCAAGGATCCACACCTCCTTCCTCTTGATGATAGCCTTGAAGTCCTTGTGTGCTTCTTTGCTATTCTTCTTATCCGACCGTTCAAGAACTTCGGCCGATGTCTTTCCGGTAATTCTGTTGAGCAGAGGCGGGAAGATGACTTCACGGAACGTAATAGCGATAAATATAACGTTAAAAACCCCGAGACCGACCGCAGCGAAGTAGAAGTAGTACCAGTATCTGAAGTCAGGCGTTACATTCGCAATTGTGGTAGCGATGAGAGGTGAAACCAATGCACCGAGACCATAGAAACCGTGACCAAGTCCCAGGAAAAGGTGGGCACGAGGCAGGTTGGCATTGAAGGTATTCGTTTGGGCGTCTTGAATGGCGACACCTATACCGCCAATGAAGAATGCGATCACGAAAACAGGATATGGCGGTTGCTGTACGATACGATCAGAACGAAACCTTCGTAATCGACGACGGGAAAGGAACTCACCCAACATTGCAGCGCATACTGCGCCAACTGCAGTATGCTCCCCAAAAACAAGACACCTCCCATGCCTAACCTTGCGATCAAATGCACATTTATCATTGCCGCAGTAAACCACCCCAGGAATGTCGAAATATAAACCAAAGCCACAAATGCTAGTCCAATGTCATATCTAACCTTTAGGTACGGGATTAACGCGCCAGTACTACCGTCATTAAATCCCGCCATCCATAGGGAAAAGAATGTGGCGGCCATTTTCCACCAAATATTTCGTTCCATGGCCGTATTATGCGCCGTTACCGCTCTCTCTGGTGGTGTATCAGAGTCTTTGGTCGGGGATGGTGGTTGAGATTCGACATCCACCTCAGCGCCAGATTTGCCCGGCGGAGGGGTAGTGGAGATTGTGATCTCGTCATCGTGGGCACCGAGTCTATGCGACCTCTTGGAAGACGAACTAGCTACTGCCGGTGGAGCAACGAGTGAAGAGAGTTCGAGGTTTCCACCGTCAGACATGGTTGTAAAGGTCGTGGTCGTCGACATCTTGGAAAAACGTGTTGTGTGTCGTTACAATGATCGACAAGGTGATACAAGAGCGGGCAAGTGTTGGATTATGTTATGAAGCTGTAGACGCCGTGTTGAACTGCTTTTTCCGGTGGTATCGCGACTTGACGGCCTCGATGGCCTGATGGGGGTAGGAGAAATAGATCTGAAGACCTAGTCGACCTCGAGTGTGATTACGATTGTGAATGCAAAGTATAGATAATGGAATTGTACTGATAATATCTGTATGGTATACGAAGTATGGTGGACAATTTACTTGAATCTCGTGAAGAGTATCGGCGCCTTCAACCAGTTTATATCGTCAACCTACTAAACTTTTCTGTCTCAAGGAAAAGCTTTTATCGAGCCCGCTAGGCCTGCGTTGCTGTGTTGCAAAGTCAAATCGATGTTATCACCCCCTTTCGGACAAACACCACGATCACCTCGCGAGAAGTCCGTCGTGTGCTCTTGAGTTTCTCCGAGATATCAACCGAAATGGATCACCAATTAGGATCGCAGCTTCGGTAGGCCAGAGTAGCCAGTTGAAAAGATAAGACGGTGCTTATATAAGAAAGCCTAGATGACTCTTCGAAGCGGGAAAGTTAAATCAATTAATAGAATTTATGGAGTCTTAAGTCGTTGATGAAACCTGGAGGAGCACACCATATGTGTATAAACTGTCCGGGGCAGTGGAAAGCCGTGATTATGCAATTGGAATATACGATAAACGCTGGAGGAATGCCTTCGGAAGATCTCCGTGAATTATTAATCAAAAGGGGATATACAACCATCAGTATGTCGTGATAAGAGAGGAATATCTGGGGAAGCTAGCAGTTGATATGCAAATATGCATTTATATGTCAAAACCCTTGGTCAAGATAAGCTACCGATCCCCAGATTTCGCTGGAGCTTTGGTCCATATGGGAATAATGGATGGCAAATGTGGTTGCTGCTCAATGCGACCTCACCTTCGTGGTCACAAAAAAAATGCCAAGGCTCCGACTTGCCGTCCGCCTCCCCATGAGACAATGAAATTATACCATGGTTTAGTCAGAATTCCACTATTTCTCACGATGTTTCCGTGGACATCAAGCGAGGTTCCGCTAGTCGTGCTGTGGATCTGACGGGAAGGTTATGTCAGGAGGAGGAGGGCACTAACCATATTTACACCAAACTTTCGGAATAACCTTGTGAACCGTGTGATGTTTGGATCTCGATATCTCGTAATACACCGAAACATTGGTTTCACGACATGTGCATCTGGATCTCAGAGATAATCGAAAAGACAATATGGCCAGCGCTCCATTGACAACTTCTCTATAGTACCACCATCCCGACCGCTACCCGCTAGTTAAGCAGGTTGCCCTGCTTCCGGTCAGCCGGCTCGCTAGCCAAGGATGTTATAAAGTGCTCTGTCATCCGTGCCGTGACTGCGGGGTCAGTGTGTTCAGATTCACCGTGCTGACTGATTCCACTGGTATTATATACGCATAGGTGGGGATTGTAAGAATATGGAGCGCCAATTCATTCTAGTTGCTAAAGGAAGAATAGGTACAAGAAATCCCGTAAGCCAAAATCCCAATGATGTAATCCGCGCTCGCTCCCTGAAATAAAATCATTGATATATGCCTCCCAATGTACAATTTAAAGAAGAATCACCCCAAGAACTCCAATGGTAAAACAAAACGTACTCCTCTTAGGCTTTATCCTCCATCTCATCTAACTTCTGCACCAGCTCTATCGCCGTCTGTAGTACACACCCAAAGACCGTCGAGTCTATCGAGGCTGCAATCAGCCTCTTTGCCTCCTCATACTCAAACAGCTCTGATCGGTATCTTAGCTCGTGGTAATCCATAAACACTTTCCCAGCCGTCGCATTTGCTTCTTCCAGGTTAATCTGCGCCCTATTCATCATCTCGGTCTCTTGCTTCTCACGCTCGACCTTTTCCAGGTCTTCATCTGTGATTTCACAGACATACCAGAAGCAAGTATACATGCCACCGTTCTGCCACAACCTCTTAGTGGGAATGGCCCAGTTATGCATGTATATCGGCTCTGTAGACAATACGTTCGCACCAACAACTTTCTGTGGTTGCCGTGTGGGAACGGGGACGGGAAGAAGTCTGCAAGGGTATCCGCCCTGTGTAACAACAAGCGTCGTTAGCGTCATGTATTACATATTATATAATATTGCACGGTATTAATTTTTATCCCGAATTCGCGACAAAGCACGATGTCGAGCATAAGATATGTACTAGAGGTGGGGTTTCGCATAGACATACCTCTTCTTCTCCTTCGCGTACTGCGGTTTGCTCAAACGTCTCTCCAACGTCCCGTCTTCCCTTTGGCAAAAACCATCCGAGTTCTTTATGTCGTTCCCGCTCATCGATGACGAGTACGACTCTCTTACTCTTTCGATGGAACATTACTGCTCCCGCGCCGGTGATAAAAGCGTTTGCAGATATCAGCGACGACTCTCGGGGGATATTGTAAGAGGCGTTTGGCTGTGCCATCTTTTCTTCGAGGGTGTCTTCAAAGAATGAAAGCTTTGTGGGGGTTGGTGGTGCATCGCTCTTAGTGTTTTCGGTCGAAGCCATGTAGAGAACTCGAGTACCCATTTTTAGATCGCGTTGAGAACCGTAACGTTATACCTTACTAATCCTTGGCAACGTTTCGCGTAGACGGCTTAAGGCTAATATCGATTTCGGCAGGGATTTGAAAGTTGAATTAAAATTTAAATTAAAATCCAAGAACCCGGACCCGAGCGGGATATAGCTTTCGTGGAGTATAAGAATGTATAGAAGATCTGCTTGATATTTATTGTACTTAATGCTTCATAAAATATTCCGGGGTGAAGAGGGTTATCGGCTCGATTATATAGACACGACTCTGCAAGAGAACATTCTGAATGCATCATAGAACACTTTGCTTTTTGAGCACAACTTATTCTATCTCAGGCCACTTTAGCCCGAGGCTAAACGATCACCAAATTTTCCAAAAAGTCGTGCAGCTTGAGTAAACCACTGTTAGCTGAAACCGGGGAGGCAGTGAAAGGAGGGGAAGCAAAAGGCGTACTCGAGTACTCGCGAATGAGTGTGTTATGAGTGTTGGAATCCAAAAGATGCACATTCTGCATGGCGAGTGCGACGCTGGCAAATGCAACCAAGTCATAGCCGGGAATCGTTGGTCGCAGGGCCTAGTAATCGTTCTGGCGCGCATGGACATGTCGGAGTTCACGAGTCGGCTGGGGTGGGCATTCTTGGACAGGGGATCTGGCCAATCACTGTGCTTCGCGGGCTAACGGTTGGGCTCCATTGAGAGTGTGTGACGAAGTCCTGGGATTCATTACATTATCACTAAGCTCGCAAATTGACGTAGGGGAATAGTCTATCCGTGCCGCTTCGAGACTGATCCGTGCCTATAAGGACGAATTTCAGAAAATTTTTCGTCTGAAGGGTTTTTTTTCTTCTTGTTCGTGTTTCCTCCCCCTTCTTGTTAACCTTATATCGATCAACAAGTAGCTAGTGTTCACCTGATCACTCTCGATGCAACGATGTATGAAGCAATCCCTTCACTCTATTCTTTCAATTGCAAAGTCCCCAATTGCGAGCTTGCTTCGGCCGAAACCATCAAATTCGAGATTCGGAGCTTGGCAGCATCCGGGACACCCGGCCAAGACGATGGGTTTGCCCGATTCTTGTGCCATGGAACAAGATATCGTCACTTAAGTTTTGTGGCTTGCTGTATGTCGAAGAAAACGGCAGTTATATTGTCATATTTCATGGCTATTATTATCTAGAGCGCCAAAGCAGCAAAAGAAGGAAAAATGGTACGCGTGACTATTGCCCTAGATCCGCCGGATATATGACGAGCCAGCTCATTGACGACAGGTGTACCCGTCTCTAAGTGTACCCGTCTAAGAAGAAACACCATCTCAGTTGAGGATAGTACGGCATGGCACGCCCGCAGGGCGAGACAATTACAAGGAAGAAACGTAAATTCGGGAAAAACAAAGTGTGTTAACATGTTCTGGACGTGGCATTTGTGTGCTCTCGTATTTGATTACAACTATCGATTATGCTATCTACATTTTAAAACAATAACCCGCATCTGAAACTTACATTCCGAAGGCGTACGAACAATACTAAACACCCGTCCCGGATCCAAAGAATATTAAACATTCGCATTTTAAACAGTCAAGCTCCATGGCGCAACGTCAGGGTCTAATGTCTTCCATAAGAATGGCATGCCCTGGCTCAACCCATTGCTATCGAAAACACGGTTCTTGATGACAGCGCTTCTTGCTCTCATTGTGATCTTAAAGACGATGTTGGCAGCTCCAACGGCCGGTTTCATTAGCGAAAGCATTACGCGATCGTCGAACATATGGACGATTGTGCGGTCTGTTCCGGCGAGCAAGGGACGCGAGAATAAACCCGTATTAAGGATGTAAGCTAGCGACTTGTCAACATCTGGAAGATATTGGGCAATATTGGTCGCTCCTTTCGTAGTTGGGAGTGCTTTGAACAAAGCGCCTGGGTTGAATGGGAGGACCGCGCCTGCAGTGATGAGAGCGTTGGTATTAACGACATGGTGGGCTGTCGATACGAGGTGAGCCACATGTGTAAGTAAGTCAATAAGCTTGGCCCGGGTGTTCATTGACGTGGGGAAATCAACTACTTGGGCGGGTCCGTTTGCTTCGTTCATCCATGCCACCAGCTCCGGGTCGGCAGCTATTGCTGCATCGTTAGCATAGTAGGCATGAACGAGCGCGGTCATAAAATTATGCATGGCATTCCAGAGGGGAAGGGCATCTTCATAGAATGGAAAATGCGTCAAGGCCGGGCCTCCAACAAAATCGATAAGCCCGCGGCGTTTTAGATTCGTTTTAAAATAGTTGTTCTGAACGGCGCCGGAGATTCCGCTCTCGTACAAGTACGTTGAGTAGCTTTCAGCTGCTCTTCCACTGTATCCAAAATGTCGATCTATGAGACCTCCTTCAGGGAAGAGTACTAGAGCCGCCAAGGGCCGGATCCCGAAGGCACCATACATCACTACAATCCCCATACGTCAGGTCCCTAAGCGTTGTATTGCATGGTTGGTTGAAACTTACATCTCTTGAGTATAGCCAGAACGGGATGCTCCTCGCTCATCGTACGGATAGCAGCTTGATAGATGGCTTCACTGACAAAGTGTGAACCTGAAAAGTGGAAAAACTGAGCCATGAACAGGTCGTCGGCGTTGAACAAGATCTTGGCAAGCAGCCAGTCATCGGGACTATCAGCTGGCGTATAAATTAGGTTGCTGTGATAATTTGTTCTGATAGCCAGTGGTAAGAATTGGCCGTTTGCCGGGCTAATGTAGAAGTAGGCATCGCAAGCGGCAGCATAGTTGGCTGAATGCTCAAGGTCTGCAAGTCCACTGTGGTCTGCATAGAACAGACGTCCCTCGGACAACAAAGTCGCCAAGGTCTTACCAGTGAGGCCTTCGACAACGGTATCATCTACTACGAATGGAAGGCTATCTTCACCAGGGATGAGCCTTCGGACTGCATACGGATTTATGGACAACCGTTGCATAGAAAAGAATAGGTCTTGGGTGTAGTTTGTGAGTAGGCCTGGACTAACACCCGTTGGAGCGGATGTTGCCTCCCAGTTTTCATCATAGAGCTTGGTGTAGTCATCGAGCGTTTGCAGGCCATTCAACTAACAGCGGGCCAGTTGTTAGTATAAAGCTTTGAATCCCGGAAGGATACCAACCTTATCTTTATCAGCTTTTGCAGCTGTGAAATCAGCACCATCAACAATAGCCTGAGCAGTTAATTCAGCATTAGTGATTAGTTTATCGGTTTCGACATAAGCCAACCCCAGTACCCCTGTTGGGGAAGGCGGCCCTCCGCCGGTTCCTGTTCCATACGAAAATACAAGGCGCTTCGCCGCTATATCAACGTTCCGGACCGCTTGTAGGAGTGGATTTGACACGGAGTAGAACACCAGCCGCTTATCCAGCTGTTTAACTGGAGCAGCCGTAACGCTAGCTATTGAAGCCGCAAGAAGATATCCTAACTTCATTGTTTGTGATTTCCGGGCGATAGATCTGCCTAGGAATCGAGTGCGATAAAGAAGCGACATGTTAGATATCATTCGGCCGTTCGGCGAGTATCCTAACGAGGATAAAGATGCCGACTGTACATGCTACATTGGGGAATAGTGGAGGGAGTGTGGAGGTTGATAATGGATGGAAAAGTGAAGGAGGGGATGCTTGTTGTTGGGAGGAATGTGGAACGCCACGTCTACGTCCGGAGCCATTGACATCGTTAACTTACCTGGATATTAGGTAGGATTACTATAATCCGCGCCACAACTATACAGAAACCCTTCCTCCAGCAGACTGAAAAACGCAAGATCTCTTTTGGCTTTGAAGAATCTAAAGATACGAGCCGAATCAAAATCGGTATCGATATATCTCGGACAGGGCCCCAGCACGCACCCAAGGAACCTATGATTTCTTACAGGCTGAATGCATATTCTGAAGAAAACCGATTGCTTTAAGTACCCGACTTTCGACGAGGGGCCCGCAATGCGAAACGGGAGCATAATCGTCCAGCTAAGTTTTGATAGCTAGCCTGGAATATATCCACGAAGCGATGCGCAATGATGTCTGTGGTCGCACACAGACAAGGACAAGATCATCGGGCAGTGGGTCCATGCATGGAGATGTTTCAGCCTCCGTCCCACGGCGGGCCAACCACCACGGCCATTTTGCACCTAGATTGAGGACGTTTCCTTCCATGGAAGCGGTGCCAAATGGGAGTGGAACCGAACTGGAACCGAACGGGAATAGAAAACTCAAAAGCTTAACCAAATTCGCTGTAGAACGTCGCGAAATCAAGGCAGAGCTCTGCATGCCCAGATTCTACGTTATCGATTGCGGTACTTGCATAGCGGAGTTGTAAACGGTGCAAAGGAATATATCCATTCGAACATGTTGGATTTTTTCGGTCGAAACTTCCTCCAAAAGATAAGCGAATTTGGCGGGAATGACCCCTTGCTTCAGCAATATAGCGCATTGACAGCCTTTCCCGTTTGCCGATCTAGATCTCGAATTGATACCATGGTTTGTGTGTAACTTTCGCAATCGCAATGGGTCTCGATTAGTTCCGTGCAGGGTTGGAGAGGCGAGGTGCCGGCTTGGCGCTCGATACTTTATCCGGGCTAGGGTGACCACTGCCTAGACTGTGCCGTCGTTTTAGTTGCAAATTGTACGAATAGAAGCTGAAGATACCGTCCGTTGAGCTCTGTATAAGGGTCCACAATCTGCAGTCGGCTGAAGTTTATCGATATGACTAACCGCAGTTAGTATATGGCTGGAGATAAGGTTTTGTGGGAATCGAAAGCATTTATGCCGCGATTGCCTTCTGATAAACTTGTCTAACTCATGCATGAAGCTGAGATTAGGCATACCCGCATCAAAGTTGTCTTTTGTGTTCTTAGGATCTTTGTATCTTGAGCCAGGTTGCAGGTCCCCGACTGGCATTATTTTCAACCTTCTAGAATCCTTGGAATCGAGGAGAAGCGTAATGGGGATTGTATTGGGCTATGACTTACTTTTCCACCTTTCCTAGCACGCAAATTTTAAAAAGGGTTATCTACATGGCGGTTTCCTCGCTTGGTGGTATACCATTGTGATACTATTACAAATATAGTCTCGTTCAAGATGTCAAATCTAGCCATCCATACGTCTATTATGGTAGCCTCAGAATCTACAAAGTAAGGTACGGAATCTACCCAGCGCAGGCCATAACTCAATACAGAGATAACATTGATTCCGTTGTCCATATTGATCCCAATGGCATAACAAGTCAGATCAGCTGGGACCCTGCATAAAGGGCTTGTACGCTTGCCCGATTTAACAGGGCTGCATATATGGCGTTGTGACCTTCATGCTTTTGGCCACCGCACAATGTCAATCATACGAAAGAAATTGCTGTTCCTTTATGTAATTAGGTAGATCCGGCTGACCTAAGCTGGGAAAATGTGATATAGACTACCAGATATATCAATAACTATCGAATTGCAAGGTTCGAGGGTCGGACGACGGCGGTAAAAAGTAAGGTCTACTTTGATTTGCCTGGTCGGTTTCGTTCCCAACATTAACTCGAACCTGTTACCACATAAGATCCTTTAGCTTTCGCGAGTGATCCAGGGGCTAATCCACATGCATAAATTTTTTCGATTTTTTTTAAGTACTTAAGTCACTGGGTAGGGTGGAGGCTCTTGAGGGGCTGGGGGAATAACTACAGTTCGTTGACCAGCAGATGCCTTCACCCAAATATCATCCAATCCATACTCTCGATCTTTTATGCTCTCCATTATTTCTTGTGGCAACCAATGCGGTTGCCATAATACCAACGGGTTACCCACAGTATCTTCCCTCCGTCCCCTTCTCCCAAGATACAGTCGTTCCAATACCTCGATAATATCGGGCCTATCCTGACGCTCGAGCTCCATACAGTGGTCAACCAGTTTATGCCACCACTTTGCATAAGGTGCTGAATAATTCAATTTCGCTCTCACTGAGTAATCCAGGCCATGAAATCGCGCGCACCCCGACCATTTGTGCTGCGAATCTAGAGTGTAAGGACGGCCTCTCATGTGCTTTCGATCGCGGTCCGGATTCGGGCAACCATTTGGACAGGATGTAGTCTCTCCATTTGCGTCTTGTCCAAACACCATGTGCATACTACGGGTATAATCGTACTTGTAAGGGGTAGTGCGATATGCAACCTCATACATCATGGAACCAATTGCGTAAACATCGTCCGATGGGACGCTGGGAATACTTAAACACCTTGTCACTCGTTCCTATATGTTTTCAAGTCAGCGGTGGTAGAAAAAAATTGCAGTACATCTTAATTTAAAAAGAGAGAGAAACTTACTGGAGCTGCATGTGATATATTGCCGATAAAGGCGATTGCTCCTGATTTGGTTGCTGCACCGAGGTCCCCGATTTTGAAGATGGGGTATGGGCATGGGTCGCCCGCAGGGCGCGAAACCATAAATACTATAAGTCAAAATTTCGGGTATGGTGAGCTACGGAAGCGATAGGAGGCAGAATGAGGGCATAGGGATGTACATACTATTATCCGTTTTTAAATCGTTGTGCATAATGGGTGTCCAATTTGGATTTATAGCACTATCGACAGGCCAGTCTCTAATTCCATATTGCATCCATGCGAGACCTCGGGCGACGCTTGTCATCATTTCGTAGGCGAAACCCTCGGGAAGTGCTTCCAAATATAAAAGCTCCTGGGGAATTATGAATCGAGAGAACCTAAACGAAGGCGACGAGGTCAATTTTGTACTCACAAACCTCTTTATGGAACTGTAACATTGGTTACAAGACTGCTGTAACATACCCATACTGCCGCATTCTTCCCATAAAGTTATCTTGATACTTGCGGGCCAAGTTCCATACGTCACCCATATCGCAATACTCCATAAAGATATGTCCATAAGGGTGGTCATCCCTCGGCTGCTGTGTGCACATAGCGTGCAGCATATTCCTATGCCCTCGCAACATATTCAAGATCCTCCATTCTTCAAGATATAGTGAACGTGCTTTTCTAGGATCGGTCTCGATCTTTTTTGCCACGAAGACCGCGCCTGGCTGAAGCCGAAAGCCATGTGCAATTCCTCCATCTTCGGCAGAGACTACCTCCAAGATGGCGGTTGTACCAAATGAACCCTGGCCTAAGTCTTTTTGGACTCTGAAATCTTTATCGTATGAATTAGGGAGCGAATAGTCCGCGATGCTTAGTGAATTACATAGACCGCCTGGGAAAGGTGTCGAGGTTTCAATTGGTGGTTTGAATAGGAATGGACGATTAAGCGTTGATGGTGCAGCAGATGACGACTGATAAGAAGATGCCTGGGATCCCAAAACAAAGCGCCGTGGGTTCTTCAGTGGAACCTTCGGTGGGACCGGAGGTGGGAGATTTCGGTTGATGTTAGAGGGTAATTTCCAAGAAAATGGTGCATATCCCAGGGCAGCCGGTAAAATAGAAGCTCTTTGGGGCTCCTCGAACCCCTCAGGTCCTAGTTTCATGATGGGATTTTAACGATGGAGCTCGAGCTTGAATAATTAATTGAAAGTGAAAGATCTTCTACGACGACGCTGCGGCAACTTCTAAATGGCCTTGAAGAAATTCAAAAGTGGGTTTTGCGATATTCACATAGGCTATAGGCGTCATAAATTAAGTTTCATAAAGTCGCTACCTGCAGAACAAATACGATGGGGCGACATGATGATTCTGGTACACAATTTCTACACAAACTTCTACGTCACACTATGAAACGACTTTTACACACTGAGAGTTAGCACCTCTTACTGAGAAACATTGTTCACCGTAATGTATACAGAAACATGGGTCAACCGTGGCGCTCGTAATATATGAATCAGCCTGGTATACAAATTCTACCGCAAGAAAGGCCATCTCTTAGGCATACGTTTTCTGTCTCTGCCGGGCCAGTACGCTCCTTATATCTCATTACGAATTTTTTCAAGGGCCTCCTCAAGGAGATCCAAAATTTCCTCATAACTTTCCTCTGTAGTAAGAACCCTACAGAGCTCTTGGTAACATTTATGAAACGCTTCTGGGAGGTACTGGTATAGTGTACATCGGTGTGATAGTACACTCAACAGTCTTGTGTCTTGGCTATACCTCCGTGCGGTCTTTACAGTGACGCCGTAACAGGCTTCGAAGAGTCGATGGGTTCTTTCGGAGTATGGGACCTCGATATCTATCTATCTCAGGGAATAAAATATTAGCAATTCGTGACTGTAAGATGTATTTGACGGGTCAGTGTAATCCTTACCGCAGCATCTCCCCACCAAGGCCTTGTATCAACTCCCTGGGCACTGTCTGGAACTCTAGACTCGATATCGTATAATTCTGCAACCTCTGGGTTTGCCGTAGCAAATAAGTCCATATGGTCGACACGTATACTTTTGCAGACGGAGCTCATGGATTTTAAGCTCAACATCCCTTCGCCTAGCTTGCGCCTGCCGTTTTCGACATCAAAGGATTGGCAGATGATCACCAATCCTTCGCAAAGGTCACGGAACTCGTTGTATTTCTTTTGCAGTGACGCTATATCCTTTTGCAAGGACCGGATTGTGGCAGAGGGATCCATGGTAGTCAATTTTCCGCTAGAATGATTGCTTTAGATCGCGGGATACTGATTTGTTGATATCGTTGGGGCGAGACTGAAGTAGATTACTTTGTTGGCTATGTCCACTGGGAGATTGGCGGCCTCTTACCTTAGATAGAAGAAGAAGAGATTCAAAGTTGCGCCTGAGGATTTCTTTCTGGCTTAGTTTATGCTTCGAAGAATCAAGTTTCGTATCTTTTACGATGAAGAAAGAAGCCAAGAATAAAAAACATAACGTTGCAAGAAGTAGCATCGATCCTTATGCGAGAGTACATTCTTGAAACAAAAATATACTTGATAAAAGCGCTGCGGATAGCACCTATATGTATCTTCTTTGACAAGGCCTGGCCGCAAATTAATGCACATGACCAGCCCGAGGATGGTTTCCTTCAAGCTTTCTTACTCGAAGGTTACGATTGAGGTCGATAGTTTGGTAGTGGAGAGCAGGAGCTATGAGGACTTGGAATAAGATTAGTTATCTGGAGAGCTAAGCTGTGCCACCCACGCTTCGCCTTATATTACATGAAAAAGTTCTTTGAATATGAAACATAAAATATCCTGCGTCTGGTCTCGAGACTAATAAAGTATAGGAAATAAGGAAATTTTAGAGACAGTCTTGAGAGTCCAGAAGGACACACAAAAAAGAAAACATCACCCCAAGCCAATGTATTCACATCGCAATGCATCCAAGAACCATAGATGAGGTAAAATCCCGCAAAAACACCAACAATGAAATCAAATCATCAAACCCCTCTCCCTACGCTCATGGAGAGAGATATACTTGTACCCTGTTTGCACCACCACAGAACTCTGTTACGTTACCAACACAGTTCATACCACAGTCGGTGTCGGGTGCTTTGACCGTCGCCAAGTTTGTATTACTGCAGTGGCACTCTTTGCTATTCTCTAGACCGGCAATGGTGTATCCCTTGCTCTTGCAAGTGCTGATACATTGAGACGAGGTCATACCGGTGCTATCTGTGTAGAGATATCCGCGGAGAGCACGGCCAGTAACTTCAGTCCAACAAGCGTCGAACTTCCAACCTTGAACGTCTCGTGGAATAACTGTAGGGCTCCAGTTGTCATTTTGGTAAATGCTGAGTCTGCTAGCACCACCACAGATTTCCATAGGATCACCTGCGCAAGTCTGAGTGCAGCCAGTTTGGCCAGGTTGTCGGTCGTAGTAGATCTTATCAGCACAGAAGCACTGTTTGGAGGATTCGAGACCAGCATATGGGAGATTGTAAGTTCCCATGCACCAGCTTTGACACGATTCAATAGTTATGGAAGTGTCAGTCTTGGTCTTGTTCGGGAGAGTTCTGGTATTGACAGAGTCTAAGTAGCATCCGACGTAGTCCCATGGGTCGGCAGAGGCCGATGGCTGTGTGGAAGTTGTAGTGGTTGAAGATGTCGTAGACTTTGTAGTTGTAGTGGTGGTGGTAGTAGTGGTGGTAGTGGTTGATGAAGATTTAGTGGTAGAGGGAGTAGTGGAAGGAGTGGTTGAAGGAGTGGTTGAAGGAGTGGTTGAAAGAGTGGTGGATGGAGTAGTTGAAGGAGTGGTGGATGGGGTAGTGGATGGGGTAGTAGACTTAGAGGTGGTAGTGGAAGGAGTAGTAGACGGGGTGGTCGACGGGGTAGTCGACGGGGTAGTAGATGGGGTGGTGGAAGGGGCGGTAGAAGGAGTTGTAGACTTAGAGGTGGTAGTGGAAGGAGTAGTGGAAGGAGTTGTAGAGGGAGTCGTAGAGGGAGTAGTGGACGGGGTAGTGGATGGAGTAGTAGATGGAGTCGTAGAAGGTGTCGTAGACTTAGAAGTGGTAGTCGAGGGTGTCGTAGATAGCGTGCTTGACGTCGTGCTACTAGAGCTGCTCGTGGTCAGGGTCAGAGTACTAGACTGAGACGTCGTAGTACTCGTCGTCGTAGTCAGTGTACTCGATCGGGTCGTCGAAGTTGTCGTAGTAGTAGTCGTGGTAGTGGTGGTTGTCGTAGTGGTGGTAGTTGAGCTACTAGCGACTCCCTTCTTATACAGAGCTAACCTTGCGGGCCCACCGCAAAGTTCCCCTGGTGCTCCGCTACATGGACTACTACAATCTCCGTCTCCTGCAAGGGCGCCTGAGAGGACGGAGTCGCCGCACCAGCACTCTCTTCCGTCTTCAACACCAACATACTGTTTGGTTGGCGCGCAGAAATCAATACACTTCTCAACAGTCATATCCGGACCGGGATCGAGACCCCATCCGGCGAGAGCACGGTCGTTAGTACGATCAGTCCAACATCCCTGGTAAGTGAAACCGGCATAAGAAACTACAATTGTGGGAGATGGCGTAGACGAAGTGGTTGTTGTAGTGGTTGTCGTCGTTGTTGTAGTAGTTGTAGTAGTTGAGCTGGTAGTTGAGGTGGTCGTTGAGGAAGTCGTAGAAGGAGTCGTAGAAGCGGTTGTAGAAGCGGTTGTAGAGGCCGAAGTTGTAGTACTAGAAGTAGTGGTGGTGGTGGTAGTGGTAGTGGTAGTAGTGGTTGTCACAGGGTCATTCGAGACCTTCTTATAAACCGCTAGTCTTGAGGGACCACCACAGATCTCATCTGACGCACCACTGCATGGACTTGAGCACTCTCCAAGTACAGCCGCTGTTCCGCTAAGCAACGAATCACCGCACCTATTATCTTGTTAATTTCTTCGTTTCATCGGATTATTTGTGAATGGGGGATATTTTTACATACCAACATTCCCTTCCATCTTCTACACCAACATACTGCTTCGTGGGCGCGCAGAAGTCGATACACTTCTCCACTGTCATGGCATCACCAGGGTCAAGTCCCCACCCTGCAAGAGCTCTGTTATTTGTCATGTCTGTCCAGCAAGAGTAGAATTGGAAGTTTCCTCGGCTTGGGACGATTGTTGGGCCAGCTGGGGTGGTTGTCGTTGTTGTTGTAGTGGTCGTTGTGGTAGAAGATGATGTAGTAGACGACGTAGTAGATGATGTCCCGGTCGTGGTCAGTGAAGTGGTGGTCGTCGACGTTGTGGTAGTCGTGGTGCTCGTGGACGAATTGCTTGGTGGCTTGACCATATACATATTGAGACGGTTCTGTCCACCACACCACTGATTCGGATCTCCAGCGCACTTGTAGGTACAGCCGCTAGTAACTGGTTCTCCCACTCCGACGATTGCATTACCGCAGTAACATTCGTTTGTATATTCGGTTCCGAAGTACTTGAACCCGAAGCCGTTACAATAGTTGTAGCACCAAGCTGCGCTGTTGCTGGTAGAGGTGGTAACCTTTCCAACAAGAGTGCGATTGCCAGTATAGTCTCTATAACAGCCCATATCAATCCACAGTGATGGAGTAGGTGTAGAACTAGTGCTAGTGGTAGTGGTGGTTGTAGCTGCCGGTTTTGCGGAGTAGACATTCAATCTGTTATCACCACCACAGATTTCGTTGGACCCACTGCAGGTCTTGTAGCAATCGCCTTCAGCAGCGGAAACTCCACCAAGAACGTTACCGCAATAACACTCGGAGCTGTATTCGACACCGAAGTATTTGAACCCGGCGCAGAATGTGGAGCATTTAGTCAAAGAATTGTCGTCAGTAGCATAGTTGAGATCTTGCAGAGAACGGTTTGCGACATCGTCGGTCCAGCAGCCTACGTAGTTCCATCCTGAGACCCCGGATGTTGGTGAAGCAGTTGAAGATGTAGTACTAGATCCAACCGTTGTTGAAGACTGCGTAGTGGTAGAACTCGATGAGATAGTTGTTCCGTTTTGAAGGTACAGCGAAAGCCTGGAACCAGCACCGCAGAAAGAGTACTGATCAGCCACACACAGCATATTACAGTCCGACAAAGGTTTTGTGACGCCACCAAGGTCGTTTCCGCAATAACATTCATTCGAGTACGAGGTTCCCATCCAAGTGTATCCTTGACAGTAGTTCGCACAGTATGTAATGTTAACATTGCTGTTGGCGATAGCCTTGCCCTTCAATGAACGGTTGCCCGTAGAATCACTCCAGCATCCGTAGAAAGTGAAGCCTCCAGCAGTTGGCATGAAGCTTGGTGGCCTTGAGAGTACGCCATCGAGGTAATTTGTGACAGGGTCGTATCGCTGGCTATCGTACCATGCAGTAGCATAACCTCCGTCACCACCACAGGTTTGGTTGGTATCTCCAGGGCATGGGGTAAAGCAGAACGAATCGGCACCCTTGAGCGAGGTATCTGGAACAGTATTACCACACCAACACTCATAAGCGTACTCTGAGAGAGCAAATGCGTATCCCGCGGACAGACACTGGCTCTGGCACTTGCCGTTTTCGTTGGTGCCTTGGAATGTATACTTGTTTGGAGCAATGCGGCCCTTGGTACCATCCAGGTAGCAACCGAGATACTTGTATCTGGCAGATCCATTGTTATACAACGGTCCGACTTGCGGTGTGATCACGCTACCGGTGAATGCAACTTCATAAGGACCGTTGAAATCTTGGCCGTCGGTATTCAGGACCCAGTATTCAGTATATGGGACTGGATCTTGATTGATGATAGTTCGTTTGAATGGAGCGAAGGCGACATGTCCCTGTGCAGTAGTGCCTGGAGCAATGAACTGATTCTCAGTGAATTCGTCACCAGGGTTTGTGGCGTAGAGTTCTGGGTTGGATGGAGGCTTGGACTTTGTGATCTGGAGTGGAGAGCCACCAGTGTTCGATATGAGGACCACAGCGGTTTGTACTGAGCCACCAAGCACGCTTCCAAAGTCGTAGTACTTGTTGTCAGACACACCACCTTCTGGGGTCTGCATTTGAAGCAACCCGATCGGTGCGGTGGATGAAGTTCCGGACATAGCAAAGATGGAATATCCAGCACTAGTGTTGACTGCGACCCAGGTAGAGAAATCTCCAGTATGGGTAGGTTGAAATTTGAGCTCTACGGCCACACTAGTACCGGCGGAAATCGTGCTACCTTCCGCAGGGAAATCGGCTTCAAAGCCATCGTTAAGATACCACAGATCTCCAGGGTTTGTTGGGGGCGAAATACGAATCCACTGTGTGGTCTCGTTAATGTCGTCGACTTTATCCAATGTGTAGATGTAGTTGAGAATAGTTAATGGCTGAGTTCCAATGTTCTTAATGTACATTGAACTCAAGATACCATCAGTTTGCTGCTGGGAGCCGAAGACGACGCCTCCAAACGAGATCTCGAGTGGTTGCAACTGGAGGAAGGCGCCGGCAGAGACGATATTTGCGGACAAGCTAACAGGTTGCTGAGTTGAATAACCAGCTACTCCGTTGGTTGTCATCACCTGAAGTGAAGATGTGATACTTCCAGGTGTAAACTTCTGGCCAGGAGTCGTAAGGTCTAACGTGACGGGGATAGTCACGTTTTGGCCGACAGCTAGTGAGATTCCAGTGACAGAGCTATTGCTAGCCTTGAAGTAAAGCCCTGGGGAGATATTCAACCCTCTGAAATTGGTGATAGCAATATTGGCCTTGCATTGAACGTTCAAGGTCTTGGTATTACCAATAATCAAATCGCCAAAATCGACATCAGTGCAGGTGAGGGGCAAGTTAATAGGGGCGCCCAGGCACGTGATCTTGCCGTTGCTTCCAGCGATATAAACCTTTCCGTCTCCAAAAGAAGGTCGCTGCCATTTTCCTACGAAGGTAACTGGTGGAAGGCTTAATCTGGTCATTGTGCCGTCGGCATTGGGGATTGCTCTCCACGCTCTCAGGCCATTATCAACATCTGTCAACCAGAGGATACCGGTTCCAGGTCTTCCATTCATTGAAGTAATGGTAGGAATACCCGTTCCCACACGCTGGGCATTCGTTTCTGCTGTCATCCCGACTTGGGTAAAAATGGGATTCCCATTGGCGTCCTTGCCAAAACTGTAGACGACTGTGTTGTAATTGGGGGATGCAGCGTAAATGTATCCACCTTCCTTGGGATAGGACCCGATACCTCCAAAGATGGACCCACCTGGGGGGGTGATAGTTTGAAGAACGGCATCGCCACCACCAGAGCCCATTTTGTAGCCTCCGAGGTTATCCGCGTTCACAAGATAGATTTTAGCGTTCTTTCCTCCAGTAACACCCATCCTCGTTACACCTTGAGAGCTAAAGGTAGAAGGATCAAGCAGTGTAAACCCTGAGCTTCCGAAATCCTTGTCCGCATTGTCAAGATTCAAATATTCATACGGTTGAAAGAAATCTTGGACTTTCAGCTTTTTTGTAGTCGCGTCGATATTCATCGAAATAATGCACTCTTCAAGTGTTCCCGGTGGGTTTTTTCCATTTCGCGACTGCGCTTGGTCTTCGTGTGCATGCCCGTTTGCTGTAACGACAAAAAATCGGTCGCTTCGATCATAAGCAAGACCCATCCCAGCCTGCCAGATACCTGCACCACCACCACCACCGGTAGACTGGGGAATACTATAGGGGCCGGTAATGGTTGAAAACAGGGCAACTACGCGGGGTGTAGATGGGTCCATTCCGAATATCCAGCCAGTGTAGTTGTCTAAATTGATATTATACTTAGCACCATGTTCTCTGTGAAATGCATAATGGAGGACGATATTCCGATGGAATATACTTACACTGATCACAGTGACTAGCAACACCAGCCCACACAACTCCATTTACCATAGCCAAACTTGGACGTTGCATGTGTGTTCCACCCACGAAGTACTTCTGCGGATCATTGTCTGCCTGTGTGCCATCTACTATCATGGGGAACCCGAATTTATCTTGCAACGTCAAAGCACTTAGAGCATAAAATCGGTACCGGCCATTTGAAACGCCGGTAGCACCGCTATCAGAGGTATCCGCATATGACTTCGAGAAAAGATAGATTGTATCGGTGGCCGGGTCAATGACAGGCGTGCCCATTATGCCAATGTAAGGCTGGACGTCACCACAACCAACATCCTTCTGCGCGAATGGTTTCCCCAATTGGCGTTTCTGGTAGATAGTACCGTTCTTTGCGTCGATGATGTAAACCCAGTTCATCGCAGATGCAGCGATAACAACTTGTATGCCGGTCGAGGGTGGAGTATAAACCAGAGGTTTGGCAAAAAACTAAATCACGTTCAACGTCAGTTCTCGTACCCACAACATGTATCACTGGTATACGTTCCCGACTCACGAGTTCATTTGCTCCACCACTTGTTGAGATTTGCCATAAAATACCGAATCCCGGATCATTGACAATATCGGGACTTAGATTATGATTATCGAGGTATCCGGACTGCATAGTATCACAATCCTGGATTTCATCGGTAGGAGCTACCGCACTGGAAAGCTTCGATGAAGCCACCAGCGCGAGTACCGCAGCTTTCAAAAAGTGCGTGAATCGCATCTTGAAAGTCGGTTACAACCGATCAATATGGTGTATTGGGTTTGTGCGAAAGATCCCAATATCGTCGCGGAAAGTCAAATATAACAATAGCGCTAGAAAATTACAATGCGGTCATGGGGCTAGGAACGAGAGTAACGAAATCGGAACAACTAAACTGAGGCGAAGCGAAGGAGGACACCGTCGACGAGGTACGTCGTAGGGCTGTAGTAAGGAATCCAGGAACGATAGAAAGAATTAGAAAAGAGGGACTAAAAGAGTGTATAGCGCAGGCAAAGATAAGTAGCTAAAAGAGTGTAGACACTTAAGCAAGCATGAGACAGCGTAACCGAGTCGCACTCGTCCTTCAGCTGAATCGACAGAATCAGTAAGGATGTGTCGAATCAAGATCGAGTCAAAGAGACTTGTTGAAGGCTACTAAATGTTGGATAGTAAGTCTATTAATTGCCACCAAATCTTTGGCTGATCTTGCATCTGTTGAATGTATTCCCCTGTCTCAATCCGATCAAGGGCCTTGGTTAATCGGCAAGACGTATAAGGCTAACATCAGCTCAGACTCAGTCGACCTATACCAAGAGACGCGGCTGAATGTACGTCTGCTCAACATCGTGTAAAAACACTCCTGTGTGCGCGCGGGTCCACACAGTGATTAAAAAAATGTGAGCTAGGAGAAATGAAGTCCGAAGGATTTCGATATTGCATTAGGTCGACCTAAATCTGGACTAGTGCAGGGGCAGCCGCCGGGAGTCTCAGGGTAGCCGCCGGGATTTCCCCTGGGCGGACTAAATTCTGCCGGGCCAAAACGTGGCGCTGGAACCCGGCAAGGAACAAATGCACACTAAAAACAAGCAATTAACTGCATTGGATAAGACACCAAGGCTCGCGAGAAGTACCACAAGAAGGAAACAAACCCCGAGTCCCATGTTAACCAGAATGCTGGAATATATAATTAATATTGTCTCACGGAAGATAAACAAGCATTAGACCGAAGAATGCTTCGGCCTCGCCTTCGCCCCCACGGGAAGGTTCAGAGCGCCATGGGCTATCGACATGAGGGCTGACTTGACTCGCCGTTTGGAGGGACTCCTCAAGCATACAGGTTGTTCTCCGAAGGAACTTGACACGCACGATGTTTGTGCGAAATTACATATCAGCAAATAATAAAAATAGCGCCGCTCTTAGGCGGCCGAAGAAGGATCGCTTTGGTCGAGAACAGACTGGGGCCGGCGCTCCGTCTTTGAGTGCCGCTTGCCCCTATCATTTGCTGCCTCGAAGACCAAAATCCAAATTGCTCATGATTGCTGGAACCCTGCTGACGTACCAATTTAGCCTTTTGCTAACAAGACATTGATATCGAACAATACATGTACAGAAATAACTGCAGGATATTATATCTACAATTTCATCTTTGCCTCGTGCTCGGTGAACAATCCCATAATTAGCTGTCGAGTACCCGCAGCTAGCGTAAATTCCAAAGCTTCGGCTAGCCCTCAGACGTCAGATATACATCTGCCCACTCCGCTGCTTCACGGGTTCCACGCAGGTGGTCAGTTTGAGCCTCGACAGACCGCACTTCGGTTTCCATCAGATATATATCCCCAGAGCCGCTACTTTTATATCGAGATCCCTTGAAGGTCTTTTTAAAATAGGGACATGGCCTCCTCCTCTTCTTCTTCTTCGAGCGAGGCGGGGTCTAGCTCTGGTTCTGGCTCTGGTTCTGGTTCTGGCTCTGGTTCTGGCTCGAATCGACCATACATTACTCCTGGCGACAGATTCTCTACGTACTCTATCATCTCGGACTATGCAACATCACATATTCAACGACAGACACGACCATTCGTTACGTATAAACTGAAAGATAAATATGAGCAGCCATGGCTGACGGATCCGAGGGTATGCTACCCAATGTTTGGGAACGCTTGAAGCAGTCTAACCATGATTACAGTTGAAATCCAAGAAGAGGACGAACAATTTCATCGTGTATGCTCTATCCTCCATAGGCCTGGCAGCCGCAGCCGTGTATTGCTGGACAGGAACACGGGAGTTCCCAAAGCGCGATGTATGTCAACTGTTCTTTGAACATTCCCATGTGCAGTTCATTGCTAATAGATGTATTTAAAGTACTGTCTTGTTCTTGACGAACACTTTAAAGCCGGGATTGATCCGGCGGTATGGAACTACGAGGTGCAGCTCGACGGCTACGGCAATGGCCATTTCGACTGGACAACTACCGATTTAACAAATGCTTATGCCGACAGCAATGGTCTTCATATTGTTCCGACATTAACGAATGAAACTACCACCATCACGAATGACCAACTCCTAAATGGGTACACATTGAACTTAACGACAGCAAATACGTGTACCTCAAAACTAATTTCTGCGTGTGGGATACGCTCTAATTCTACGACTGGAAAGATGATCAACCCGATCCGCTCCGCACGCTTAACAACGAAGGGTAAAAAGGGAATTACGTTCGGGAAGATGGAAGTGGTCGCTAAATTACCGAAGGGAGACTGGATCTGGCCCGCTATATGGATGATGCCTAGGGATTCTGTCTACGGGACATGGCCTGCATCTGGAGAAATTGACGTCGTCGAATCCCGAGGAAACGATTACAATTTTCCCCAAGGAGGAAGAGACCACTTTGGAAGCGCACTACACTGGGGCCCGTATGCCGGAGTCAACGCCTACTGGAGGACCATGGGACAGACGACCTTGAAGCGTTCAGACTTCTCAAAAGAATTCCACACTTTTGGCCTCGAATGGACTGAAGATTACATCGTAACTTATGTGAATAGCAGAATTCACCAGGTTATGTACATCCCGTTTACGAAGGAAGGATTTTGGCAACGTGGAGAGTTCATTAAATTCAATGCGACAGAGGAAAGCAACCCATGGAGGTCAGTAGAGCAGGGCGGCAAGTCTCGACATATCAAAGCAGCTCCATTTGATCAGGAGTTTTATCTGCTACTTAACGTGGCAGTCGGAGGAACGAATGGCTATTTCAAGTAAGTTCTAAGGTTTATTGTTCTTAAGCAAATATACGATGGAATTACAGTCTAATATTGGCATTATAGAGATTCACCGCTTAAACCATGGGTCGATGGTAGTGGACGCGAGATGAGAGATTTCTGGAACGCGGTCAACCAGTGGTATCCCACATGGGGCCCGGCTGAGGAGCGGGGTATGACAGTCAAAAGCGTCAGGATGTGGCAGGAAGGGAGATGCTAAACATACGTGCATGCGTTTTTCTGCCGTGGCTCCGAGCTCAAGCCAATCAACCTTTGATGGATGTCCCGATTTTCCCTCTCACTCAAGGGCTTCGCGAATTCGAGGCATATATGAACTCACATATATCTTATAATACAGATACATACCTCCATTACACTAATCGTTTTAATCGTGGGAATGCATTTGCGGGAGTTAGGGACAGGCTGTATACCATTTGTTAAGTTTCGCAATGGCCATATGTATAATAGGTGTTTTAATCTCAATGTCTTACAATGTCTTTAATGAATTGCTGACCGGCGGCGAATTTGAGTTCATGTTCGCGGTCGCATTCGCAATGCAAGTGCTGTCGACTAAACCCACTCCATTAGCCGACAACAGATGATTTGTTGGTTTGCAACCGATGCACAACGAAAACTCTCGGACGAGGTAGGATTGCAAGCCTCGCTTACAAGGCTGGCTCTTTGAACTGGAACCCCCAACTTGCCTTTGCCTGATATGTGCATTTCATCTTTCACATACATGTCCGCCGCGCGGCCGTTATCTCGCACACAGGAGATTACAACACCAAATTGTGTTGATAAGCTTTCAGCCTCTGCAGCTGGGCTGAAAAGCTTCTCCCGATTGACATGTTGTTCCTCGTTTTCGGAACATCCTCAATGTGATAGATGCCAGTATCTGGAGGGTGTGTCAAAAAGCAATCAACGGCCTCCTATTCCGGCCTTTGAAGTGTATATGTACCAACATTTCATTTGCATACCCCTATATAAGACCTGCAGCTGAAAATTTCCCGAGTTTCCGAGTAGTTCCAATGGATTTCGAGATTTCTGGTTCAATACAAAATACAAGGCCGAGCGGCTGAGGCATACAGAGTTCCTACCCGAGCGCTTTTCTATAACACCGACCATGGGGTTTAGCCAGCGCTATAGGGTCAGCTAGTTATTAGCTGAACGGGTACGATACTTCGGTAACGGGTAAATTGGACCGGCAACTAGTTGGCTAGCCAAGCAACATGTTTTTGGGATTGCACAAACCTGTTGAGGCTCTGAATTATATTTTTATCGACCTGAACATAATTGCAAAGCCAAATCTACGCTCTGTGTTGAATTGTGATATGCGATCAAATGAAATCGATCTGGGGTACGTAAGCCGGCTCCTTATGCGGTGAGAGGCACAGTCTACGTAATGCTTAATGCAGGGACTTCTCAACAAGAATCAAATCGAGTTTCCCCAACTTCTAATATCTGATATTTGATAGGTCCATTATTTTTCTGAGAGGGTTACCGACGAGGCAGGACTGATTGTTGTGTGTGTCGACACACATATCGCGCAGGAAAATGCCGCCAAGGAAAAGGGCTGGGCTTTGGCCTGGCTTAACTCCTTGTCTTGGCTTTGCCTTGCATGATCTAGCCAGTTATCAAGTATTGGCAACGCTCTCGACAGGCCCATGAGGGCTCAGGACTTCCTCGCCCGAGATAGATATTTCCCCGGGATGCACCGGGCGAGAAAAAGAAAGTCCCCAGTCCACGAGGCTTCTCTTGACAACTTTGACGGGCGCCCTCCGGACCAAGACGGAGACATCAGATGTCCCTTAGCGTGTCAAGACAACACTGGAAGTGGACTCTGAAAAGTTTCTTTTGCTTCCCGGTATCAAGATCAAGTTACATCGTATGTATATAATTGCACGCGTGAGGAAGAGTGTGCAATGCGGCGCCCTGTATCGACACTGGGACGCTTGCATTTGGGCGCATATGGTTCTCTCCGTCTGATCCTGCAAATGGATATCCCTCGACAAGGGGGTTTTTTTTTATTACATGTTGCGACTCAGGCGGACCATCGCCTCTCTCGAGCTCTTGAAGGCCGGCTTGACCTTCACTCCCTCTTTCTCAGTCAATAACTCTTCCCGGCGATATCGACAGCCGGTGACAACTTCACAATCCTATCACACGCCATTCATTTAGGTTGTGTCGCTCATTCCGCTTTTTAGCCATTGCAATGGGATCCTGGTAGCCCTTTAGTTTAGTCCAGTCACTCGTTTATCGTCTTTCTATTCTTGTCCTTCCTTTGGCCTTTACCCTGGTTCTTGTCTCTGGGTCCATACGCAAGCTGTGTTACTATCGTTTAATTCTTAATATTCATATTCGGTGCCTTTGCTTTCGAAATCTACCAAGATGTCGAATCCATCAAAGCGGCCCATACCGTCGGACCTTCGAGTCGATATGAGTAACCGACCTCAGATCGACCGTGAACGCTCGCTATCAAAATCTCCAGCTCTACCCCCACCAACCAGCGGCCTCCCATCGCCATCTTGGCTGACAAGGCCGCCGAGTCGATCGTCATTCAAGAGACCTTCGGCGTCGAATCTCTACCTCCATGGAAAGTCTAGTGTTTCCTCCCAAACCATTGCCTCACGATTATCGGTTCAATCACGACACTCTACCCTTTCGGTAAGAGAACAGATAGCATGGGATACAATATCGATGCACGAAGGGGTGGCGGATCAGGATATATCGACTCCTCTACCCTCACTTATGACTGGAGATCGTGGTGCTCTGTCACCAGTTCCACGAGATATTAGCGATGTTACCTCTATCAGCGACTCATCGTCGGGGTCGCAAACGGGCAAAGCCATGAGTACCTTTCTAGTATGTTGCGCAACCTGAACAGTAAAACCTTCGAAATACTAAAGCTTTGAACTTGATAGATGTCACAATATCTCTTTCAACGTTTCCAACGCAAGGGCCTGATCCCTAATAACCGTTCGATAGCGTCATATTCGGACTGTGGTCTCCTCGTCCGCCGGGCAGCAGGCAGCTACATTTCCCAACCTATGTCGATATCCCCTTCGCTCCTGAACGCTGTTGCAAATCTCGATGTTTATGTTGCTTTTACCATGAAATCCTACATAACAGAACCCATATTCAAAGCACTGCCGCCGGACTTGACAGAGTTGGAACTGAAACAGGGAGGCGATCGATATCAGGTTGTGGACAGCCTCGAAGAGATCGCGCAGGCGTCGCCGAAAGACATCAGTAGGTTTCAATATATCTGTTTTGTTCGGGAGGAGCGGGTAGTTCTGCTGTGGCATGACTCAATCAAGGAAATCGTCGACCATGCTGCGAAAGTGGAAGAGGTGTTCCTTAGCCAAATCCTTAACATCAATGTCGCATCGCCCATGTCGGAGTCCATCCCTGCGACTCCGGTGAATGAGAAGATCTTCAATACTCTTTATGAAGCACCAGAGGTAACAATAGAAAAGATGGCGTATCATAAAAATCTCCAAGGTGACGAAGAGGAGAAAAAACCAACGGAGGAAGTTCAAGTAAAAGAAGTTTCTCCGTATGATGTTGAGCGCGGTACTCTATGTGGCGAGTCGCTGGCAAGGGTTTCATACCCGTATACTTCGATTTATATCGGAATAGCAATGGCGGCCGTGGCAGTGTTGGTACTTGGCCAGTTGGTTAGAGTCCTGTTAATCGAAACGCTAGCGGATGACTACTATGTTCGCTTCGCGCTCGCCGCGGCGATTCCCATTTTACTGCCTTTAACTTGGGTAAGTCCCTATATGCGTTGAATGATTCTCCACTAGACGGATGCTAACATCTGGTATTTTTTTCGCTTCAGTTTTTCGCCGGTACTTTCATAATTTTTATTGCGCAGATAATTGGCCCGGTCGGCGGCCTCCGTGAAAACAGCAGATTCTACTCCGCGCGCCCACCGAATGTTAAGCAAGCGATGCAGGTGGGCTTTAAGCCACCACATATTACTATCCAAATGCCGGTGTACAAAGAATCGTTGAATGTTGTTATCAAGCCGACGGTCGATTCTTTGAAGCAGGCAATCTCGCAATATGAGTTGCAGGGCGGTTCTGCGTCCATTTTCATAAACGACGACGGTATACAGGCGATTCCGGTTGAAGAGGCGAGGAAGCGCATCGAGTATTACAGAAATAACAACATTGGCTGGGTTGCTCGTCCACGCAATGGGCACAATGGCTTTGTGAGAGGTGGAAAATTTAAGAAAGCCTCAAACATGAACTTCGCCCTAGGCTTATCCATCGCCACTGAGGAAAAACTCATGGGTCTCGTCAGGGACAAGCATGGAAACAATGCGGCTCTCAGTGGTCGGGAAGAACAGGACCTCTACTCTCAAGCTATGTCTATGGCGATCAAAGAAAACGGCTGGGCTTGGGCCGGAGGAAACATTCGGATCGGTGAACTTCTCTTAATCGTGGATTCAGACACGCGGGTACCCAAAAATTGTCTGATGTACGGAGCCGCCGAAATGTACCTGAACCCGGAAGTCGCGATTCTACAACACTCGTCGGGCGTCATGAACGTTACAAAGTCATTCTTCGAGAATGGGATGGCGTTTTTCACGGACTTGGTTTACTACGCAATTCGGTTCTGTTGCGGGAGCGGAGAGCCAGCTCCATTCGTCGGCCACAACGCTTTTATTCGCTGGCAGGCGCTCCAGAGTGTGGTATTTCGAGACAGAGATGGTCAGGACAAATGGTGGAGTGAAAGTCATGTCTCCGAAGACTTCGATCTGTCTTTCAGGCTACAGTCCACCGGAAACGTCACAAGATTAGCCGCATACCATACTGGTGAAGATGCCTTCCAAGAGGGTGTTTCCCTTACCGTCTACGACGAACTTTCACGATGGAGGAAATACGCCTATGGCTCTACAGAAATCATGTTTAACCCATTCATCTACTGGTTTACTCGCGGTCCAATCGCAAAGGGATTCAGAGATTACCTTGGAAATGGCTACATCTCCTTCGCATCGAAATTCCATATCACAGCATACCTCTTCTCCTATCACGCTATGGCTTCCTCGTTGCCCCTTACACTGTTGAATTACATCCTTGTCGGATGGTTCAAAGGTGAATTCGATCAATTCTTTATTCAATCATGGCAGACATTCATGGCGACAGTTTTTGTATTCAACGTTGTCGTAAGTTTTCCCATCAAAGTTTTCCGTTGGGGTTTTCAGTCTAACTTTTACTTCTAGGGCAACGTCGCACTCGCCGTTCTCCGTTACCGTCTCAGCGAAAAACCATTCTTCCTCTCCCTTTTCGAAAACCTCAAGTGGGCTCCCTTCCTTATTATCTTCTTCGGCGGCCTTTCCTTCCATCTCAACAGTATTGTCCTCAGTTATTTGTTGTCCATCCCGGTTCAAGACTGGACAGGAACGCAGAAAGAAGCAGAAGATAGTAACTTCTTCCGAGAGGGAGGCAAGATTATCAGAAGCTTCAAGTGGATGTACTTGGTAATGTTTATCTTGACCGGTGGAATAATTTACTTGGGCACAGCGGCGCCGAGGGAGTGGTCTGTCAAAGACTATACCGCGATCACGCCGTTGGCTTTTAATATTGTCTGTCATTGTTTATTGCCGGTAAGTCAAGACTTCACCAATTCTAATACGAGAAATAAGCACGCTAACATATCGCTTTTACAGCTGGCTCTTAACCCGGATCTCACGAAGGTCCAGTTCTAATGCACTCTTTCCCATTTCTTCGGTTTTCTTTTGTATTCTTCAACACGAGGTCATCTTTTACAGGATAGGTTGCATGGCATTAATTAGCGGGACTTTGTTTTTAACGGTAGAGTTATAATTTTCTCGAATTGAATTATGCGTGTTATTTTTGTTTTTCTTCTGGCGGAAGAAGGGCCGACAATGCCCGGCTGATATTTTACGTTACATCTGTTTTTCCCACGATACAACAACTTCACGTTACACAACTAGTATATAAATTTATTTCCTTTGTCATTGTTTATATATTTGGCCCTCGAGGTTAATTTACTCTTGAGGAATAATTCTATAGATGCAAGAAGAGGTGGCTACTGTTATATCATAACCAAAAATTTTTCCATCTAGTCTGCTATAATGGCGAATTTTCGTTCCTAAAACTGGCACACGAGAAAACGCTGTATCCAGATTAGTATTCTTTCACAAAAACAAAAGTGTTAAGAATCGACTTAAAAGATTGTTTACAGTGTAGTCTCGAAACGGGAGGCTGCCTTAGATTCTTTGTTGACATCTTTGATGGGCGCCTCCATCCGAAGGAATACGGAGACATAATAGACGACACTTGGTTCCTGTATCAAAATCACGAGAAAGCGCTATAAATTTGATTTCAAATCTAAGAGTGATATCATGGCGCCTATCTTTCAACTTGTGTGAATTTTTTTTTTTTTTTTTTCGTATGAGTCCTCTCAGCTCGAGCACCTGTTTGTAGACTCCAGGTCCAGGCTCAATCGGCCTCTCCGGTTAACGTTGAGCGAGCTGAACTGTGCAGATGACCCCGATACCCTGTCACCCGGAGCCAGTTACCACAGGTCGAAGCTTTGCCAACTTGGAAGGACCGGAGCGTGGGATCCTATCCTTGTAAAAAAAACCCAATTAAATTGCAACATTATGGGTTGGTTGATCCGAAATCATCGGTAAGCGGAACCCGCATTATACTCCTCGTTTTCGCTCATGCATACATAACTCCTGAAGCGCCCCAACGTATAAACCTCTGACGTGGGCAAAGACTACAGCTATTCCTGTGTGCGAAATTGACAACATTTCCATGATAGCACAGAAAAATTAAAAAACTTCACCGCGGGACATGGGTGTCTCACGTATCTGACCAAACTTTTGCTTGCCGTTCTATCAAAAACTTCACATTAAGACCTCAAAATAGTTTAGATTACAAGGATATAATGTTTCCATAAGCAACGTGGCTTGCGAAGTTGGACATTGCAAGGCAAGGGTCGTTCGCTCTTCCGATATCAGAATTGTGTTTGTCATTGAAGAGCGCAGAGGATTGTATCGATTGTGCCGCCTTGAGCTCGATGTCTGATCCGACTACCGATGCCAAGCAAGCCTCATTCACAAGCATACATACGCTATGCCTTTATTCGGTTTTCTAGGCCGCATTTTACAGCTGTCACGGCTGATTACCCTATCTGAAAATGACACACCCACGAAGCCATAGGCAGAATCATCGAATCGATTCAGGTAGAAATCTGCTTATGGAGGAAATCAATCATGTCGGCGAGCATGAAGTGACACGGCATGCATAGAAGTGGAATGAAGAGGCTAGTCAATCAACCAAGCCTCGATATCAAAAGTGCTCAATCGCAATCGCAGTTGCACTTTCACAACGGCGGACCAAATACACGAGCCTGGTTGTCCATGAGGATCCAGCGACCCACGTTTACGATCCTAGGGCTCAGACAGAGCGCGGCTGAGAAGGCCCTGCCACCGATTTCTTTAACAATACAATCGCCAAATATTGGTACCCGATCTCTAGTATATTAAGACGGATTGCCACCAAACCGGCATAGCTTCCCCCTTTGATCCTTCCACTATCACCCCCAAGCCTTTTACTGAAAGCTTCTCATCTGATCTTCACGTTGATCAGCTATCGTACCACCTTTTTTGTCAATCAATCAATCCAATACCACTGTGAAACCGATCCCATAAGTGAAGATTTCATTATCATTCATCATGAAGGTTTCTGTCCTCACTGCAGCTGCGGCTCTTCTTGCGCTAGTCTCTGCCGCCCCTACTCCACAGGACTTTGATGGGGATTTCATTGATTCCATTCCTGCTCCTACATCTGAGGGTGCTCCCAATGGTGCCAGTACGTAAACCTCTCCGTCATATTTTTATACTCGAGTTGCTAACATCTTGAATAGCCAAGTCTGGCCCAGACGTTGATGTCGATGCTCTCGTCGACTCCACCGTCTCCGACATTTCCAAGCGCTCTACAATTAGCAAGCGTGGTGTCGCCTCTGACAACTTCGTGAAGGTTTTCGACAACTGGACTGGTTCTACCCAGACTGGTGGTTACTTGACTTTCAAGCTTCTCCCATCGTACGATGTTGACCTTTGCGCCACCAAGTGTCTCGCAAACACTGGCTGTGTTTTCTTCAACATCTACGATGAGACCAATCCCGCTGGTCTCCTCCACAAGTGTGCCTTGTACTCCATGGCATCCACCAAGGGAGCCGCCACAAACTTCGGTGGCCAGGATCACGGTGGAGTTATCAGCGTGAAGTCCCTCTCCGCCGGTTACAAGAAGAAGTCGCTCCAGGAAGATGTTCCCGGATATCACTACGAATGTTTCGGTGACGCTTCCATCAATGCTCCAAGTGGTCAGCCTGTTGACCCTTACATGGGTGTCTCCTTCACTACCACCTCTCCATCCGTCTGCGCTGCCGCCTGCGACGCAAAGACCGCCTACAACCTCAAGCAAGCAGCACCAGGTGGAACTTACCGTGCATGCAACTTCTTCGATTTCTACAACGTCTACAGAGACGGAATCCCATACCAGACCGCCTGCACTTTCTACCTCGTTTCTTATGATGCCAGCTTTGCGACCAACTTTGGCCAGAAGCGAAATGGCTACCAGTATAGCATCGGAGAGAGCTGTGGTTATACCAGGGACACTCTCATTGGTGTCGATGGCATTGCTACCAAGCCAGGTGCCGTTGATCCTGAAAAATAAATGGATGCGAATGCGAAGGCCAGGCGGTGAGAAGGTTCTCTTGTGTACGAAGTATTATTTGTAACCTTTCCTTTGTCAATTGGATGGTTGGGATGGATATATTGGGATATTTGTATTCTTACCTTACTACGGGTTTCACAAAACGAACCTACTATAATAATGCCATAATGATTTCACGAAGATAGCGACATCCAATAATTTATAGACCGTAGACAGAGAGAAACATCGGCTCGAAACGTTAAACTAGAAGAACCAGCTTAGGCACGCGTACACGTAGACAGTGTTACGCAACACTGTTGTCGCAAAACCGGAACTGGGCAGGATCGACCGCCGCACTGCCCGATTGGGCTTGTAGACGGTTTTAGGAAATCGCACAATGAGATGTTACATTGGATACTCAACTTCATGGAAACTTCCTCACCCTCAAAAAAGTGGGTGAACCCGGAGGCTAGTTTTCCTCGGAACTCTCTCTTCCTCCCAATGTTTCAGCTGTTGGTAAGGCTGAGAAGATTCGATGAAAAGGGATTCTCCGTCTAGAACGCAGGCACACAGCTGCAGGGTGTTCCGAAAGGATACTGAGTTACGAGAGTTCCTCAAGCCCAGTCTCGTAACCTCAAGCCATGGGTTTCGAGAATTTCTCTCATTTGTCACTTTTTTTTGGCCGTGGGTTCCAGTAGGCAAAAACACTCATTTTCTCAGGTTTGTGAGGAAGAGGTGACAAAATTTGCCGGACTGAGCCGGCATATGCTTCGTGCGTGGGACTGAGTGGATCCCTCGACGTGAACCCCGGCGCATATAAAACTTTGTTAAGATTTCGCTGGATTTTGGTATGCACTCAGCAAACCAATGGACTCCGACCACAATTGCTAGCCTCGAAAAAGCGTTCTCTAGCTTCCCCGCTCCGCACTTTTAACTTTTTTTTGAAGCTACTTTAGCTTCGTGAACAATGCACTCCGTCGCACCCGCAATATACACTTTACGAAGTTGAGTTGTCATTGTAGTTTTCCAACACTGAGGCAGTTCAAAAAAGGACGACTCATGAATTTTCCAAGAGAAGTCTTGGTATTCGTGAGCCGCGAGTCGGATTGATCCCCCACCCACATGTTCGCCATTTTGGTGATGCCCAGCCGCACACAAGCATGCAGAAGAAGACAAATCGAAATGGGTGGGTGGCGATTGGTTCCGATTTGCGATAAGGATGTTCACGCACCGTGCTCCGGGGATCCCGTGGTCTAGCGCCCCAGAGCCCGCCAAAAACCCTGAGCTCAAAATAGAGTTTTCCTCCCCTTGGCTCGCGTAGCCGGGGGACCCCCTCACGATGGAGGAATTTTGCTGCAACCCGAAAGCTTGATTCATTCCACGTGTGAGAAATTTCTCCTGATCGAATCCCCGAATTCGCCTGATTTTAACCGCTTTGAACAAAAAACTTGGTGCTCTGACAGATTCGTAATCCTTTGGTCGATAGGCTCTAAAAACGGACCCGTGTCTTTCAATTTCCGTGCAGACGTCGACGCCACCAATGTGCCGCATGTTTGACTATTGTCGGTTTGCATCTGTTTATGGGTTGTGCCCCTTTTCTCTCGACGATATTCTTGCCGCTTACCGGTCTTGTCAAAATATTGAATCGGGTCGCCGGCAGTCTGGTGGGGGTCCAATTGAAGGCTTTCAGCCTCCGACGTTCATGGAAATTTGGATCCAACTTCGAATTCTCCATGTCAATTTTACTATAGCGGGTGCCGAGACTTCTTGGCTGGGACAACGAGACTGGGCTGCGGTCTCATAACGAGAACTGGGCTGGGACCTCAATGGTATACAACAAAATCAACACGACTACCGGACGCGCCAGGCTTGTTTGTTGATTCGGCTGGAGAAAAAACCCCTGATCTCAGCTGAAGGATTACCCTGATTGCCGGCCGGTTGTACGCGTAAGTAATGTTCCGGAAATCCCTTCGACTAGGGTTTTCTGCAGGGTCGGCTTCGGTCCAGATCTCAGCTGATCATTCAGACGTGGAATTTCCCGTGTGTGCAAATTCCCGCAATATGCCACAACAGCCCTATATTTTGATATAGATCGCAAAGGTATAGTTGATTTATATGGTACATGTTTATATCTGCTGTGACCACATTTACCATGGTAATCGAACTTCCTGGAACTAAAATCTGTTGAACGGCCCCTAGTCTAGTTTATTCGTATATCGAATCTATAGAATCAATATGAAGTAATGATGATGTGATCCCGCTAGCACCGATCTATTTAGATCTCAACCAAAGCTATGGTTATAAGGCTGCAGTAATAAAGGACTTTTAGATATCCTATTATCTTGCAGCACTATAGCCCGTTTCCCTTTCGTTTTCTGCTGAGAGCTACGTGGAGGTCTCACTGTGCAGCGGTGTATAATAAATCTGCAACAAATTCAACACAACTTCTGTTGAGATGGTACATTTTGTCTCGTGCCCAGACCTCCGGCATGATACATATTAACAGTCTCGTTACCTAAAATTCACAAGTTGACGCGTCATTCCCTCGTGGGCCTTGTGGTGCACGGAGTATAGAGCTATCCGTGTTAAATATGATTTTTGTATTTCCTCGAAATGCCCAAACTTCAATACTAGTCCCGGTATACCTTATGTCTCGATTACTTCTTGCTCCGCATTATATCTCTCCAGCTCGTAATATTAAATTACAAGTATTCAAAAGAACACCTGTTATGTATCTGTAATGGGAAATAGCATGACAATATACAATATATGGCATTGCAATATTGGTCTATTCTAAATGACCGATCTACGTTGTGGTCGCGCTCATCGAACATGTTCGTAGATCTTGAAGATACATGATCGCCGGCAACATGCTGGCTACACGGAAATAAAATTTTAATTTACAAAGTAGTAAACTTTTTTTTTCTCTACTAACTACATCACCGAAAACATAGACATCACGATCAAAGCTACCCAGATAACTAACTCGAACGGAGACACGAGATCCGACAACGAATCCAAGACACAGAAATAATTTATTGTCCAAAAATGACTATTACAAAGTATCATCCAGATAGCACAGGCCCAGCCTTGCAAGAGATCCATCTGGACGCCGACAATTCCGCTTCTCCCGACCATTCAAGCCCATCTAGTTCAAACGACACCGAATGGCCATGGAAACCAATTGAAGGAGCCTACGATTGTGATACTAAAAATTTTTGCGTAAAACGCCACGCACGTCTCCGACAGGCTATCGCCATAGCTAAAGAAGTCTTCGGTACTAATGTTCCTACTGAAACGGAATTCGCCAGGGAACTAGCTCGCTTTATCGATTCATTCAAGCTTTCTCCTCCCCCGACTACCAAAGATGGAGACCAAAGGATTCTCATAAATTCCTATACACGACTAGAAGGACGGATGATCTCACGTATCATTCAGGCGTTGGATCTCTTGGATCTTAGATACGAAGACTTTTTGGAGTGTATGGCAATGTTGTTTTATCATAGGCATAAAAAGGAAGAATCTTGTGATTATTATAGCGGGATATTGGAGCGGGCGGTTGATGTTAGGCTTGGGTATGATCTTTATAGATCACAGTTTAAGATGGATCTTAGTACCGTTGAAGGGGGGGATCCAAAGCCTACCCCGGATATGACGGGCAATGAGCCATTCTGTGCCTCTTTTTGAACGGGGCTATTAATCTAGCGGGCGATTTAGATGTATATATGTAAGACATAGTATACGTAAAGAATCATGACAAGATCTTTCAATCCGTTCGTAGTAAATAAGACAGTTCTTCTACCCTACCATCATCCCCATATAGCTATCCACTCCCTCCTCCCCTTCCCCTTCTACGTCTTCCTCATCTACCCCCCGCCTCATATCTCCTACAACCTTCAATACCGCTGCAACTTCCACCCTTGAGTCCCCATCAAACATCCTGTTAATAATCCCTTGCACTCCACCGCTCAAGCCCGTCGTATCCTGTCCCTCCATAACTTTCGCTCTCTTCCGAGCCCTTTTCTTTGCGTTCTTACTCATGCCCCTTCGATCCTGTGAGATTGCATAGATTGTCATGAAACGGGTCGTATCGATGACTTCCAAAAGTGATGGAAAACTCTTTAACTTGGTAAAGAGCTGTTCTTCAATATCTCCCGGTACTTCAAGACCAGCGACGGTTTGCAGGAGATAAAGACTCCAAATGCCCGCTGTTAACTGTGATAGCAGATGAGCTCGTGGCCAGATCCAGTGGCTCGATGTTATATCCGGTAGTGAGGTCTTCGATATCCCCGGGTATGTAGTCACTGCGGCCAGTAAAGCGAGTACGTCCGTATCGGTAATCGGTATACTCTTCTCCAAATACCCTCTCACGATCTCTAGTACGACTCCAACCACCAATCCGTTCAATTTCCCTTCAACTTCTTCCCCGATCTTTAGTCCTTCATCATCTCTCTCTAACTTCACAAAACTCTTATTCACCGCCTCGCCCTTTCGATGAACCTCCACCAACGTCGCCTTATCTCCGAATAACATCCGGTACGCCAGCTTCCTAGTCTCCCTACCCACACTCCATGCCGATGATTTCGTAGCATCTTCCATTAACACCGGGAGATACACCTCCACCTCACCATCTCTCTCCCCAACTGGCGGATGGCATAGTCTTCTATACCTCGGTGAAGCACACACTATCTCCGCAGCCCTCGAGTCCAATATCCCACCCAACTCAATCCCCCCATCTTGCTGTTCAATATCAGGTAACAAATACTGCTCTTTAAACTCCCTCCCCACTGTAACTTTATCCAATATATCACCCTTCCCACTACCAACCACTTTCGCAGCTCTAAAGGTATCCTTCACAACCAAACACCACGCAAACTTCATTATCGTCCCTTCTTTTTCTTCAACCCCACCAAGTTTTCGTTCGATCTCCCATGGCGCCCATAGTACCACTTTAACTTTATCCCCCTCGATAGCATTATTTTCAAACTGTACGTCGCCCAGGATTGCTACTCTGGTATGAGCAGCAGAAGGGTAAACGATTAAATCCGAGTCCCCAGTGAATATAACATTCGTAAACTCTCCCTTAGCCCCCCTCCACCCCTTCGCAGCAGCGGCACAAAAAGCGTCAGCTTCACCCGCTACAGTCTTTATAACATCTTTAAACCTCTCATGGCCCCTCACTGCTGCTGAAAAAGCAGCGATAATAAACGGAGGTGAAGGGTTCCAGTTTACTTTTGTAAGGTCAATTAGTGACGGCGAGAGTGTTCGAAGACGGGAGAGGTTTGAAATAGTGGTTTGGATGCGGGAGGTTCTGGTGAGGGTTTTGTAGGATGGGAGGTGGCCGTCTATGAAGATGTTTGCGCTGGTGTTTTAATCGTGGTTAGCCTTTGTAGATTTGTCTTGGGTTAAGGATGTGGAATATACATTTTAAACCCGACTTCCAACCGCTCCAACCAGTTGATTACATTCTTCTGATAGATGGAATAATCGAATCCGAGGACTCCGGGTATTCGTTCGTCTTTGCTCAAAGACTTTAAATACCGATTGAAGATATGGTGAGCAAGTGCAGAACCGTCTATGACGGCTGCAGGACGGTAAGGAGCATCATCTCCGGAACTCGAGGCTTTCGGATAAACCTTGGTTTTCGGTTTCTCGATCTTTTCGAGATGTTGGAGGAGCTGAGGGATTCCCATGCCATCGTTTGGTCTCGTCTTTCAAGCTGACGAGAAAAACTTGGACGCGCGCGTATGGATTTTAGAGAGGGGAAAAAATGCAACATCTACAACGCAGAAAAATGGAAATTTGGTTTAATCCGTCAAGTCCAAAAGGAAAGCAATTGCGCTGCAAAAAAGAGTCTACAAAAGAGAACGTAAAAAGACAGAGAGAAACAATGATTAACTTCCCTCCCATACCTCCAATTCAATATCCACAACCACTGCCTTATTAACTCCTTTATACGGATATGCGCCTCTCACAATAGCCGCATTAACCATCAAAGTCTCGCCTTCCCTCAACCCAACCCCTCCAAACATCCTTGTTCTGCGAGTAACATCAACCACGCTCATCTTTCCCGAAATCCTCTCATCCACAGCTCCAGGGTCAACCCACTCCATCTGTGCATGATCATGCGTAAACCCTTCTACTTTCTCCGCCATCTCTTTAGTCCCAATGCTAATTCTCCTCGTCTCATCCTTCTCATTGGTGATATCGTCTCTAGGTGTCAGAACCCTAAGCTTATCCCCTTCTTCCTCGGCTTCCAGGTAAGAACACGCACATCCTTCTTCCATACCAATTACATGCGTGCTATCCCTCCACATGACCCGCTGAACACCCCTACCCTCATGGATATGTCCGAAAACATGAAGTTTAGGCCTAACCTTCCAACAAGCTCTTCTTAGCCCCTCGCATCCTTTATGTGTTTCAACAACACCATGTCGGCCAACTTGTATCGGCCAACCGTCCAAATGTGAAAACGGAGGACCATGAGTGATGAGTAAATCTGTATCCGACGGGATGTCTTCCCATATTTCTTCGGACTTTGTAGACGGGAATGGAGGGTATTGAAACGCCCATCTGCTACCCTCGCAGAGTTCATTAACTTTTGTGATGTGGATGGGCGTGTAAGGGGAGCCGAAGACTTTGAAGTGTGTGCCTGGGCCTGTAGGAGATGTGAGGATTATATGGGCCGAGGAGTGGGTTAGGAAGGTTATGGAGGGATGAAGGGTGGGCGGAGTGAAGAGAGAGAGACAGTCAGTAGGATCTTGGGGGTTTTGAGAGTGCCAATTGTGGCCATAGGAGCTGTAAAATGGGGGATCGAGGGTTAGTTCGTGGTTTCCTGGTGTATATTAGCTAAACCCCCTTTTCATAGAAATGTCTAGAAGTTAGAAATGCATCCCCTACCAGCGATAATGATGGCCTGCTCAACCACACCCTCTTTTACCAGCCTCTCAATCCAATCAATTGTCTTCTTGAGCTCGCCGTAAGTCCCCTGCTTCGTCATATCCCCAGCATGGATAAGCACATCGCCCTTCGGAACCTTAAATCCACCTTGATACGGCGATAAATTATGCGTATCACCGACACATATGAACCTCGTTTTCTTTGTCTTCTTCGTCGACAAAGACGGCTCGTCCGGCGAAGGCGACATTAGTGAAGAACGTATGTGTTGTGGGGGTAATGTTCGTGGCTTCGGCTTTGAGCGTGAGAAGCGTAAACGAGATTGTGGTTTCTTTTTACTATTCTTGGGAGGTTGCTGAGAAGGCGTGGAAGAGAGAGTGGAGGAGGACCAGGGGAGCCACGTGGGAAGCTGTGACGGCATGTATGTATGTGCACCTTACATGTATGTATGCGGGCGTAATGTAATATCTCGCGCTGTTCAGCGATAACTTGGGCCTCGACGCCGGTGGGAGGCTATGCAGACGGGGCGGAAATGAGTGTTTGCATGATGTTATCGTGGAACATTCTATCTGCAAGATACCGGCTGGTGGCTGGTGTGGAGACGGCCAAAGGTGCAACTGCGACTGCATTTCGGCAGCAACCGATATCTCACTGGCCAACACGATAATCTCCAAAATACCACATGGCGATATTAGTGAAGTCATTCGAGGACAATAGTGTGGATGATAGGTAGGGAAAGGGTAGACGAGAGGGAGGGAACGGGGCCGGGGAACATACCTACGGAGATTGTACGGTGGGAAGGGGCTACGAGCCTACAAGTGGACGATGATGGTTGAAGGAGAAAACCATTTACGAACTAACTCAAATCTCAGGATGTCTAGGACGAACCTTTGATCTGGTAAGAACGATGACGGCAATAGACATTATGATTATTGACAGGAAGAATGAAAAAGTAACAGATGAAACAATCCCTCCACTGAGGACTGCCGCATTGTATGATAATATTAAGAGTTATTCACATGAAAAGGAAAAAAAGTATGATGACAAAGGAAAAAGAATACAGGCCCAGTGTATCCAGATAGTAAGTAGTAGTAATAAGAAAGACAGGCATTCATGAAAAGATCCATTCCATACCTTTCCTCCCAAAAACATTACCATTATCCTTTACAAGATGACCATGACAACGACCATCCCGACAAGTCCAGCGACCATTCCGACGAAACCTCCGTTGTTGACAAGGCTGGTGGCAGAGCCAGCATATGGAGGAGGAACGTAAGAAGGAGGGGCGGTTGGGTAAGTGTTGTTACCTGGGTTGTACTCCGTGGGGGTAGGCTCGTTGCCAGGAGGGTGGTAGACAGGAGTAGTTGGGTAAACCTCTGGAGAAGGAGTCTCTGGCTCATAGAGCGAAGCCGGGGTGGTGTTCTCGTAGGGAACAGGAGTCAAGGTAGGAGTGTAGGGAACATACTCAGGGACTCCCTCAGAGGAAGGCTCAGGTGGGCAAGAGGTGGTGGTAAGAGTGGTCCAGTACCCAGGCTCAGAGGTTGGTGGTCCATAGGGCTCATAGGTCGAGATCTCGATAGTGATGGTCGACTCAATGATGGAAGTCAAGGTGGTGGTTGGCTCCTCCTCAGGTGGGTATGGGTAGGGGTAACCAGAAGGGAGTGGAGTCTCAACTGGCTCAGAAGAAGGGCCATAGTACCCGGGGGTAGTAGGCTCGACCTCCGTCTTGGGACCATATGGACCAGGCTGGGAGTGTTCGTCTGAAGGGGAGAAGGGAGACTTAGCCTGAGGATCTGGTGGAGAACCAGAATGAGGAAAAAATACTTACATGGAACGGTCGACTTGTTGTAGTCATATGGAGTCCAAGTGGCAGTCTCACACTCAGAGGTGGTGGGAACTGGCTCGACGGCCTTGGATTCTGCAATCCAGTTAGCGCCGATTCTAAAGTTACCTCTGGACGGGAAGGAGAAGAAGGAAGAAAATGCAAAAATATCAGATTTGGAATGAGATTGTTTCCATCACCACGAGATAATCATGGTTACAACGTAGATGAAAAGGAACGTCATCATCTAAGCTCTTCTGTTGCTTCCAGCAGGGCTCCGTCGACAACCAGCTGGCGAAAACAAGAGGTCGAAAACAAAGCCCACGAAAAGCTTACCTCGAGGAAGCAGACAGACAGAAAACAGGGCAAAAGCAAGAAACAGACGCGTCTTCAAGCTCCACAGGGACGTGCAATTGGGTAAAATTGAAGTTCTAACTAGATGAAACTTACCATATCGAGGAGCCGCCATCGTTCCAACGCTCAAAAGAGCACCCAAGAACAAGACAACGGTAGACTTCATCTTGAAGAAAGGTGAGAAGAAAGCAATGAATCGATAAACGATAAAGAGCAGGGTTTAACGAAAGTCGTGAGAGTGCGAGAGAGGAAGAATGAAGAGGTGAAGGTTGGTTGTTCGAGAGAGGAGGAGATTTGTGTGAGCAGGGTGAAGAAAGAAGAAGAGAAGAAACACAACTCTGAGAGGAAGGGGGCCTTTTTATAGTCGTGGGAAGAGGGAGGGAAACGTATCAACTCGTCAACTCATCACCAGCCAGACGTCTACACAGGTCTGAGCCCTAACACGGCATCATAGGGCTTCTAGGTCTAGGGCTTCTCTCTAGAAGCTTCGAGCTCGGCATTGCTTCAGAGAGCCCTAGGGCTTATTCTACCTGCTATTGTAAGGACGATAGATATACGTCCCTCGATCTCATCTATCGCCAACCTCATATACCCGCCGTAAAGTAGACAGCTACCCAACCAATGGGAAATCAATATAACTAGCAAAGAGCTACTCCATATGCCTGGTTCCATTAGGCTTACTGCCTATACGGAGGCCTTGCCTCTTTAACACTAGTCAACTAGTAAGTGAACATATATTGTTATGTGTCTATTCAAGGAACTAATCAGAGGCCTTATATGCGTAGGGGTAATAGATATCACAAGAAAGTCTATCCTTGATATACTGCAGGGTAGTGAACCTGCTAAGGACCTCTAACACAGTTTCGAGACTCAGGATAGCTACGGGGGACCCACCTTACTGCCGATAGGGGTGAAGACCTCCGGGCATTAACTCACAGGCTTCATGGGGCCCTCCCACGGCCTAATATACGTGCACATATGAGTGCGTATGTGGGGAGATATGAAGCATATTTTATTCTTGACTGCCCTCCAAGGCGCCTTCTACTACATCTGATATGGTATTCCACTGTTGAAATCCTAGCAAGTGATAACATCTTCCGACAAATTATTTCCTAAGCTAATTGAGATGTATAGATTGATCCATCAAACCATACAACATATTGGACGAGTTCCGGTAGAATTGCACCCCGGGGCCTCTCAACGGGCTCAGATCCTGGACAGCGTTCTGCTATTTCGTCTAGGTACCGGCGCCTACTTGATATCAAGCATAATTCTTGACAGTTTCATACCCAGAGTTTTAAATTGTTGCAAAGTTGATACCCTAGTCTCTCTGTAGCTGTGACCAAAAAATTGCAGGAAGAAATGTTAATGTGAAGCGATATGTCGACTACGGTACGTTGAAACAATTTACTATCTCCCAGATCTTCGACTTGGAATCTACAACTGTGATACAGTTGGCCTATGTCCTTTCCCTATACTCTTCCACCCTAAAAACAGACGAACCCTCCATCCTATATTCCCAACCGACAAATTCATCACTCAATAATACAACAATTCCAACATCTCAGAGAATAAAACCCGTGTAAACAGGAAATAGAAAGCCATAAAGACCTAAAAAATGGTGAACTTCATCAACCATTCCTACCACCCAAGCACAAACGGGCGAAGACCAGACAGCCCACCAGGGGAAGAACGACGATATCCCGGTGTGGACCTACGAATAGAAGATCTCGGCTCACGTAGAACCTCAAGTAGAATATCAAACGTGCAAGAAAGCTTTCGAGATCTAGGGCTCAATGCAGCTGATAAACCATCCCGGATCTATGGTGGCGATAGCCTAAGAATGGATGAGAGTCCACGAAGACTCCAGAGTAAATTTGAGAGCTTGGGAGGGAGTGTTCGAGATCTGGAGCGTGAAAGGAGTCAACCGTCAAGAATACTTAGTAGAAACAGCCCACGAAGAGTCCCAAGCAGACGAGAAGAAGTTAGACGACAAGAATTGGAAGAACTCGAAATGGCGGCGGCGATAAAACAGTCTCTTGTGGAGAGCAAGAAAGGTGCGGGCTATTTGGATAGTCATCGGCGTCAGTCAGAACGAGAACTAACACTAAGTGAGGAAATAGCCAACATGCGTACCGAAAGAAGCATACGCGAGAAAGAAGCATCTGTAGAGCGTTTACGGGAACTTCGTCGTCTAGAAGAAAAATCATACCCAAAGTCTCGTCTTTCAGGACGAGGACCAGATGGCTTCAAATTTATGGCATCTCCTCGACACGGCGAGCCAGATTATAGACCTCGACGGGAAACTAAACCAGCTGCTTGGGATCCCTCCCCAGAAAAATACATACAGTATGGATCTAAAGGAGGTAGATCTTGGTTCGGAGAGGAAAAGGTTAGATCCCATACAACTGGAACAGAATATTTAGGACGAGAGGAATCAATTAAAGCTTCTGCTATAGAAAAGGAACGCAACTACGCGAGACAAGTACGTTTTCAAGAAGATATAGGGTTTTCACGAGCTCAATCACGGGGCTACAGTGCGACAGGTTATACGCCAACACGAGGAAGTCGAGATACCCCGGATTATCGACGAAGAGAGGATGGGAGATATGATACAAAAGCAATGGAAGAAGAGTATGCAAGACAAGCGGAGTTCATTGAGGCAGAAGAACGTATGTATAACCTCGGACCCGACGATTATGATACCCCTAGACCATCGGGATGTGGACCGGCCTTCACGGAATATACAGTTCAGACAGAAGAACCTGAGCTTAAACATGCTCAACGACGAATGTTTCCCCGAGTCCCATACAATGATCCCCGATTTAACAGACTCGCTACTATTCTCGCGCCTGAGGGAGGTTACACACAGGACAGCGGGGACCCAAAACCATACGAACTACCGTTAGCAGGCGGATACGATAATGACCTTCGCATTCTAAAACGTCACAACGCCGGCTGCTTCGGAGCTACAGCTATTATAGAAGTTTTAAGAGACTCACCCAAGGGCATAACAAGTACATTCTACAAACCCGTCAGAAGTGGACAGAAAATCATTGCAAAGAGGATATCTATGTGTGATAGGGCCCGCGCGATATCGTGGGAAACTGAATCACAAGCGTTAAAGGCCTTGGGAGCTGTAAAGCCGGAAGCATCAACTATTCTAAAGACTTTCGGAAGAGCAGCAGCAACTCCAGGAGATCCTTTTGGGCATATTTTTACAGAGTACTGCAATCTAGGAGATGTGAGCGAGATGCTCCTTAAGTATATGTCGAAGAGGCCCAGGTAAGAACCACATTACCATGTTATAACTAGCTACGTTAGGTTCCACGTGACATTCCGAAACTTCAAGAAACATATTAACTTATTTACGGCATGAAACGGTATAGGACCTTTATTCCCGAAGCATTTGTATGGCAACTGACTATAGACATGGGTAAGGCTCTTCTCTTTTTAAACCGAGGGATGGAGAATCGCAAAAAGGACGGACGTCGGGGCTGGAAACCGATCGTTCATAACGATATTAAAATGAATAACAGTAAGCGCTCTTATCACATAATGCGTATTGGGATCGAGTTTGTTAACAAGTTGGATTAAACAGTCTTCATGAAGTCTCGTCCAAACGGAGCTAACAATATCTACCCTCTCTTCGTCCTTGGGGACTTCGGCCTCTGTACCTATGAAACAGACCCTGCACCACCATCATGCCCTTCATTCATGTCACCGGTATGTAGCATATTCCTCTCAATTTCCAAATTAGAATTTTTAATTGCTAACTATTTCCCCTCTAGCAACGCTATCCCGCCTTCTTCGAACCAACCCCAGCTAACCACAAAGATGATATCTACAGCCTAGGTGTCACCCTCTTCGTCCTCGCCAATGGCTATTTCCCCTTTGAAAGTAGAAAGGACTCAATGCAGCCACTCAATTTTGATAAAAGACGCAACCACAAGAACCCCTTCCGCAAAGGGTTTTGTCAAGTAATTAACAGATGTACATCTAGGGACCCTGAAACAAGACCTACCGCACGTGAATTGATTGGCTTGATTGTAGGACTTATTCAGGAGAAGGGATGGAGTAGGGAAGGGAGTAGAGACCGGTTGTGGAAGGTGGACTGGATGGATAAGGATAAAGCGAAGAATTGGAAGGATCGTAAACAGAAAATTGAGATTTAAAGGGTTGTATTTGAGCTTACCCGATAAGGCCACCAGACTAGGGGAACTTGAGGTTTAGCTGATGCTATAACTTTAGCTAAATGAACAGCTAACACTACGTAGAAACGACAGATGCATAGGATTAAAGCCGAACAAGATTTAACAAACGTCGACAACAAAGTACTATCTCCAACGTTTCCCCTTGGAATTGAGACCAGATCTAGAACTGTTGAAAGATGACCTCGTAGAATGCATGGATGTAATTAGTCACGCCCAAGCGCCTTAACTTGGCATATAAACACTCCCGATCTTTAACGCCTGTGCCTAATTGGTCTATTATGTAGTTTTACGCACCAGGAGAATTCCAAACGGAAGTTTATGCGCATGTAGCGCAAGGTCTAGATCTTTTACTTTATGTATTCCGTCGGCGAAGAGTGCACTCTCCTCGAGTGCCTGGATTCGAGGTTAGCTTTCCTCGTCATGATGGCCGGCTGCAACTGCGCATAAAATCCAACTGGTACTTCGCAAGATACCGTTTCTTCTTAACCCCGTAGAAGAGGTTACGATTGGGTAATGAGAAGCGAATATTGCGCCTCCTAACTATATTCCATAGTCAGATCCAACACTGGTTACCTCTACTAACCAACAGCAATACTGTCTCAGAAACGAAACCTGCGACACGCTTTGAAGCAAAAGTTCTATTACAAAGGCCACTTTGCCTCCTCACAAGCACCCAAGCCCAAATAACCCCATTATCAATGTTTAACAGGTTCAGAACATACACGGCAAAGAAAAGCAAAGGTGCTTTCTAGCTAAGTTTTTTTTAGAGAACCGAATTCTTTCTGAGCCGCCCGCGACAGTTAGTTAAAAGGTTGCGCCGTTGCCAACCCCACATCCAACATGTAAAGATGCACAGCTAGCTAATAGCCAGTAAATTAGTAGCAACCGGTAAACCAGTACATGAAACTCCCTCTAAACGAAACTCGATCTCATAGGGTAGCATTTATAGAAGGATGTAGATTTTGCATTGCCACTAACGCATCAACTAATCTCGTAGATCTATGTTAACTCTGGTCTCGTAAACCAGTCTCCACGAATTGACAACAAGCACAACCTAGCGTCGAGACTGGTGTATAACTGAATGCAACGAATTTCTTACTTCTGGAACATACACAGCCTAGATACCGCGCGCTTTAAACTTCAAATCAACAGAAACGGTGTTACCATTCCCCTGGGTCAACATAGCCACTTGGTACCTGGAATGTAGGAAATACCATACCGATGTAGAAGTATTTATTCATGGCTTGCTCCGCCCATTAGGCGAAAATAATCAGAACAGAGTTTCTTTTCTAGACCTCTTAGTTTTCTTGACCTAGTGGTACGCTTCCGATTTTCCGATAGAACCTTTTCTTGAAGTCAAGCTTGTCAAGAAAGTTATATTTTATAGTAAAAGTCCTTCAACAAAATTGTACGTATGTATACATTTGAGATTGATTCAGAACTCAGATATTTCTAGCATTATCAAGACTTCCCTAAAAGAAATACACCTTTCTAATAGGTTGATATAGGTAACATAGAACCGCTGTAAACTTAAATGACAACGATAGGGGATTCGGCTGGTGCTTAACATCAGCGAGCCTCTTCTGATCTCCTTGGGCAGGATGTACCACCCTTGTCTTGGAGAATTCACATGTGGCGTCGTAATTAATATTCTCTTATTGATGAGAGGATTAGCTGCGCCATTGCAGATTGCATATTCGAATCCAGCAGTCTTAACGTCCCCTAGAGATCCTATTCGAGTTCCGCGTGCCCAACTAGGACTCAGTGTCGTACTTCACAAAGCTGAAGAAATCCAAGTTGGGGCGGTACAATTATCGATCTCGGTCAAAGGCGCTGAAACAAAGGCCTTAAAGAAAGCCCCCAAAGCTCCGTGGGAAGGTGAGAGTGATACCGAGTTATCTTCAGATCCGAAAACTACTGAAGACGGTGTCACATCCGTGGAAAACCTCCCAATTGATGAGACTACTGCTCCCAGTAACGAAGACACACAAGCTCCTCGAAATGGAACTCCCCTCGAAGCATCAGCGTCCCATAGCCGAACCGCCCTAGACGCCAAAACCAAATACCTTCAAGATGTACCTGACCTCGCCACAGATTACCTCTCCTTAAATGAGTTGGCGGAAATCTTCCCATACCACAAACCGCCTGCCGATACGACTGATGGGGAACCAGGAAGCCAAACAGCACCCTCGAACGCCCTCCTCTACCCTAAACAATCCATCGAAAGTTTACCATCAGAAAACGATGAGAATAACACGCTGGAACCTGCAAAGAAGCCGTCTGTTAAAGATGAGATACACCATGAACGTCTTCAATCATCAACTCCGGCAGACGAGTCAAGCGCGTCAGTTACTCATAAGGACGACTACCCCCTACGAAACCCCTCAAAAAAGTCTGATATCGATGGTCCTCTATCGGCAACAAATCTACCATCGTCCCATACCTCTCAGAAACGGAGTATTGCGTCTAGTCCAGAAACCACATCCAGAGCCACAAAGATACCCCATAGTTTAACCGACGACGGGGCAAATACAGACACTAAACAGGGTACCGTGATGCTCATAAATCCAAAGCCTTCTGCCAAACAAGAGAAGAGCACTAGTACATCGGGGGTTGATCCCGCAAGCCCAACGAAGTATCATGGGCAGCCTCACCCCCCAGACGGGCCTCCTAAGGTGGATGCGAAACCGCTACCCGTTTCACAACGGAGTCCCGACTCAGGGCTCAAGAGTGACTGGGTCGTTGTATGTGATACTTGGGAGGAACTCAGACAAAAGTACTTTGACGGAACACCGATGGAGGCGACAGCACGAAGAATAGCCGCGAGCCGGCAACGAGGGTTTTACACAGAGTGGACGGCAAGGTGCTTTCAGCCTCCGTGTAGATGCCTGGAAGACCCGGTCTCGGGTGTGGCAATTTTTATGTGTACAACACCAGGCGCTGGCCCAGAGAACTCAGGCATCCAGCGGAGGGAGAAGGGGTGCAGAGAGCGTTCGAGTTGTCGATGTGTACTCCGGGCAGACCTCGACGAACCTGACGACGAGATTGCGCAGCCAGTAAACGAACCACTGAGTGAATATAAGAATGGAATCCAACTTCCTGATCCTAGTAAATATGGATGGATTCCTGCGAGTTCGTTAAGCGATCCCGCTCTTTATCGTAGTGGTAATGATAGATGGAAATATAGATATCCGCCCCATGGCAGAGAATCCTACAAGCAAGCATATTATCGATCCGGAGACAGTTTGCCCAATACCGAAATGTTAGTTCCGGGGAAAAAAGAACCGTATTACCTGAGCGGGCCCGAGAGCGGGCCTTCTGCGCCTTATTTGCCTGGGTCTGCTCCACCTTTACGAGGCCTTAGTGGAAGTGGTGGAGTATACAGGAGGTCGATAGATGCCGAGGAGGGAACAGCAAATAAAGGTGAAAGCCATGAACAAGGTCTCGCGCCAAACCGTGTACAGGATCATGGCACCATTTTCCTTGAATGCCTAGTACCGATGAAATTGTCCGATCCCAAGTATATATCGGATTGGGTACGAGGTATAGAAGAAACTTGTTTCGAAAACTGCATTATAAGATCCCAGATAGCAAGAAGCTTCCTCATGGTCTGCAGCGGTAGTGGCTTCGTACCACAGAGAGCTCTCGAGTATCAAGTCTGCCAAAATGTCGAGTGTAAGGTGCTTGATCAATCACCAAACTCTCCACTGCAAATTTCCTCCGATATTCACCAAAGAACCATGAAAGGGGATCACCAAAAGCGAGATATCGATGCTGTGAGCTTTGGAAACGGAGATTTGAACGAAGATATATCATCCGTATTCCATCCGCCCAGATCAGCTCCACCTGAAACTACTGAAAACAAGAAACCGAAGGGAACAATCGCCGACGCCGTTTGGGGCCCACGGCCCATTTGTACACTTGCCTGGTCAGACTACATTAATCGACCTGGAAATGCAAAATATCTCCACCTGACCCCGGAAGAAGAAAAAGAACAAAAGGCAATATACGAGGCCAAACTAGCAGGCTGCCGAAAAGGATGTCGATGTAGCTTCGTATTTCCGGGGGTTCCCTTACAAATAGTTCCACGGATAGATTGCTACGAAGATAAGAAGCAAGCTGGTGTAATACCCGTTCCCTCCGCAGAGAGGGGAGAGTTCTGTTCAGATATCTGTATGTGTAATATTGAAGTATCCAACTTGGATTTTCTCAATCCTGTGCACTGGTATCGCCCGCCGGCAGATGGAGCTCTCTGGCCTCAACAGGGAAGCAATCTTCTGGATGGAGATATCCAAGATATTGTGAATGCCTTTGAGTCTACCCGCGGGCCTCAAGGCCGGCCTGCAACTCAGCCGCGACGGAAGAACCGTTTCCTCGTTCCAGGCACAGAAGAAGAACCATATTGGCTAGAGGGCCCCGACGGCGAAGAGGAGGATGAAGACGAGTACCTCCGCAGTCTGGAGTCGATGGGGGCAGGTGAAGCTATCCCAACAGCCGCACACTTTAACGCACTCGAGCGTAGGGTCGATTCAGCCATGGAAGCATCTCCAAGCAAGCAGGATCCCCAGAAAAGAGAGCTAAAAGAGGGGACTATCACTAAACGATCACCAACAGAAATAAACCCTGTTGGTCCAAACCATACCATTATGAAACGAAGTCCACCAAGTAGCGGGTTTCAAGGAAGAGGACCATCTACCAACACGCAAGATGGCGTAGATAATAAGCGTTGCAAAAAGCCAATCCAAGGGGTGCCACTCTCAAGAAACCGAAAAGGGGTAGAACCAGCTACCCATAAAGATATCTTGAAGCGGGGCTCGGGAATTTATAGACCCATCTGTGCCCTCTCTTGGGAGGATTACTTGCGGGCGCTATTGGCCCGAGGTATGCCCACCAGACCCGCTATAAAAAAAGATTACATAAAAAATCGAAACCATTGCGCCAACCCTAACGTCTGTAGGTGTGAACCGCGCCTGGGAGGGCAGGGGCAGAAACTTGTTTGCTACAGTTACTTGGGAAACTCTCACCCCAGAATGACACGGCGGTGCAGCGTGATGTGTTTTTGCGCAGAAGAACTGCAGTACCCTCCAGATGTCGGAACCGCTGGCTCAGCATCGACTGGTCAAAGAAACCATGGGGGGTTCTTTAGACCAAAGATAGAGCCAAAGCTTGAGAATATCGTCAACGCCATTCATGACAGAGTATACCCCTTCTCGTTTAGACATAACGCCCGCAAACATTACCAACTCGCACCCGACACAGCTGAGCCGTATCGACTCGAAGGGCCAGCTGGGGAATATGACAAAAAAGAATCAGCTCTAGAGGCGTTACAGGCAGCCTCCGGGGATATAAATCTTAATGCTTTCCCATCAATACCCGCCTATGCAGGTTTACGACGCAGATATCTGAATTCCGACCCAAAAACTAGCGAGTCGCAAGCGGGGGAACTAGATGTCGTGAACAAAATGGAATCTTTAAAACAAGTTGACACTTCGGACGCCAGCCATTTAAACGAAAAGAGAACATGGGCTAAACCAAAGGGCCCAAAGAACCCTGAGATATCCTGCACGATCCCTTATAATGACTGGATGGCAGCTCGATTGCTGATGTATCCAAATGAAACACCAGTGGCCAACCCTGCTTATTCGAAACGGAAAGCCCGTTGCGAACACTGCCGGTGCGTGTGGAGAGAAGATGGAACATATAAGCTGAGCTGCGACACTATTTATACTGGCTATGCTCGCCAGCGCCAGCCAATTATGCGCTCATGGCGCCTCGGGAACACTATTTGCCCTGAAATATGTGTGTGCACGAGGATCATCAGCAGCCTTCCAGAGCTTGGAGCGGCTGGGAGTGCATCAACATCGAATCAACATGGAATTCTTAAATTTTACGGGAGACCAGAATTAAAAGAAAAGAAACTAAAGGATCTATTAGCCATGGATGAAACTGAGGACCCCTCCGCCAACACCGTCGGGGAGAAGCATGATCGTCACCGCGTATTGGCCCCAGATACGGCCGAGCCTTTCTGGCTAGAAGGTCCTGATTACGACGATGAGTAAGACGAGTATGGCAGCGATGGCGCTGATATATTCGCATCAATGTCGGAAGGGATTGCCAACCCAACCGGATATTCGTCCCCCGGCGAAACATTCAACATCATCCGCCGTAATGTCGATGATACATATACGCTAATCAAACCGCCCGTGGCCACCAATGAAACCGATTCTACTGGCGGTACTAACGACACTGACAATGCTAAGGATCTCGAACACACGCCCGGAAGTCTCTCTAAGCGACCCACAGACAATAGAGGTCGAAGACAACCATCGCAGCAGATAGACGATCGCATATTCCCAACTTCACCTTCCCCCAACAGAAGCCTCACAGAGTGGTTTTCCGTATTAAAAAGAATATATGGTCCCAATCATGGGAACCTAAGAGTCTACCCGCTCTGTAGAAAAGTTGTCAATGAATCCGGGGAGGGGCAAAACATCTGTGATGGGGTTGGGGTTGTCGATGAAAGTCAACAAGCCGATGAGGACCAGATACAGTCCAATGGACTGGCAGCCGCCCATGGAAATCAACCATCAGCAAAGATTCCTCCAGATATTCCAACTTCTACCACAAAATGGGACTACACAATCTACCAACAACAAATCCAAAGACAGGTAGAACATCATCGAAGGGAAGCAGAAATGTGGGCCATCTACAATGAACAGATGAGACGACAGGCAACACGCCGTCAGAAGGAAGAGGAGGCAATGGAGTACGAGTCCATTGGAGGAATTCCAAACGACTACGAGGTGCAGAATGACTCGTCTGATTTTTACCCACCTTTAACACAAGGGCAACAAGAATTCATCTACGAACGCCAACTTGCACGTCAACGACAGCCCAACTCCAGCCCTCTTCGAGGTTCCGGTGATCATAATATGCTTATAGAAAGCAATATCCGGCATCCGGGTTTCGCGGAGTTTGCACATGGATTAGACGCGCAGGGTGAGGTGCCACACCCTCAAAACGAAAAGCCCTCACTCGACGGCCAATCTACGGGCGCTGAGAAAAAGAAACCTACAGACAAAAACAAGAGCACTAGTGACTGTACTCCAGAACAAGTCACACCCGCAGCTGAACCAGGAAAAGCCAACGGCTCTGCAAAAGACAGTGGCCCAGCAAAAGACAAAAATGCGGCAAAGGATTCCCCAGCGCCGCAGGAAACACCCTCCTCCACTCCACAGCAGTCCACGACGAAACGAAACGAAACAAAAACCGGCTTTAAAACTATAACAACCAAGACTCGCTCTAGGTCACCAACGTCGACTGGTTCAGCCACACCAACCAGTTCTCAAACGACTAATAGTGCTGTACCTCGCAAGCCCGAGAAGACTAAACCTATAAATAAAGGCACCCCTCCCATATTGCCGAAAAACTAATCGGTGGCACAAATGTCTTTATTCGGAATTTGTCTCACAAACCCGACTGAATCCTATTCAGAACATACTTTCCGTCCCTCCCTCTTATTTATGTCTATCTGTTCTTGTCTATTTTTATGATGTTTCATTTGCACATAGTTTAGCTAGCCGTTCTTCCCTTCATATTCATTATACAAATAGTATTTTAGGCTATACTAAAAATTTTGCCATTGCGCACACCCAATTTCTCAAACATCAATCGAGCAATTTTTTTAGCCTCGAATCCAGGCTAGTGATTTTTAAGCTCGTTGACGTTCCTTCAAACGTCAGCTGTACCTGGTCTGTACCCCACTGTGCCTTCCCAAACCACAGTGTCGAAATTGTGTTGGCACTGTTGGATCAGTAGAATCCCTGTCCACCGTGTGCAACATGAGTTTTAACTGGCTACCGGGCTGAGTCACGAGATTCCCTTTCATGCTCTTACAACGACCTCACGCTCGAACTGCCAGGCGCGAAGGAGAGGGCGTTCTAGATTCTAGACTCTTTAAACCATCTCGAGCATTTGTTTCTTTGAAACTTCAACCATCTACATTACCGTGCCTCAATTTCTCTCATACAAAACTTTCACAAACCATGGCGCCTCCAGTGATAATAACGTATGTCCAGTCCATGCATAAACAACCTAACAAAAAAAAAACTAACAAAACCCTCCAAAAGTTTCCTAGGAACCTCCTCCGCCGTCCCCTCACTCACCAGAAACCACTCATCGCTTTCCATCACCCTCCCGTCAGGTAGTACCTACCTCTTCGACGCCGGTGAAGCAACACAACACCAACTACAAAAAGTGGCGGGTGGTTTCAAACTTTCTTCTTTGAAAAGGATATTTATAACTCATATGCATGGGGATCATATGTTTGGAATTGTACCGTTGTTGTGTACTTTGTTGAATGGCGCGGGGGGAAGTGTGGGTGTTGAGGATCCTAGGGTTGTTGCTGCTAATGCTCTTCAGGATGAATCGTTAGAGGGGAAGGGGGGGGCGAGGAAACCGGATTTTGAGATTTATGGACCACAGGGATTGAGGGAGTATATTAGGACATCGTTGAGGCTGACGAGAAGTTTATTGGGCGGGAGTTATGTGGTTCATGAGCTACATTTTGGAGAGGGTGTGACGGTGAAGGATGTGGCGGAGGATAGGATGCCGATGGAGTTGGCTGGGTATAATATATTCCCTGACAGCGATGGGTATTGGGTGGATATTTTATCGTCTACGGATTCTTCGGCGAAGGAGTGGGATGTATCGGCTGGTCCGATATTACATTCCGTACCTTGTCTTGGATATGTTCTTACGGAGCCGCCACTGCCGGGGAAGATTACACCTGATTATAAGGAGAAGATTATGGCGAATAAGGAGGCTTTGGTGAAGAGTGGGGCTAAGAATCCGATGTCTTTGTTATCAAAGGTTACTGCTCTTGGAGAAGGGGAATATATTGACTTGCCGGATGGTGGGAGGTTGACACGGCCACCGGAACGGAGAGGGAGGAAGATTACGGTCCTTGGGGATACCTATGATTCTTCTCCGATTACAAAACTGGCATATGGGAGTGATGTGCTTATTCATGAAGCTACGAATGCCTTTTTGGGGGATAAACTCGGGAAGGATAGTAAAGACTACAAGGAAGGGGAGACATACGAGGATGTTAAGAAGAAAACGATCGAACATGGCCACTCTACGCCAGAAATGGCTGCAGAGTTCTCAGTATCGATTGGACTTGGAGAGAGCGGTGGGATATTAGGAAGAGTTATGACGGATCAAAATGGGAAGAAGGGGAAGTCTAAGGAGGTTGAGAAGCCAAAGGGTGTCCTGCTACTTAATCACTTTAGTTCAAGGTATGCAGACCCGAGGAGCAGTGATGCCGCGGCTGCAACTATGGAGGCTATTAGGGATTCTGCTGTGGAAGGTATCAAGGCAGCTCAGGCTGCTAAAGATACCGGGTCGGAAGGATTGATAGATGTCGTCTGCTCATATGATTTGATGCAGTTTGAAGTGAGAGCAAGCGATTGAGTTAGTACCATATACGGATACCCAGTAGTTTATCATATAGCATCTAGATAGTACATTCTAGATTCGTGAAGGTTGAGCATACCTATCTTTCTTCTCAATGGCGTGAGGTTACAGTGGTTATATAATGTAGTATGTAAAGAGCCAGTTATGTCATAGAGTGTCTAGGCAGGAGGTAAGTAATATAGTACTAGGCAGCACGTAGTAGTAGGTACTACTTAAGTACGTAGGAGTCGAGTTGCAATTTTATAGGAACGGCGCACGCACTGGCAACGTCTAACCATCAACCTCCTCCTCGACGATTCCATCACTTTCTCCATCGCCATCACGACATCACTAACGTTTTCATCAGAGAAAAAGAGCAGTCACAATGGACCCACGAAGCACCGCAATGGACCATGGGTTTACACCCTCTCGCACTGCTCCAGGAAATCCCTTTGGTCCCCCTCCACCTCCTGGAATCATTCCCTTGTGGCGCCAAAAACTTTACTCACCTTCATCAACTCCTCCACCTCCCCATACTCCTACTCCTGACGAGATTGCCTATCGCAATAACAAGTTCGATTACCCCCGTGGACATCCCGAACCACACTTTGACCCCGTCAAGCCAACTTTTATCATTGTTTACAAGTACATCAAAGATTGCTTGTGGAAACTCCCAGGTATCATCACAGAAGAAGAACCAGCCCCCAAAGACACCAGCGAAGACGATAAGAACAAAGAAGGGCAAGAAGAAGAAGAAGGAACAATCATGGAAGCTCTTCGTAAAGGTATGCAGAAAGTTGGGCTTGGTGGTGAACCCAGCAACCAACCAGAACCCGAGATTGAAATCGACCCCGATGACTACTCCATTCCTCTCAGTGGACTTCATCGAGAGCTGGCCCGTAACTTGATGCTCAAGATGTTGAGTAAGGGTATCGGTGCTATGCACAAGGACAAAATTCAACGCGTCAATGACATGATCAATGACTGCATGTTGACTTCTTGGGATGAAATGGTTGGAATCACTCTCTGGAACCTTTCGCGTAAGTTTTCCCCTTTCTTCATCGCAGTCATCTCATCAAATATTTGCTTCCCCATCGGGAAGCTTTCTTAGAAACCAGCTAACAAAATGAACTAGGTACGAATCCATTCGTCCATCAGAACTCAAGGACCAGGTACCTTGATGCTCTTTTCCGTGGCTTCCGTAAGATGTGGATCCAGATCTGCATCTTGAACCAAGGAAAAATCGACTTTGCAGAGGCCGTCTGCCGTTACTTCTACAAGAGTCGATCCCAGGTTGCAACCATGGACCTCGAGATTTTGCACTTCTACGCTCGCACTTTCTTCCTCACCAGCCATGGTTTCTGGTTGTACCAATACCGCTTGTTTCGCGAAAGCATTGGTAAGCCACTCGGTGTTCATTGCGAACATACCTTGATGGATCGCGAGAAGACTCCAAAGATGTTGGTTGACTACACCCTTGTCTTGATGAACAACCACAACTTCGACTCCGATAAAGAAGACATCGATATTCCAACCGAGATCATTGATGCCGCTGGAGCATGCGTCAAGACTCTTTCCCAGACATACAAGAACGAGGAGAGCAATGAACACAACAAAGCTCTTACCGAACACTTCGCTCGCAACGTCTTCTCTACCAGCCGTCAGAAGTTGTTGAATTACTGCCGAATGTCCAGCCGATCGCTTGCCTTTGATGATGTTGTTTAGGATACACTTGTCAATGCTGGTGAGCGTCTTTACGGACTCGATGACTTTCCTATGATTGAATGGCAGCGATCTATCAAGATCCGAGCTCCAGTTATTACTGAGTGTCCAATGGGCCTCTTTGACATTCAAATGGGAGACAATGCCATCCGTTTCCGCCTTCAATACATGTTGGCTATGAGGGAGAAAGACAAGATTCCCGATTCGACCATCAATTCCCTCAGAGACTATTTGATTACTCTTGATCCAAAGCACGTTTTGGGAGAGTGTACCGAGGTCTTGCCTATGGAATTTCAAGGAGACCCACAGAATCTCCCAAGGAAGGTTGGAGAACATCCGGACGTTCTCATTCGTCTCATTTTGCTTTACGCTTACCTTCGCTCTCCGGATCGAGCTGTCAACAGTGGTAGTGGTAATTATCTTCTCGTCCCAAAAATTGACAGATTTATCGCTAACGGTTAAATAGTTCGCGAAGAAGTCGACGCTGATCAGATTATCGTTAATCTTCTCTGGTGGGTCTTCGTCAAGTATGCGTACCAAAACACCGAGCCGCTTTACTTGCCCCAGGCTATCAAGCTCTTCACCAAATACGAGAACTGGTTCATCCCTCTTCTCAAGGAAAACTGGGAGATCGATCCTGATCGTTGCTCCGATATTGTAAGCACACACACACACACTAACTATTGTAGAAGCATGCGTATACTAACACTGCGACCTATAGATGATGGGATGGTTCATCAACGGCCTCGAAAAATATGGCACATTGGTTCGTCACACTGATCCACAAAATCACCCCGTCATGCGTCAGCTTTTCCGTCACAAAGCTGGCGTTGATATCTCGATCGTAAGTGCATCGTGGATACTATCCTTTCCGATAGAAAACTAATAGTACCTTAGAGTCTTCTGGACTACCAGAACCAAGATGAACGTATCCCAATCTTCGATGCAAACAAAAATCGTGCCCTCATTTCAGCCTTCACTGTCTTGTACTATGCTGCCAGGGTCAAACGTTTGTATCATGATGAAGATGTTCTCATGGCTGTTATCAAGTGTCTCGCCGGTGTTTTCCTCGACTTGAACTTCTACGATACCCCGGAAGATTTCAGGCCTAAGGGATACGACGGGCTCAGGAAGATGGGAATGGAGATCCTAGGCACCGCCTCCAAGGAGGCTCTCCAAAATGCTGCCGTCAAGTGTCGTACCGAGACGCAATGGAATTATAGTATGTCCTCCCTTGTTGTAGCCATAATCATAGGTGTATATACTAATGATATATATATAGTCAGGGATACGATTGTCAGTCTCTACGAGAGGTGCAGACGATGTGCAGAGAATGCCTTCTCTCCACCTCCAAACATCAATCACGAGCACTACCAGGAGATCATTCGCCGATTCAGTGACTCCGCAGTCTGTCTCACGAACGTCTTGGAGTTCTTGCTGATCCTCCTCCCAGGCGATAGACTCATGCGTCTTCGCCTCCGTCATTACGACACCACGACGACGATCTGCAAGCTCATTGACATCTTCGTCGCGAAGCCAGACACTGGCCCGGGCTCTGCCCGGCGTGCGCACCCGGTGGCTGCCTTCTCGCGGGTCCCCAAGCCCGCCCGTGAAAACTTGGGGCTCCTGATGAAGTGCTGTGCAAAGTACTTGCAGGCACTTCATCAGGAGTGGGGGGCGGATGAGGCGGTGGAGGAGGAGATGATGGTCCAGAGGGACATCATCTTGGAGTTGGCAGTGGAGGGGGATGTGGCGGGGGAGATTTTGTTGCGGGCCGAGAGGGCCATTCGTTTTTAAATTTTTTTTTTTTTATAATTTTTATTACTGCTACTGCTGCCACTACTACTACTACTACGAATGCTGCTGATGTAGCAGCAGCAGGCCCCCCGGTTTAATAAAAAAAATTTTTTTTATGATATTCTCCCTCGTAGATTCGTAAGTAAAACCAAGCTGAGATTCTGCACCACCTAGTTATCGCCCTATCCTACAATGCCCTCTCCAGACACATATATATACTTACTAGGTAAATGAGTGGGTAGTACATAGATGTATATACTTAATTAAGTAAGTATTTAATCAAAATTAATCTTCTGTGCCAACAGCACACCATACCCAACAGTCCCGACCACGCTCCCCAAATTAAACAAACTACTAATCCCATGCCACATTCCAAACCTCTTATTCAGCGCCTTCATCTCCTCCGAAACCCTAATCTCTTCATTCTCTTTATCCCCACCCCTTTCAGCACCCTCCGTAACCCCCGGCAATTTCCTGCCATCATAACTCCTCCCATCGAAGATTTCTTGTTCTTTTCTTTTATCCATTGTCCTTGTGGTGAAGGGACCCGCTACGACGGAGTTTAAAAGGGAGGTGAACAGGATTGTGAGCAGGAAGCCGAGGGTTTTGTTCAGTTGTAGGGATTTTAGGGAGTTTGGGGTTGTGAGGAGCAGGCAGATGGAGAGGATGAATTGGAGGGAGAAGTAGATGGGGAATAGACGGCGTTGGAGGGCGCCGAAGTAGGCGCGCGGGAGGACGCGGAATGAAACTAGTTTTTAAGGTATATTAGTATACCATCTAATGGTGGTGGTTTATAGATGAGGGGGGACATACTGATGCCGCCGATGAAGGAGTGCCAGATTTGGGTTCCGAAGAGGAAGCTGTAGGACAGCAGGTGGGCGGTTGCGTAGAGGGTTGATATCAACGGCATTTTCGAGGTTTTTTTCCAATATTTTTTTCTATTTTTCTATAATAGTGATTTTAGTGGAGATGTTTTCAATTGAAGTTGAAGTTGGAAGTTGAAGTCGTCGGGAAGCGGGACGAGATGTCGCCGAAGCGGGCGTGTATGGTGGTAGTTTCATTGGTAATTGGCGGGCTGGGCGTCACGCCATGATCAATTCGTGCTGATGCGTTGATGCGTTGTGAGCTCTTGCGTTTGTTGTAGATAACATCCTAATATAAACTAGCTTGTATGTCTTCTCGGCGCTAGTTACTGGACGGGATTCGATTCCGCTCCTTGACTTATATGCACCATCCTGGTCATTGAGACGTCGAGCTTGAATCGAGAGGCATGTGCAGGTTCGTGCAGGTTCGTGCAGCCTCTCAGAGCTATAGCAAAGGAACTAACTGTACAATATGTGAGTTCTTACCTACTAACTATTCATCATGAATATGTATAACTATCGATCCTCGTTAAATTTAGATCTGTCTCGAGCTCGCCATTATAGTAGTAATTATGATAAGCCGATGGATTGATACAACACACATCACTTTCTCCAGTACATCACACGTCCACAATACTAGCTATACATCGAACTATTACGAGACTAATATCGAACCCGACCTATTACACCAAGGGTGCTTGTACTATTCGAAATACTAGAATTCATCTGGGTATGATACGGCACGATAACAATCACATACCTCTTCTGGATGTTAGACACCCCCATTGACACCTCAAATACAACTGACCAAGTCAGTACCACGACAATTACCAGCACACCACCATCTTTAACAACCCGACGTTCCATATAGGCGGGAATCTTTATTTCGATGGACAAGTACAGAAATGAAGCTGCGTGAATTTCTTACCGCAGCTGCAGCGCCACCATTGGAGGTCGCAGAGCTAGAGTATAGAACCTCTATAAATACGACAGCTGTACAACCTTCAAATCCGCGGAATAATTTACAAATATATTTAGAAGAATGGAGCGATTTGAAAACTTCTATTAGACAGTTGTTCGAACCATACCTTGATAAGGATGTAGGCTCCCCAATACCAAGCAATATAGCTCCTCCTTTTAACCTAGCTAACTGGAGGGAAATTTACCATGATTAGTACCCCCACCTTCCAATCCCCAGATTCGGGCCAACCAGAGTCCATAGTGAGGCCAGCGTCGTCAACGTTGCTATAGAAGTATTCGAGCGCCCCGCTCTGTTTATCTTAGAAAATATTTTCAACATCCGCGGTGCCTTCGACGATCACAGGTCGCCGTATGTTAATATCGGTAACCCTGATCGAGTATTTTATTTACTAGAACCTCCCGACAATTATTCATCATCATCATCATCAGATATAACCAAAGTTCGCTTTGCGATCGAGTTTAAAACTCCCTGGGAACTTCCTTTACCACCCAACCTAAAGGAAATATTCAACGAAAATAAAGTTCAGTCGGACAATGAGTACAGCAAGGCCATTGAACAACTTTATGGCTATATGTCATTTAACAATTTAGAATTCGGTGTTCTGTCGAATTATGATTCAACATTCATATTTCGTCGAGTTGAAGAAGACATGAAAATGCAGATTTCTCCAATGTTTCGGTATTCTGATACCGGACTTGAAAGCCCCTTGGCTGCATTGACATACCTTTGCCATTACACATCGACTAAAAGGTGGTTCTATCGGTCACCTCTGGCAACTATATCTCCATCTCAAAACCAGTATCTGCTCAATTTTGATCCCAAGATGGATAATGTCGGTCATGAAGGAGTTGGAATAGACTGGCAAAGCATGATGCTACATTTAGAAACACGCATTTCCAAAAACATTGCAAGCGTGATGACAGGCTATGTCACCAATAATGAAGCTCGTACTGCGATGGTTTTGAAATCTGTAATTTTCAAGTTGTACGACCTTACCGACTGCGAAGCTGTTGAACACGCGAAGCGAGAATATTTAGCGTAAGTAACAAAAATCTGACGGCTACCACTCGACTAAAGATATTGTCATAAATATAACTCTCCAGGACTCTAGCATTAACGTAGTTTTATATATATAGGTATCATGAATGCCGTCAGCTACAAGGGGTTTATATCCCGAAGATATACGCTGTCGGAACCGTGTGGGGTTTATTGAAAGTCTTCGTCATGGAAGATTGTGGAGAAGCAATTCAGGCTGAGTATTTATCCGAAGCCGAATGGAAGAAAGCGAAAACTATCATTGAGAAGGTTCACAGTTGCGGGGTAGTTCATGGGGATCTTAAATCTGACAACTTCGTGGTTTCAAACGATGGCGATATGCGGTTGGTTGATATGGGGTTAGCTACAAAACCTGAGATGGGCCTAGTGGGTTCGGAGGGCGATATGGATATGAATGACCCTTTCTTAGAAGAGGATAAAGTACTTGAAGGACTGCGAGAAAAATAGTTAAATCCAGTATTTTGTCTTAACCCTTCAATGCTCAGATGAAAAAGCGATTTTTCTGGTCTTCTTTTTGTAACAGACTTGGGCTTGTGAAGTAGCTGAGAAAGTACGCATTGATGTGTTGACGCGTTGCAATCATCCTCGTTTGTCGTTGGTGGTATCCAAATACAGACTAGCGTGTACTCCCGGCCAATTGAAGGACAGCCGATTCACTCAATTGGATGTGCCTTCGAAGAAGTGACCTCACGACTTCCGACAGACGACGACGAAGAAGAACCTCCTCTTCTCCCCCACGACGAACCCTCCGATCATATAACTTCCCTCCAACCATGGCGTCGGGATACGGTGCCACCGGCGGTACGTACAATTCTATTTACATCGATCAAATACCAAATTGGACTCCTAGAGCACATTACTGTTTCTCCCGACGACACTACCATTGACTACTCCCTCGTCAATACAATGCGACTAGAAGATACAAGATACAAGATGCTAATGATATACTATCTCATACACAGGCGTCACCCCGTGCTTCCCCTTCTGGCAAGACTTCCTGGCCTGCTACATCATGAACACGAGCAAGTACTCCGACGCCGGCAAGATCCTTTGCCGTCCGTATCGCGACGATTATTACGAGTGTTTGCATCATACTAAGGAGGTTAGTTCGGTGGAATCTTATAGATTATGGCAGTGGATGGGGTTAGGGGGTGGTTCGGTTGGAGGATTGGTAGGACGGGATGGGATGGATGGATATTGGATTCAAGAGAGCGGCTGGACGTGGATGAGATATATGGATTGATACCCCGCTATCCTACACCCATTATCACGCCGTCTCTCCCCAAATCCAAATCATCCCATTTATATCCCATCTCTACCAATTCCCAATTCCCAATACCCTCCTCCCTAACCTACCCTGCAAAGTCAAACAGACGCTAACAAATACAAACCAGATGGACAAAGTCTCCAAAATCAACGACGCAATCCGCCGCTACGAAATGGGTCTAGGCCACGTCCGCGACGACGCTTCAATGAAAAAACTAGGTCTGGTAAAGGGCTCTTACGATGCTAAAAAGACAACAGTAAACCCCGGAGGACCGTGGAAACACTAACATCGCCCCCCGTCGTCCAATACAATATTTAAGAGCCCCCCTTCTTTGATATACTAGTAAAATAGTTACTAGTAATTTGAATATGGGATGACGACGGGAGGAAAGTTTGGATGTATATAATTTTTTATTTTTAAAGGTACAAAATACTACCCCAATTGACACAATAGTATAAAATCCACAACTCTTTAGCACTTTTTATAGAATAACACCTTGTTACTTACACCACACTCTACAGCATACCAAAATTAATAATTACAAGAAGATCAGACTCCCTTAAGTAAGGAGTATTGGTCTACGACAGTCGAAGTAGGACTAACGTAAGTTAGGTCAGTGGGATATATTGGTAAGATGAGACATGCTTACATCCACGACTGACACAAATCCGAACTTCGGCTAGTACGAAAGTGCTACACTATCAAATTGCTTGAGCCTCTTTTCCTGAGAGTACCGCGGAGGGCGTGAAAACGGCCTTGCAGCAGTTGCGATAAGTGCGCAATGGATGGTAAAAATCTCAAAGGACCTTCTTCAGCGATGATGATGGGATGTACAGAAACCGACCCTGAAAAAGCAACAGGAATAGCCCGTGAGGGACCTGAGTGCGAGGATTGTCTGTGAAGCGCCATGCTTATTGCTATGGGCCTAGGATTGCGCAACGAACCGAAGGCACGCGATAGGTAGAGGTATGATCCCATTAAGAAGTGACGAGTGAAAACTCGGGAAGAAAACAAGCAGCCAAGCCTGTCGCTGAGACTCATTGAGTAGCACAGGTGCAGTTCAGAGGCCATATGGTAGTGGAGCAGCGGGCATGTTTCCATAGCTGTTAAACAGCCGTATCTGGAGCATGAAATGCAGTTGGCATGACAGTTACCTGATGAGGGCGCTAGTGGTGACATTAGCGGAGAAAATAACTGATCCCGGTGTTATAAGAGATGGTCCTTCCCCCCCGTGAGGGGTGGCGTATGAGGACTTAACGGCCTAACCAACCGTAGTCCGATCTACGTGTCGTCGAAATCGGAGTCGCACCGAGAGTAGAATCTAGTGGACATACTAGTACAGGCAACAGCCCTGACGACTGCCAGGATAGTGAGAGCTGACCATGGAAAGGGTCTCTCACCTGGTACTGATTCTGTTTCCTTTAGTCCCCGGCTGAACCAGCGTCTGTCCGTACTTCGAACTCCCCGGTTGGGATAAGAACAGGGCGGCTGGACTAACCCGAGAGTCTTGCGGGGTTCAAAGGCATTATATAAGTAGCTCTTGTGGAGTGTGTACACGTCGAACTGGCTGGAAAGCAGTACCCAGGGTAAAACCCTCCAGTATAAAAATTAGTGGGAAGATTTGTACACTGAAACATTCATAATCCGGAGACTAGATTATTGTATAAGAACGTATAGGCTCGTTCCGCGTCCCTGGAGGTTGATCTGATCACTGATTATTGCATAAGGTGTTATAGGCTACACCCTGTGACAGAGAGAAGACTAAACGTAATGTCTACCGCGCAATGGTACGAGGAAAAGTAAGAAAATGGAAAAGCCCAACTTTGGCGTGTGGGTAACCTACTCATATAGGTATAAATCGGGGTGTTTGGTGCCCGCTTTAGGAAATAGAGGCCAGATCTATTGTCCTATTGTCGGAGAGCTGGAAGGCTACAGACGCTGTGAAAATCCGCCTCAGGTCGTAAAGTAGCCACCCGTGTGAGACCAGCCACCTACCTTCATTGATGCTAAGTGAGGTGATGCTAAGATGATGCTAACTTGATTGCAGGAGACTCCACGTCCAAGAGTTAGTTTAACCCGATCTTAATTGATTGGTGATCCGGAGTAATCTGGCTAGGCAAGCGAATCTAGGGGAAAATGAGGAAAAGGGACTCAGCCTTTTATCAACTTTCCAGAATCAAATTGATGCTGTATGAACTTGAGCAAGCCAATGCTAAGATATCGATGATGCTAACCGCGGCGTCAGGGCGCTCGGCTCTTCGGGACCCAATTCGAATATCGAACCAAGGCAAGTGATAGCGATTTCAGTTGATAGGCGAGGAAAACCGAAAATTCGTGGGTGTCACAGACGAAGAAGGTGATCCATGATAAGCGGAGACGGAGCGACGAAGCTGTTGGGGAGTTGGTGAATACGAATGCATGATAGGAACCAATTCGAACCAAACCGATCGAACCAATATGATGCACCCGAGGAAAGCCTTGTGGATGCTACATACATCCCGCTGGCGAAACCCCTATAACCGAAAATAGTCATGTAGAAGAAAGTAACTTTTGTGAAATCGTGACGGGCGCGAGTGATTCTGGGAGCGAACGGGGGGGTTGCGAAGACGCGACCACGTGGAACTGATGAAGGCAAGCGGTAACAAGGTAACCCTTCAGCAAGGTCCTTGTGTTCCACAACAGCCAACAGTTCCCTCCCTAGTAGCGGCTGTAGTTTCGAGAACCAGACTCGGGTCCTGTCGGTCATACCTCAGGGTGCTGCGTTAAAGCGCCCGGCGCAGAAAGCCGACCGCATGATGACGATAGGGGGGGTGTAGTTATGGACAGTTTCCGCGCGTATGGTATAGTAGGTCCTACCACCTAAAGGGCCTTGCAAGCTAAAACTACTTTTAAAGGTTCTTATAATACGAAGTATCCGCGATGTTTATAGTAAGAGTTAACCATTCAATCTTAACCTACACCTCCATGATATAACGACAAAATGATATAAAACTACAATCCCCATCTTTAATCCCCGTTAAAAACAACCTGTCCTGCCCCTTTAATAACCCCTTCCTCTGCCGTCTTCTCATGCTGCTCATCAGCAATAGCACTCGTCCCACCACCCATCCCCCAAACATCATCCCCATACTCCAACCCTTGCAACCCTCTACCCCCACAAGCCCTCTCCAACGCCAGCACCGCAAAATGTCCCCCAACAACCGGTCTAGCCATAAACCAAATCCCCGGAAACCCACCGCTCCCCTCAGTATCATAAAGATCCGTAAAAGGTCTATCAGTACTAGTCTCATTAACCCACCTCCCCACGCTCAAAATAATCCTCTCTCTAGTCTTTCTAGCCGATATAGCCGCTGCAAAGAATTCCCAGTCCGATTTGGTGTATAAATGACGGGAATCTAATGGTAATCCGTATTTCTGTTCAACGAGGTTATACCAATTTGACTGTCTGGTGTAAATATCCTCTGGTACGAAACCGCCGGAAGAGTTGTCGTCACCACCATCACCGCTACCGTCGAGAGGGCGTTGAAACCGACCCTTTCTAGTAGATGAAGACTTTTTAAGAGTCGAGAACTGAGCGAGGGGACTTTCTAACCCCTTTCTATAGCAGAGTAAACTATCCGCATAGAGGTTGTAAAGGGTACCCCAAGAACCCTGCCAATGGTACGCCAACTTGGTATGCGTTCCATCTCGGGCGATGGCAAGAGAGTGCCAGGTTTTGATGTATTTATCCGCGATGTCCTGCTCTTTTTTGTTAGTATATTTGTAAGTCGATGATGGTGAATTGAAAGTGAAAGAACTCACGGAAAAGTGCTTCTCATCTTTAGTATTCCCTACCACCGCCGCTAGCTCCGCCATAGCTTTGATACCTAATATCCCCTTCAACGCCAAATTCGTCTGATTCGCCAATCTACCCGCAAAATCATCGGTAGACACTACATGGCCCGCATTAGTATACTTTCCACAGCCTTACCAAAAGAAGAAGCAGAGGGAGCACATACACTGCGTAGCAGGCAACAACCCAAACTCCACCAAATACCCCGTCCACTTCCTCCACAGATCATACCGTCCTCTAAACCTGCCCCCATCACCCCAAGCACCTTCCAGCCACTCCTTCGCCACCTTCCTCCCTTTCTCACCGCCTCCATTCTCCTCCACAAGATTCCCCACAACGGAAGCTCCCATAATCAACATATTCCCACACTCCTCAACCGGCATATACTCATCCCTACCATCCGGATGGCCCGTCGCATTTGGAAAACTAGACCCCAGATCATGCATACTATAATCATTTGGATATAACCCAGCAGATTGATGTTCCAACAACGGTTCTAGAAGATATCGTAACCAAGATGGGTTCACGTATAAAAAGAATGGAAAAGCAGGGAAGATGACATCTATCGTTTGGAAATTTCCATCGCTGCTGATTTCTTTTAGGAATAGAAGGGGGCGGGAGGGGGTTCCGCTGAATGAGGTGCCACCGAGGACTTGGCGGGTTGAGAGGAGGAGGATGTCGGTGTATGTCTCCGCTGCTACGCCGGACATGGCGCGGGAAGCGTGTTCGACTAGTTGTTTGTTAAATTTATCTGCCTCGGCGGCTGCGGTGGAGTAATCATGGTAATGGAAATGGATGAGATCCAAGTGGTCGTCGAAGAATCCCTTCCAGAGGGGGCGCATGTTTGTAATTCCTCGTGCGGAGGCGAATCGCGCTACTTCATCTTGAATATGTGCGATTGTGAAGATTGCGGATTCAGAACGTGGTGCGGAGTCGTTACCGCTCAAGTGGAAGGATTTGGAGAAGGCAAAGACGGGTTCGGCGTCCATTACTTCGCGGAAACGGGTGTCGGTGGCATTTCGGAGGGAGCTGCCCCTTGCGAAGCGTCGGCGCATGGGACCCGAGTCGTTGCTTTCGAAGTGGACGCTCTATTCCCCTCTAATTAGTCCCGAATGCCTTTCCTCGAACTCGGAAATATAGAGTAGGTACTTACCTTCGGAGCAGTAAAATACAAACTCCCCCACTCAGCTCGATCCCACTTCTCCGAGAAATGCTCTTCTCTCGACCTCGTCACCTTCCAGCTCCTCAAACCTCCATGCTCCACCATCTCCCACTGAATATGACTCCCCCTATCACCAGTAACCCACACTATTACCCCAAAATCAGCACCAACCATTTAACAAGATATAAGGGAAAGGGAGGGGGGGAACATACACCCATTAACATCAGCATAAACCTCACAATCCACGTTCCCTTCAACTTCAACCTCCAGATACCCCGCCGGAATACTCTGCCTCATAGTATCATTCACCGTCACCGGACTCGTAAAAGTCAATTTAACATCAACCCCACCGCCATCTCCCCCCTTCTCTCCAACAGAGTATGTTAACCATGTAGTCGACGCATCAAAGTCTACGCCATGATACTCTGGGAATGAAATTGTATATTCCTTTTTATTATTGCTATCCAGTGAATCGTGGGGTTTTCCGAGAAGTGGGTAGACGGTATTATTCACCCGTAGCATAACACCGAAGCCGATTTCCATCCCTGTCCAGAACATTGGCCAGCGGGACCAGGGTTCTTGACGGGCGTTCTGGAGCCATAGGGAGAGGTAGGGGTTTCGAACGAACAGTGGGATCGTGGCGGGGGTTAGAGTTGCGGAGAGGATTGTGGCGGGGAGGAGGGAGATGAGGAGGAGTAGGAACTTCATGGTTGTAGATTATATTTCTGTCGTTGGGCCGTCCCCCGTCAGCGGCGCATGGGATTGGGTGTGCGATCCGGGGCGTGGGTGAGGTATTGATTTGGCGAGCGCCGAGTGGCTGTATGGTTAGATGTTGCGGATTCTGAAGAAACCAGCTCACTTGTTTATCTTAGCTTCGCTGAAGCAGAAAGATTGAAGGCTTCAGTGGTCCTCCGAAAGGAAGCGCAGTCAGCAGCTTCGCCGACGATGGATAGCCGCCAGGCAAGGCAAGAACCTCAAAGACAATGATGCAATAGTAAAATACTCCCTTGGGTATCCTAAAAATACAAAAAGAATCAAATCCACCGAGTAAGAGTTTATCTCCTCGGAAGATTCAATACGTTCTAAGTAAAGAAAAAAAATCCGGAGAAGAAGAGAGGGGCAGCGGAGAAGTTCAGCCTCCGTCATGGTCGTCCAAAAATATGGGGTAATTGGCCCGGCTGCCGCCCTTGCAACCTTGGCTCCGCACTGTGTGGGATGCGACAAGACCCGCAGCAGCAGAAACCACACCAAAACGGAATGCCAGGATGGGAGATCAGTGTGGGATGCCATGGTCTTGCTCGTATCGGAGCAGAAACAGGAAAGCGCATTGCAGATGCATGGGGCTTCGGAGGGTATCATGGGACCTCTTAATCGATCGATGTTGGAGATGTTGGACGGTTGGAGTTAGACTTGAGCGCTCAGTCAATACGTCGGGAATCGACGTTACCTAAAAGCCTGCTTGTAAGCTTGTTAGCTCGACAGTGTCACCAATCAGACCAAGGCCCTTCCAGCCCCTAACCGGATTCGGCGACCGGAATCTCGAATACCACGCACCAACACAGATTTCACCGACATTAGAGAATGGATATAAGACAGAACGCCAGAGATGTTTAGTAAAGGTTTTTGATTTTTTTCGTCTCCTATCTACACCCCCTAAAAGCATCATCCATTGCACGATATCTGCATGGCCGATGCGAAAGAAAAAAAGGAAATTAACAAAGGAAATCGAAGGACCGAAACCAACCATTAACAAATCGTTAATGTCGTGAAGAAAAGAGCAAAGGAATTTGATTCCGGCCGAGAGCAGCTCCATTCCAATGGAATCAGCAGTTAAACCCCCCGAAAACGAAGAAAAGAAACATAAATTAGAATGGAATAGAGAAATAAAAGGGAAAAAACCGACCCGCATTCAAGCATAACCTTGAACACCAAAACGCCACAATATCAACGATACTGCCCCGGATGATGACCATACTGCTGATAAATCACAGTCTTACCAGAGCGACCCTGAACAGCCTGCGGTTGTGACTGCTGCATAGGATGCCCATTGTGTGAATGCCAAGCCGTATGTCCGTACCCAGAGTAGACGCCGCTCCCACCTTGAGAGTAAGGCATCACATGAACGCCCCCGTATTGCTCGCCCCCACCGTGATGAGTGTGCATCATGCTCGAGTGTTGCATCATCTGCGGAGTAACTGTCATACTGCGCTGCTGTTGTGGAGGCGCAGCATGAGCGGTCGGGCGGTCTTGACGCATATACTCTCCAGCAGTGGTCACTGTATCGGGCGTGGATCGAGAATTGGCTGCACCCTGAGAAAATTGCTGAGAGTGGCTAGACTCTAGGTAGGAAGTGTCAGTGTTTCCAATCGTGCGCCATGGCTGCGGATGTTGAAGAACAGGTTGTTGGTGGACGGCCTGCGGTTGTGTATATGGATAGCGAATCTCTTGAAAGGCACTTGACTCAGGATTGTAGAGATATTCGCTAGTTGCGGGTGGAGCAAAAGTTGAGAATTGCTGGGTGCCATGAGTGGCTGGATGAGAATTTCCGTAGGTCTGACGAGAACCGGCAGCAGCGGAGGGTTGTCGACTTTGGCCTCCCGAGCGTGTACCTTGTCTACCTCGAGAGACGTTGTGTTGACTCCTGTGCATCTGCCTGTTCGTGAGTTCTTGTTGATAGCTGCCGTGATGCTGACCACCGTGGTACCCATCGTTGTTCATCTGCTGGTTGACAGCGGATCGTGGACGAAGGACTTGACCGCCAGTGTGCTGCATATATTCCCCGCTCGATCTCCCCTGCTGGCCGTACCCATGCATCATATAGCCCGACTGATACCAGTTGACAGCTTGCTGGGCATGGTAATATGCCTGTTGATTGAGTTCAGCAGAGAGACTTTGCTCCGTGTGTTCCTTCGTTTCAACTTCCTGAGCCGTAGTGCGCTTCCTCGTAGCTTCATTCTCGGAAACCTTCCCCTCCGAATCAGTACACCCACTCTTCCATCATCCATGTCATTAAAACTTACATGAATATGCTCCGATGTCTCCTGCTTGACCAGTCCAACCTGCTTCTCACGCTTCATCTCACCGGGCGCCTCAACCTCAATCGAGGGGACTGGCAAACCCTCAACAGGCTTGAGCTCGGTATACCTCAAAGGCTTCGCTTTTGCATAAGAGGGAGCCTTAAGAATCCAGTCTTTGCACTCGCTTAGAGAGTCAATAAGCATTCTAAGCAATGTCTTGAATTTCAAGTTATTGTCTTCGGTCAATTTCTGGAGTTCGTGGTTAAGATCCTGGCATGCTTTGTTGTGCTGGTGCGAAACTTTGGGCGACGTCTTCAACTTCAAGCTCTGATCTTCAACCTGAACTCCCTCGCTGCTCTCTGGTGGAGACTCCTTCCCGTCTGAAGAAGCATCAACCGGAAACATCGAGATGGCAAAGTTTGTCCACCCGAGAATCGAGTTATCCATCTTTTTCTTGTGTCCCATGCATTGTCCAACCTGCTCAAAGATAGCATTCCTCATTTCAACCTTCTTCAAATTCTCGAGATTCTGAAGTGTCCCGCTGGTAGTCCTAACAAGCTCGTGGATGTATCTACACCACTCAGAAGTTTGGGCGAGAATGGTACTATCCATGCCGACGGTCTTGAACATCTGATAGGATTGACTGGTCAGTTCGGCACCAGTACTCAACACTCGCAATCCTCGCTTCAGAAATTCCACGTCGTTAGCTAGGTCTTTAGGAGACTTAGGTTTGTCGGGTCGTTGAAGCGTCTTGGGGTCGACAATTTTGATTGGCTGCTTCTTGGAACGGATAGTGAACAGGGGAGTTTCGTCACATTGCCCCGGGTCACTATTCCCTGATGCGAAGGAGAGCTCCCCTACATCAATAGTGGTATCTTCCTCAGGTGAACCAGCTGAAGATGACGATGTGTGAATGATCCCGAGTTCGGCATCAATAGCAGCCTGTTTCTTACGTGCACGCTGGATCTCACGCTTTCGCATGGAAAGAACATTTGTAGATGAGATGAATGGGAGGTCCTCGGTGCAAGCGTCTGAACTGATAATCGAGGACACAGACTTCCTGTCATCATTGTCTTCTGGTACTATCTCCAGCGTCTGTTGGGCACGCTCTTCAGCTTCAGCTTTGCCTTTGGCCATACAACGATCATAGCAAATCTCGAAGATTTGATTGACAGACATCCCTTTGACTATCGACATAGTCAGCATCATAAACACACTTAATAATTATAACTGCTGAACCACTTACACTCGTCAGGAAGATCAGGATTGAGCGGACAGTACTTGGGGAGCAATTCCTCCGGGTCAAGTATGACAGGAGCAGGCTCTGAAGGAGCAGCAACCTTTTTCTCCTCCAAGTGTGCCTCAAATTTGAGCAGCCTTTCGAACTTCAAAGCCGATTTCTCCATCACAGCACGATTAGCTGCTGTAAAGAATGTAGCCGATCCAACCTCTTCAGCGGTTACCTCCTTAACCCAAGTGTTCTTATCTTTCCCGTCGACGCCCCAGGGAAGGGAAGGGATATTGATAGCAACAGCCACAGCCGGAGCCTTAGTCTTAGTCTGCTCAGCAGTTGTCGTCGGGAGAACAGGTCGACGGGATCGAGTGAAGAGCTTATAATCGTCTTGAGCCGGATCAGTTTCTTTCAGAACCGATGAAGTAGCTTCGGCCAATGTAGTTGCAATCGAAGAAAGAGGAACAGACTGAGGTCGAGGTGCTAAAATACGTTGCGAAGCAGTGGCAGGAGGGAAAAAATTGCAATTACCGTCGTTGATCGTTTCTGCACGCAGACTGAGGCCGAGTTCGCGAGAGAGGCTTCGATGGAGAATGGATTCAGCGAGTCTAGAGCCGGGCACTTTGGTCCATTGGCCATTCCCTGTTCGAACAAATTCGCTGCCGGGCATCATCTTGTGCGTGGTAATGACGATATATCTGTAACCCGTCGCATGCGGTTCTAAGGTAAGCTATAGGAGGACGAACAGTATAGAAATGTTAGAAAGAGATTCCTCCAAGGCTTTGAGATGATTCTTGTGAATCAAGAGAAGAGACAGAGAAAGGGAACAAAAGTATGAGTGGGGATATTGAAGAAGAGGGTGGTGTATAACCTGGACATTAGAGATCCTACGATATAAGGTGGTTATGAGGGTGAGGAGGTTGTAGGATGAAGAAACACAGGGACAATCTGAAGCTCGGTTTTTATATCACCACATTTCCATGCCTCCAACAATCACACCCTACAACATAGTGGGGAGGCCACTTCTACTACACAACAGGCTTATTTGTAAAAAGTGCACAGATGGTTCCCCATAGATGGCATAGTTATGGATATCATATCATCCATTAGGAGAGAGAGTATCTACATTCTTGTAAAAAGATTCCAGGATATCACAAGCTTTCCCGAAAAGAAAAACCAAGTCTCCTTTTCACCTTTTTCTCATCATAATATAAGTATCTACCTAGATAATACTCCTGGGCAGCAAAGGAGAACTTGGTTGAAAAGTACCCGCCCGCCAGTCAACTAAAGCGAGCCTTTTCATAAGCAATCGCAGACAGCAAAGGTTAAAACCCCACAAAACTCAAACGATGAATCTCAATGTTTCTACGAAGAATAATTGGAGGAGACGTTAGTGGGGTTAGCAGGGCAAGCGGACCTCATAGTTAAAGTCGGTCCAGAAGTCGTCACAATCATAGGAAATCTGGGTCATGTCAGTGCACCCTGTCTCACGGTTAGTTCCTCGTTCCTCCCAGTTAGTAGTTTTAATCGTTAATTAAGTACGCAATTAGTAAGGTTACGGTTAGTAAACAGTTAGTAGTAACAGAAGAGCTCGAGACATAAGAAAGTAAGTAAAGACATCGTTAGGAGTGTTTTTTTGTCAGTTTGATCCGTTAGTATCAAGTTAGACTCTTTTCCTAGGACAGAAATCAAAGGGGATCGGTAAACTGGATTTTATGGGGTGTTAGGTGCAGTTAAAATGAGCAATAAAAGAAACTTTTCCAGGACGGATCAAACATAACAGGTTAACAATTTCATTCCGTCCTTTCAGTAGGATTCCGTAATAGCGGTCGCTTGTACGTCTAAGCTGGTGGTGGCGGTGGTGGGATGGAATCGCTTGGTGGAGGAGGTGGTGGTGGTGGAGCGCCTGCATCCGGGGGTGGAGGAGGTGGTGGGACACTCTGTCCGTACTGCGAATAGTGTCCGTACATCCCTGGAGGAGCTGTCATTCCGGGCGCACCCATACCTGGAGCACCATATGATCCATAAGACCCATAAGAGTTCCCGCCAGGAGCTTGAGCCCATGGCGTATACCCAGAACCTTGTGATGGAGGGGGTGGTGGTGGTTGTTGTCCACGATCGCGACCTCCGTAGTGGTCATTTCCTCCGCTACCACCAGCCCATGGTGGGGCGCCCCCAGCATGGTCACGGCTTTGGTGATGGCCGCCGCCGCCGCCGCCGCCATAGCTGCCACGATCTTCACGTGGACCACGATTTTGCCAGGGTGCAGCAGCGCCGGTGGGACCTCTTTGCCATGGCTTGAGGTTCCGCTCGCCCTCTTGGTTGTATCCACGATCATCACGACCACCGTATCCCCCACGATACCCACCTTCGCCTTGGCCACCATCATTACCGCCAGGTCCAGCTTCAATAGCTCGCTGTTCACTTCCGCCGCCAATTGCAGCAGCACCGCCGCCCGAAAGTTCTTGCATAAGTTGCTAGAAATACGTTAACATATTGTTCAGGGTATATCGGAAAGGTCAAATCTCACCTCGTACTCGCGGTCGACGGCGTCTCCAATGTTGCCGCTTCCACGGCCACCATTGAATCCGCCGCGGCCCCCGGGCCCACCACGGTCATCGTTTCTCCAAGAGGCGCCACGCTGTCGGTCAGGACAGTCACGAGCCATGTGACCAGCGTTACCACAGACACGACAAATAATATTCGCAGTAAAGTTGCGCTGTTCAGGGCAATCGTATTTACGATGTCCAATTTGACCACCTAGATGTATATTAGCAAGATATTAATAACGAACTAGCGGTAAGGGTTCTTACAGTTCTGGCAGGCTTGGTTCTCGTCGTCACGAAGAGTACCGTTCAAGGCTGCAAGTTCACGCAACTGGTTCCTCTTCAGGGTATTTTGACCTTCAGGGATGGAAGCGGCCTTTGTACTAACGTTAGTAAACCATCTTCTGGAATAATTAATCGCAGGAGGGAGGACTCACAGTTTCAATAACCTCATTAATAAGCTTCTTAGCCTTATTGACTTTTTCCTCGCTATCTGCCATAATAAGACAGTGAAGGTCCTCTTCTTGGTTAGAAGCATGAGCAGCATCGCTTCTGCCTTTTCCTTCCTTGACGGAACCCTTGCCACGAATAGCAATCTTGGCACCAGATTGGGTTTCCATATTCTTCAATGTGTTACCACGGGGTCCAATAAGAAGACCAACTTTTCAGATAAGTGTGTTAGTATCAAAGTCATAAGCTTAACAGTTAGACGAACGGCAGATCCTGGTGTTTAGTCTTCATGCTCTTCCCGAATGTACTCGGAAAGCACGCATATAGGAACAGAACAACGACAGCAGAAAATGAAAAGGCAAAAGGGTTAGTAGGAGCAAAGAATGGGAGGTTAGTACTAAAGTTAATTTCCGGATAATCGTTCACTGGAACGTAAATCTTCTCTTGAGTTTTAGTAGGTCGGCGGTAGTCGGATGGCGGATGGTAATTGGGAATGGCCTTCATGGCCTTCTCAACGAGTTTGTGACGTTCGTCCTCGAGACGCTTTCGATATCGGTATTCACGAGTGTTGATACGACGACCCATATTGTCGTACTGGGGTGGTGGAGACGGAGATCTAGCGAACTTGTCAGTACATCATTTCCAATAAAAACAGTATTGAAAGGGGGAAATTCTTACCTGTCACCGTCCGCGGGAACAACGTCGTTGATTCGAAGCTTTTGAGTGATTTCCTCGATACGAAGATGCAAAGTATACGCCTCAAGTTGCTCGGAAGTCATCGCAGCTTCGATCTTGGTAGGAAGCCCAACAAGGCCGGCAGCCTTATTATCGACGGCATCACCCCAACGGTTCTTCTTCTTCCTCTTACGCGTTCCATCGACATTCAACTCGGGTTCTGAAGCTCGACTCATCAGTATATAGTCTCTAACACCCATAACGACGGCGAACTTACCTCGAACAGGCGATCGCCCTCTCTTTGGAGGGGCGCCCTCGGAAAGACTGCTGATAGAGAGCGGGAACGAGTCCCCTGGAGGAGGTGGGGGAGGTGGGGACACGGATTCATCGTCGCCTCGATCACCAAAGCGACGACGAGTACCGAGTGGTACGTTGTTCGTACCAGTCATGCCCATAGGGTTCCTGCGCGACATGTTGACTAGTAGTAGATGCAGATACCGTATATGCAGTGTAGTTTATATGAGAGTATAACGACGGAGGTGAGGATGAAGGAGTGGTGACGATGGTGATGTTTTCGAAAGCTGGAGGATGACAAAGTTAAATGAGGCAAATTCTGGTATGTGTCGAAAAGGGGAGGCTAGCCAGAAATGGAAAGTTTGACAAGCATAAATACCACACAGTCAACACACACCTCTCGCTCGATGCATCAAGAAAACCTCAGATATATATTAATAAATTCGACTTCATGGAAGGATTTTATTGCAATTCACAAACTAAAAACACTTTAACTACAATTACCAACACCCCTATCCCAAAATAAATTCCAATCACAATAAAATAAACGGCAATAACACTGCAATCCTCAGATATCAATCCAAAAATCAGCAATACGTCCATCCACTTCATCATCTTCATCCCTAAGATTATCCGCTTCATCGTCCCTCCAACGATAAGGATAAGCCGGCAGCTCCTCCCCTTCCAACCATCGATACCGCCGATGCCTAGCAGTCGGCGTTCTATTCCAATTCTGCGTTATCACTCGCCCATCATTATAATACCACGTCCGCACGAAATTGCTCGTCCTGAAAATCCTGTAAAACTGTAGACCCGTGCCATTCACATAATAGTCAGTGCTCCATTCATCCAACAGGGGATAATACACCAGCCCGCTAACCACGGGAATACCCGCTATCGACTTTTCTTCACCGCAACCCCCTGTACCTGGTGTTTTCAAACCGGCCACTGTAGCTTTGAAAACGCACATGTCTCGTGATTGAAGGTAGACGGTACCGACACAGAACGTGTCGCCATACGCGCTGTTCAACCCGGCGCAAAATTCATTACAGTCGTTCAAGCTAGAGCAGGTTTGGGTCTGATTGTAACTATTCCAAGTGTCGGTCCAAGTGCAATTCTGGCCAGTTTGACAAGTACAGTTCCCCAGGTCTAAACCTCCCACTTCCAAATTATAATTGACGAACGGCTGGTTCCAGGCTCCTGTAGCCGTGTAGGTACCCGCAGAGTATTGGGAATTTGGGAAACTTTGCGTTTGGAAGCCGGATAAGGTGCTAGTCTGCTGTTTTGTGGTTGCTGATGACGTTATCGTGGAAACCGTAACATTCAGCGTGGTCGTAGGAGTGACTGTAGCTGTTACCCACTTCGTAGCATAGGTTGTGGTGGTCACCGTTTGGGCCGTCTCGGTTTTCTAGAAGAAGTCAGCATCCTTTTTTTGAGAGAGAGTAATTGTCTGTAACCTACGTAAATTATCTTCGTCGCCGGAGATACTACCAAAATGCACCCACACGCGCTGGTAAGCCAGGTCTGGTTCCACCCGCTAAAATATGTTGGTATGTTTAAAGCCCTATTTTCCAGGACCTGTTCAACCAGATTCGTGTCCTCCTCTTGTACAACCCTCGCATCCCGTGCTCGACCTCTAGGGTTGACCCCAAATGGCTCTATGTCCTGCGGTGGCACGAAACTTGAGTCGGTAATCATGGCGGCGGGTGGGCCCCTGCTAGCCAAGGATATCGATGAAGCGGACCCCGTGCAGCCGGCAGAGGTCCACTTCGTTACAGAATAAATGTAAGTGCGACTGTACGACCAAGAAGTCGCAGTAACGCTATTCCGCACAGTAGAAGTGATAGTAACAGTTGTCGTACTCGTTACCGTCACACTCCCAATTCGAGTCGGACTAGTCGTCGTAGTCGACGTAGCCACCTGAGTCGTTGTCCACCCAAAAAGCTGAGAACAGAATGCCTCCCTCGTCGGATCCGCTCTAAACGACACCACAGCGGACTTTTGACACATCGGAACGTCAACCATCGTCCCAAGGCACATCGGTTTGTTAATATAGAACGGATTGTCAGCCGAAGGCCAAGTAAACAAACGAAGCGTCGCAATCTCATCGAACTTAAACTCGAATATAATCTGCGCGAGCGTGGAAACCCAAGCTCCCAGGCAGTACTTCTCTTCCGAGGCTTGTCGCTCTGTCAGGTCAGTGTTCTCGAATCGGGGCATCAAGCTATCCTCTTCGACGTCCCTCCTAAAGGTACCACCTGATGTGGGCACCTGAAACGTAACGGTTACAACCACCTGCGGAGTAGCGATAAATGAGACGTCCTTCTTCAATTTAAAGACTCCCAGGTTAACTTTAACTCCAAACGCGATGGAAACCGGAATCCCAACCGTCCAAGTTAGAGTAACGCTGCCATAAACCTGCAAAATCTTTGTTATAACCGGGTCCGAAAGCCCGGTTAACGAGTTGCTGCTGCCGGTGCTATCTATGAAATCCATCCGGCCGTTAAGACTAGGCCAATCTGCTGAAAATCCCACCAGAAGCTGGCCGATAAAGGCGAGCTTAACCTCATTCTTGAAATCGATGTTCAAGTATGGCCCGATTTGAAGAATTTCACCTATCCCAATCGGTCCAAGCCCAATTGTGGTTAAAGTCGACGAGCCGTTCCAGACTATTTCCCAGTATGCATTGAATCCGAACTGTAGCTGAAGCTTCAGACCCCCTGATAGAGTCGCATGGGCTTCGACGATTTTAAGCTTGTCGCTTCTTGCTTTGGCATATATCGACATATCAGCCTTAACGAAGCAATCTACACAGTACACCTCGATCCCGGGCGTAGCATAGGTCGTCTGTCCGACAAGTTGATTTCCCCACTTGGATATCTGATCACTCATCTGTGCATATGCCGTTGAAACCGTGTTGGGTAAGAACATCCACATACGGAACTGGCAGCCCCATGGCCCAAGCTTCTTTACGTAGCATGAGCAAGCAGTGCTAGTCCGTTCGTCGTAGGATGCTGTGCCATTCCCAGTCGGTGTGAAGAACGTTTGGAACTGCATGGTTCCATCTAGATCGGTGAAAATTTGGACGATGGATACCGCGGCTGCCAGTATCGTCTCTCCAGTTGCCTTCACAATTGCCTTCGCGACGCTTGCTAAGGCATCGAAAAGACCACGCTCTTCCAAACGACGTCTCCGCGCTACCGACGGTGGGGGATACAATGCCTCCATCAACGAAGCCATCCCTGCAGACGTGGAAACATCGTAGAACCCTATCTCTGCATTCAACCGCTGATTGAAATCCTGTCCCATTGCTGCAAACTTCAGCCCAGTATCACCAGAGTTCGGCGTTCCGATATCCGGTACGTAGTTCTCAGTAAGGACATTTGGGGGCGACGGGCCAATTTCGACCTCAAAAGTTTGAATAACATCGTCGAAAGCGGCGAATGACCCGGTGGCGACCGCAGTCAAGCCACCAGAGTTGGAAAACTGTATCGAGTCGACTGAAAGAAATGAATGCGTGTCGCTCGCGTTCACACGAGGGCATGAGGCACTCGACGATATCAGCAAAAGCGGCTTCGCCCAAGTATCTTTAGCCACCTGCCAGGCATCTCTGCCATTAGCAGTCCACGATATCGTCATAGTATCATTGCCGGTACAGACGACGCTAACAACAAAAGCGCTATTATCCAAAACGACCGAAGAGTGGAGAAGCGTTGCGTTTATGTTTCCAAGAATCCTGGCTCCATTGTTATTAGACGCACCGAAGAACATCTTTGCATCTTTATCAGGCTTGAGGGTATCAGGCGAGTTGGTGTCAACTATTCCTGCATACGGAGCTATCGGTTTGAGGTATATAGGTGGCGGCGTGCCTAGATTTATAGGCTCAGTTTGGAAGTACAGGGCCCCGTCAGCGGTGGATATACCATGGTATCCACTTATACTAGAAACAGTACTTGTCGTCTTTGTAGCTGAACTTGTTGAAACCGGTAAAGGTTCAAGCAGTGCTTCCAGGCCGATAAGAACATATTCGTCCGACAACTCCGTAATATCTTCGGACCGGATTGCAATCACATCGTGCATAGAATTGACTGCCTGTCTTCTCGCCGCGAAGGAATACGATATACCGTCTGACCTTAGGTATAGAGTTGTATCGATGGAACTTCGAATATAGTATCCATCAGAAACCTTCCTTAGCGATTTTAGAGGATTCTGGGTGGCTTCATCATAGCCGTGAGACCGGTTCACATCATAGATGTATGATTTTTGCCGTTTGACCTGGATTCCCCGTTTTTCCGCAGAGGAGCTGAAGCTCGGGGTAAGCCACACGAATCGGTAAGGCGGGTTATGGTCTCGAAGGGATCCGCGATGAAGAAACCAACGTGTGGCGTTCTGCCAGGTTTGTGGGACGAGAACAACCTCGTTATTTGTAGCAGTATACGAGCGGTAGTATTTTCTCGAGTCGCCGGGAATAGTACCCGATATCAGGAACCCTCGCGGAGTTCCAGTCGGGATCTCATCCCCAAGAGTTGTAGTCGTCGAACCCCCCGACGATTGTGACCGGGATGGAGACGCAAGGCTAGTATTAGATGTAATAGAAGTGAGTGGGAAAGGCGGAAACATCGTTCTCGCATCTTTGCAAAGTGGGAGATCTAAAGGTCCGCAACATCCTCCATTTTGGCCTTGCGAGCCAGTGATCGTGATCGTCGAATTGGAGTCAACGGTGACCGTTTGTATTACCGTAATTTGTCCGAATGTTGGTGTGATTATAAACGCCACTAATGGGCACCATGATAACTTTGGGAGCCTCATGTTGGGTTCTATCCCGTCAATTCGATAAAGCCCATGTAGAAACGCTTGAGTCTGGGTATGTTGAAGTTGAGGTACGGATTTGAAGGGTAGATGCAATGCGAAGGGTATAATCTGGTAAAGTCATTTCTATATTATTCAAAATCCTACTCCCTCAAAATTCGAAGCCATAATACAGATTCCGGATCTCAGTTTGGCATCATATCAATGTAATGTGCCATGATGTCCATAGTGTCCGCCAACTGTAACGTGCGCAACGCAAAACCATGTTGCATTTTCGTCGCGTGAACTTCTATTTTCCGTTATAGAACTCCTTCTTTCTCACGATCTTCGACCACGCCGTCTATTCTAGGTATGGAATATCCCAAACTTGGATTTGCAACGTTAACTACGACTACGTTACATGCTAAGAACATGCTCTTATCTATAACGCCGGACCTAAAAGGAAACAACTCACTTCTTTTATAGAATCCGTATATTCAAAAGTCATTGTAACATTCAATGTTCGCAATCTGAAAATCCTATACGCCGATATCTAGAGGGCTTTCTAGCTTATATATATGTAACTCACAACTATAACTTTAGAATCAATTTACAAGGGAGTATAGTAGCTTAAGCCGCCCTTGTATATCAACGAATACACAACGGCACAGCTCTATCCAAAACCTTCAAGCAAAACATTATTCCGATCTATAAAATATCTTCACAGAAGCCAGTTTACGACTCCAATGGCTCGAATAGCCTATTTCCTCTCCCTCCTCCTCTCCCTCCTCCTCCCCCTCTCAACCGCCCAACTCCTAAACGTAACAGTCCACACCCCCACCCAAAACATCTACCTCCAACGCTCCCCCTCCGGCAGCCTAACCTTCTGGCCCTTCAACACCACCTCCCCCCCACCCGCAACCTTCGTCTCCAACAACTCTTTAATCTCCCGGGACATCGACGGCCGCTATCTAATCTACTTCCCCTCCGAAATCCAAGCCACAAACCTCTCTCGCATTCTACTCCAACCAATCGACCAAATCCCCCTCGGCGCTCGAGCATTCCAATTAACATACATGCAAGGCACCGGAAATCTCGATGGCGTGTTTATTGGAACTGATACGCTGGGAAATGGGATGTATTTAATAGCTTGCACGCCAAAGCAGTATATGAATAATATCACTTTAATAGCGGCGCGGAATTCGCCGTTCCCGCCGGAGGTGCAGTTTACGGTGGACTCGAATGGGGCGTATTTACCGTTTACGACGCTGGGGTTTCCGCAGGATGGGTGTGGGGCGGTGACGTTGGTGGCTGAGGGGGTTAGTCCGTTGGTTTGGGGGTCTGTGCCGCCGGAGTTTGCAGCGATCACGGAGGAGGATAATGAGTATGCGGGGTAACTTTAGTTTTTCACTTCGGATGGTAGACGGAGAGGTTTTAAATAGTGTAATTAACTTAGTAGTTATATTCAATTTTACGTCAGTTACTGTGAGAGTAGTCTGACTACGATCCTGCCATGTATAGCCAGTCCTCCACCTACGCCTTCTTCTCCGCATCCTTCTTCATCCCTACAAAAAGTCAGCATCACTCTATATATTAAGAACAAAATATTAACCACTCACCCTCCAAAATCCACCTCCTACTCCCCTCCGCATACTCCTCCATCTTCTCCTTATCCCCAATAATCCCCCTCAACCCACTGGGCTCCGGCACATTCCTCCCCTCCTCCACCCCCTCAACTTGTTCCATCTGCTCTCTCCACTTCCTAACCCTCGGAAACTCCGTCACATCAACACCAGCCCACTCCGCAAATACAGCCCACCCAAAGATCGTAATATCCGCAATACTAATATGATCTCCCACCACCCAACCTCCCTTACTTTCCTGCTCTTCAAGTCTTTTTTCGAGGATTGAGTAGAGTCTACGGGATTCGTTTACATATCTGTCAACCCCGTATTGAATCTTCTCCGGCGCGTAGCGCACAAAATGGTTGGCTTGTCCTTGCATAGGTCCCAACCCCGCATTCTGCCAAAACACCCATTGCACCATCTCCCAATGTTCTTTGGTATTTTCTTCAAAACTGATCTTCCTCTGTTTATCATACGTGGAAGCGAGGTAGAGTAATATAGCACCAGACTCCATTATATGTAAAGGTTCTGTGCTAAAAGGTGGGGAGTGGTCTGTTAATGCGGGGATGCGGCCGTTGGGGTTTATGGCGGTGAACCATTCGGATTTTTGCTCGTGTTTGGAAAGGGAGATTGGGTGGGTTTTGTAGGGGAGGGAGAGGAGGGAGAGGGCTATGGAGATTTTGATGCTGGATAGTATCTACTATTAGTTATGAATATGCTATGGGGTAGATAGGAGGGGACGAACCCATTGGGCGTTTGCCCGGTGTAGAGGGTTAGATTTGGAGAACTCATTTTGGACGGGAGGTGTGTTGCTATCTGTTGGATTCTGTCTTGCATCTTCTTAAAACTCTGGAAGTGGTAGATGGGGTATATATAAGTACTTAAGAATTATCCTTTCGCAGTTTATATAATCGGAATCGGCAAATCGGTTGAGTTTTAGGATCGTTTTAGGATCAATTGGGCGGGCCTTACCATGTGAACTGGTATAGTTTATTATTCTACAGGGTGTGATTCCGACGGCCGACCCGAGGAGGTTTCGGATCGGTGCTGACAAATCATGCAGACTACCTTTCATCTTCTAGCAGATGTAATTTCAATAGGAATTGGAGTATGGTCTCAATTGAAGATGTTAATTCATAGTCTAGCATCTCTAGAATTATTAATTCAGTGACGTATGTAATCCCATGAATATAATCCATAGCCTCAAGTAATCACCACCTCCTCTCCTTCCCCTTCTTCCTGATATGCTCCCCCTCCCCACTATCAACCACACTCCCCAGCACCTCAAACCTTTTTTCAAAATCCACAACCTCAGCTCCACTCTCCACCGCACTCACAAACGACTTCGTCCCATACCCCTTCGGAAAATACCACCTATCCCTCTCCTGCCTCCTCCACCTACCCTCCCCCTCATCCTCCTCATCACTATCCATCTTCTCAACTTTTCCAACAACCGGCTCTTCCTCACCAGCATCATATTCATCAGAAGCAATCGTTTCAACACGATTAAAAAACCTTCTACCACCTTCACACTCCACCACCTCCGGCGCCAATCCCTTCTCAGGAACATTATTCTGCGGTCCTTTATACCCCCCAAAATCCATCTGCATATCCATTTCCGCATACCTTATCAACATCCTCCTCCTCTCATCATCATACCTCTGCTTCGCTGCCGCCTGTTTGGCACGTTTATTCCTATAAGCGGAGATAACGTCGAATTTATATTCCCATGCATTGTAAACTTTTCCATCGCTGGTTTTGGTATTGTAGATTGAAGTTTTGAAAATGTTGAAGTTGGTGGGGAGGTGGGTGATGTCTGCTCTTTTGAAGAAGCGGAGGTGGATGGGGAGGAGGGGGAAGGTGGTGAATTGGGAGGTTATGATGCCGACTTCTGTGGATGGGGAAAGAGTGGTGAGTTGGACGCGGAGGAGGGTGGGGCAGGTTGTTATTTTCCAGCGGAGTTTTAGGATGTTGGTTGAGGATTTCCAGCTATTCCTTATATTAATATAACATAGCTGTAAAAGTATAGAAGGGAGCATACTCATCGATACTCCCGACCTCCAAAACAGCGAGGTAGCGCGGCGTGGGTCCTTTATCGAATTCCCTGTTAACGCGTTCATAGGCTTGTAAATCGTTGCCACCCCAGTTGATAGTAGGATCTGGCGGGGATTTATCGGATGAAGAAGGGATGAAGAGGATGAAGAGCGGGCGTTTGAGGGTCTGCAGGACGGTGAGGAGTTGGGAGGGGTAGGTGAGGTTTATCCTGGGGTTTGTGAAGAGGTGGGCGGCATCCACGATCATTTTGTCGAATTCAATTGGGTGGTGTAGTTGATGGAGGTGGTTTGAAGAAGAGGAAAGAAGCTGAGCTGAGCTGAGAAGGAATAAAACAACCAGATGAAAGCGTGATAAAAACGACAAGTCGTAAATTCGTGAATATGGTACAACAGGGTATCGAACTTTTGTCTAGTAGAATGCTAATGAAATATCGTATATCTCAACCCTCCCTCCACTTATGCCCACACTTCATACACTATAAACACCCCCAGTTAGTAAATAACCCCCATACGAAAGATAAAATAGAAAGAGGGGATACCTTATAAAAAGTCGTCATAGGCTCATCCGCACTCCTAATCTGCACCATATAAAAATACGCCCGTTCCCCTCCACAAGCCTCATCAGGACATTGAACCTCCGTATTATCCACGTTATCCCAACTCCCCTCCCCCCCGAGGATATCATCGACTTCCTTTCTGCGAATGTGACGGCGTTCGAAGAGTCGGCGGGTGAGCGGGTATGTGTAAGGGCATGTCGGGCAGGTTAGGGCGTTTTGACCGGTGCCTGGTTGGCGGGTGACGGTGAGGGAGTTGGAGCAGGTTGGGCAGAAGAGGAGCATCTCTCTTCCTTCCCTTCTTCTTCTTCTTTCGTATTCGGTATCGTATACTATACTATACTATAGTAGATAGCAGCGATGGTAGGATAGTATGGGGGAGTACGCGTCCCTTTCGACGGGGGCAGTGGGTGATTGAAAGGAATTTGTCCAGTGATGGTGACAAATTTAGGTGAAACGAGCGAGGCTTAAACTTAAACACCAAAAACACCAAATCAAAAGCCAAAAGCCAAAACCACCCCGCGAATTGGCACTAAACCATGTAAACTGCTGTTAAAGCTGACTGACTCCAAAGACTTCCACGATCATTCTTCTTCTTCTTCTCTTCTCTTCTCTTTCTAGCTGGATCTTTAATCAAACAAACCCTTCGACTTGACTTCACTGTTGTATTAGTTAGTATTGGACAGCTTGAGCTAGAGAACCCCTCACCCCACCACATCAACCATGGCCAAAGACCCCAGAGTCGTCGACGACGAGGACCACGATGAGGTAGGCACCCCCCATACCCCCCTTCAATACTTCATCCCATAGACCATAACTAATAGATACAATATAACAGCAAGGCGCCTCCCCCAAAGAACTCCTCTTCGCCGCCTGCAGCCGGAACAACATCGACCTCCTCACCGAAGTCCTCTCCAAATTCCACCTCCCTTCCACCACAGAACCCGGCAAAGAATCATCCAAAGAAGACTCAGAAGAAACAGCGATAAACCACGAAGAACTCTCCAAATTCCTAAACGAATCCCGCGACTCCCTGGGCCGCATGGCCCTCCACGTTGCTGTTCAATACGGAAACCACGAGATCCTGGATATGCTGCTCGACCAAGAGGGATTGGAAGTCGACCCGGAAAGTCTAATGGAAGGCGATACCCCGCTCCACGTCGCAGCGCAGTATACCACCAAAGAAGCAGATCTGGGCGAGTACATGGTCCACCTACTAGTCGATGCCGGTGCAGACCCGAGGTACCCCCCCAATTCCCCATCTAATAGTCTATAGGAAGAAGCTAATTATAACAGACTAAAAAACAAGGGCCTCCAAAAACCCCGCGATCTAGTCGACCCCAGCTGCGAACACATCCGCACCGCCCTCGACGAAGCCGAAGAACAACTCGAGCAGGAAGCCCGCCAGGAAGCCGCCCAACGAGCCTTCGAAGCCGATATCGCGCGACAGACCAAACACGGCGGCGACATCATTACCGACGACCTAGATGAAGCGGGTAGTGGGCCTGCCAGCGATAGTGAATAAACTATAATATTTTTATAACGGTGGATTTGGTCCTTTTTTGATAAGAATAGACGTTGATAAACGTTTATTAGCTCCCTTTTTCTTTTTTTTTGTTAGTGGTTTATACAGGCAAGGCAGCGTAGAGCATTATTAGCACTTTATCTTGAAATAATGAATGTATGTTATCATGCGGGGCATAGCTAGCTTTCATTCTCATAGATTCATTTCTCCAATTCTCTTTTTTCTCAGTCGTAGTTTCCATCTATAGAAGGTACTTACTTAGGTACCTTATAAAACCCCACCAAACCCCCACCTCCTCCACCACCCAACCACCAACCCATACAAAGCGATATAAAAAAAGATGATAACGCAAATCCCCCCCACCGCCCTCTCCCTCACCGACCCAACGACCACGTTACAAACCTACCTAGAAACCCTTTCCAAGCCCCTCTACATCTTCTTCATCGCCTCCTCCGATCCCGTCACAAACGCTCCATGGTGTCCTGACGTCCGCCGCGCGATCCCCGTGTTTGAAAGGGTATTTAACGCCCATGATGAGGAGTTGTTGGTTGTTACTGTTGAGGTTGGGGGGAAGGATTCGTATGTCCCTTATTATCTCTATATCATCTATTATATTATCCGTGGGTTTTAATATATATGGGGAATAGGTGGAAAGGCGACAACGTGTTTAAGAGAGAATGGGGCATAACCGCCATCCCGACACTTGGAAAATACTCGATAGTAGACTTCGAAGGACAAAGCATCGTCGCTGTAAGAATGTTAGTCGAAAACGACTGTGCCGATGAAGAGAAGCTACGGTCGTTTATCGCCAGTGGTGGGTTTGATGAATAGTTAGTCTCTATTTATTCTACATACAATAAATACTATACTAGTGATAGTAATATAGGTCTATTTGATACGAGAACTATTTTCAGTCCACCAATTCCTACACCCCCGATGTCCCCACCCACTGCTCCACCGCTCTCCGCCGTCCACATCTTTGCCTTCAATACTTGCCACACCCTCTCCGTCTTCTTTAAGCTTTGTAACGCGTTCTAAGGGTCCTAATCCGCATAACCAGCAGAATTCTCCGTTTGATATAGATGTAGTTTTCTTCTTCCCTTTACTACTATTACCACTATTAGTAGTATTAGGAGGAGAAAGGGTAGTAACAGCCATATCAACCGCCAATTCCGCAACAACCAATCCCATCCCTCTAACCACCGCTCTCAAAGATCCAAGGATCTGGTTGTATTCTCTAACACACTCTGATACCTCTCTTTCATCCTTTAGCATTTCGGATTTAGTATTACCCATTGCCTTCCCTTTATAACTCCTTCGATATCGCGACTTTTTAGAAGCTATTAACCGTCCTGCGACGTGGGAGATGAGGATTATGGACGTAAAGAATGCTTTCACTTTTGGGGAAGTGGAGAGGAGACGTTGTTTTGCGGGGTAGGAAAGGGGTTTTAGACGGGTTAGAAAGGGGAGCGGGGTTAAGAGGTGGGTTGTTAAGAGGGGGAGAAGGGTTGAGAGCTGTGGTGGGGGGTGAGCGGGGTGCAGGTGGTTTTGGTTTGTGATTGTTGAGGAGAGGGAGAATTGTGGGGGTGGGGTGGGGATTCGGGGGGTTGATATGAACCCTCCGAAGTCGTCGTCGTCGTTGTTATTATTCGTCTCTGGTTGTATAAGAGCTGGTATGCTCGTGGTATTATTGTGGGAAGGCTTCAAAGGAGGAGAAGTATTAGAATTCGAAAACGGTCCAAAAGTCGGATTTGAAGAAGGAAGTGGTTCTTCCGCAAAGTCTCCAAAGTCCTCGTCGAAGGTGTCGTCTGTGACCGCGGATTGGTGCGGAGAGGCGGAGAATAATGTTGTACTCCCGTTATTATTGTGGTATGATGTGGGTTGAGGGGAGAATATTGCTTCTGAGGAGGTGGATTGCAGGGGTGGGCGGAGGGCGGAGAAGGCGTCGTAGCCTTTGTTCATACTCGTATTACCTCCAATACCAGTATTCATATTCATACCAGCATTATTGCTAATACTACTATTCATACCGGTAGTATTCTGAGCAGACCCGAATAAGCCCAGCAAATCATCAAAGTTCTGCGAGCTCTTACTCCCCCCAGTGGTAGAAGTAGTAGATGCATATGAAAATGCGTTGTTGTTGGAAGTATTAGAAGTAGTAGCAGGATTACCAGGCGTAGAGGACTGGAAGTCGCCGAACTCGCCAAACAGGTCGCGCGACATCGTGGCTGAATTTAATAGCTGGGAGGGGGAGATGTAACAGTTCGAAACCTGGTCCGCGGGTCGAGCAGCGGTGGGTCTTTTTGGGAGTATGTAAGTAAGTATGTTATGCAGCTATGGACGGGACATGTGGTGGCCAGGGGTTGGGAAGTTAAAGGTGAGGTCGGTCAGGGTGAGGCGACCTGGGCGTGATTGTTGGAGTTTTGTGGACTGATTGTGGTTTATATATTTCTATCACCGGACTCTTCTATCAGGCATAACCACGACTAAGTTAATTAATTGAGGCTGAAGCTGAACCCCCATTGATTCAATACCCACAAGACAAGTCCCTTGAAAGCTAAGTACAATCCAATCCAATCCAATCCAATACCCCCATGAAAGAGAATGATAAAAAAAAACTCCAACAAAAACAACCCAGCGGAGTTATAATCTGTTCGACAATTCATTCTCATGCATGAGTACAGCCTGATGCATCCGGTTCTGACACACCTTAGCTTCCTCTGCGACGCCATCTAGCCATCGTTCAATCCGTTCTATGCGTTCTGGGATTGGTATTCCTTTTGATTCGATGATTTCTCCTTCTTCTATTTCTTCCTCTTCTTCTTGTTGTTCCGCTGTTGTGTTTTGTTCTATAGTGATAGGGTATTGGGGAAGTGTATCTGGCATAGGTCGGTTATTTGGAACCTCTGTTTCGTCGGTACAGGAGTGGGGAGTCGTAGAGTTGATATCTAAGACCCTTCTTTCGTTATGGTAGACGTCATTTCTTGGAGTAGTAGGAGTAGTAGTGCTACTTCTGTACCATATTTCCTCGGGGCGGTATCCTCGGTAACGGCTACCTCTGATGTAGGTGTAATATGATGGGGGTGTATATCTTTCGATTGTTTCGTATGGGTGGAATGTAGACCTATTCTGTGGTTGAGGGGTATATGATTCTTGAGGATGGGGGGTGTGTAGACGTCTTGTGGAGTATGTCCTGAGTGAAGTGGAGTTGGGGTCGTTTGGGTTTTGAGATGGGTTCATCTTGTTATCCGTTGGAATGAAGGCCCTCTACGTATACCAGTCAAGTCGGGATTGAGGATGGGTATAGTTATGGGTATGATATAGTAGATGGGGAGGGAGGGGGAAAGAGGGGAAGTATTGATTAACATAATGGTCATCAATAATATAATTAATAGAATGATATGAAGTTATTTGACAGATCCAGATCGACGGTATATTGTCAATCTGATTGGCGGTATTGTAGAGTCTACTCCTCACCGTATATAAATAGCATCCATTGAAGATATTGGCTGGTTATTATATTAACCAGATGATATTAGTATTATTGAGTGCCGCGACTTCATATAGATGTATATATGTCGTGGAATCTTTGCATGAGGACCATGTGGTGGAACGGTCCGTACAGTTCATATTCGGCGCTTGTTATTCTAAATTAATTAGGATAAATATGATACTTCTAATTAATTGGAATGAATCGAATAAATATCAGAAATTTGAATAATATTATTTCGATATTTCAAAACTAGCCTTATAGATAGAACAAAGTGAAATCGGGGTCTGGTTTACGAGACAACTTATAGATCATAAGACTGGGATCGGGTCCCGATTGATGCTAGTATGTATGGCTGACCAGGGATGGCAAGCTAAGGCTGCGGCGTCCGTCCGAAAAGAACAAGGCCCCCCCGGTCGCCCTTGTACCAGGCCACTTGGGGACCCTGCACTGCTGCACATGGAAGAAAGAGACATAACATACATAATTTAATTAACATGTATGTACGTCCGTATGCTAGTTAATGTACGGACAACAGGCCGGGAATCCTCAACGTGGAGGCAAAGAATGCCACACTCTTCTTTTTTTGATACTTAGTGACCTTTTTCAGATGAAAATATTTTAGATGGACATATGTTGAGGTTGAGGAGGGAAAAAGTTCGTCCTGGCTGCATCCGGTCGGGGAATTCGTCAACCCCACCGCTTCATAGCATATACACTAATTACAGTACATACATCCCGTAATTGAGTAGTATGGATAGTGCTAGTATAGCACAGGCCGAACTAAGGCCGGAGCTGGAGAGTTCCTGGTTTGGTGTTCCTTTTTTTTTTTTTTTTTTTGAAGCAAGACAGGCCTCGTCGTGGTCGTGGAATGCAGACTGCTGGCAGGTTTTGAAATTTTCCTGCATTTTGCCAGTATTCGTTTCCTGTCCCTCCTAGTACAATACAATACAATACAGTAATACAATATACTATACTATCAGTCTATTAGTACTTTTCTCCTCTTTTTGTTTAATTGTTTCTGGTGTTTTCTGTCCTCATTGATATATAGATAGTATACAGTATATTAATATTGGTGGGGGTGGAGCTGTCCGTGCAATTAACTTCGCTGTTGTTTTACGTCAGTTCCGTTTCCTCACTTGAAACTTCCAATCCACAGCTTCCCAATTACTTACTTGCTACACCTCCTCACTTCAACCATCAAACCATCAACTTCATCTTCGTCCTCGAGGTACTTCACAAAGTCCAATTCCATCGGTCGCTTTCCCGACACTCGTTCAACTCCTTCCTCCGCTCGCTCTCGGAGCTCTCTCCCTCTCCGTGTTTCTCCTGGCCATCCGTTACTTAGCTACTCACAACATCGCTCTCAACATCATCACCGTCACTTTCAACTCCTGGCCTTGACGACGACGACGGGCTTCGGCCGTGCCAAAATGGTCCTCGCAGACGCCAGCCAGCACGGTAAGCGGCAATTCCCATTTGCAATCTCTTTACAAAACACTATACATCCATCCTCCCTCTTCTTGTTCCTTCTAGCCTGAAGGGTCTGTGGGGTGAGCTCTGCATATCTGCAGGGAAGAAAGTGCTGTTCTTTCTGCTCTCTTTAGTCGGTCAGCTGCCAAACCAGCACTACACTGCATTTTTCCCAAGTACTATTTCATACTACCCGCACGAGAAATTCCCTTTAGTTTAAGATATTATATATCTCCGGTCCCTCCATCCCAGGTCCCTCCCAGGATGGGTCTCGAGTTTTGTGAAATTTTTAACAAAAGCTAACGAAAACGAATTAAATACTTTTTTGTGCTAACCATGGGTCGTTTTGTCGAGTCTCCAGCTTCCCTGAAAAATGCAGGGTCCGATCAACCTACATCCTCACCTTCTTCTTCATCATCCTCGAATACTGCAGCTGCAGCTGCTCGCTCATATCCAGTTCACAAGAGCACTAGCCTAATCAATCTACCTTCCGCTCTCAATTCATACCATCCGCCCAGGATACGCTTCTCCATTGACACCGACACCGGCGACGTCCTGTCGAGGTACTTTCCCATAACCAATTCATTGGATTTAATTTTTATATCTTTATATCAATTGAGTGGGAAAATAATGGCTAACGTGTGCCGTAGAAACCCCGTCCTGGGCGATGCCGATCACGTCTATTCTTCGGGTTTGCGACGGATACGACAGCAGATCCCCCCCTCCAGCCCAATCCACGCTTCCCACTCCCTCCCGGGCTCCCGCGTCGGCTCCCTCTCAATGTCCGCCTCATCCCCCACCCTCGGAGCCTGCGAGGACCTAGTACGCTTCCCCACAGAATCCCTTCATTCCTTCTCCTTCGCTCATCAATCCGACGATGCCATACACACCCGCCAAAACATCTTAAAACGAAGCATAGAGTTCATGAGAGATCGCTTGGGCTGGGCCGGTTCGAACCCTATGATTGCTAGTGCGCAAGCTAAAGTTGAGGGGGACGAGGAGATGGTCAAGATGATGGAGCTGCTGCAGAAGGCCAACCTCTTGGTCGGTTCAGAGACTAAGGATCTCCTGCTTCTCAGCACCCCGATGACGGGTCCCGCTACGGGCCCAGCTATGACCGGTGACTCGAACCCGTTCGATAGGAATTTCCAGGCCAGAAATCAAGCTATGGCAACCGCAGCTTCCATGCCGTCTTCCCCGCTATCCCCCCCGCAATCCGACGCCAATTTCCAATTCACCGACGAACCCGGCCCAATGGACCCTTCCGAAAGCGTCTTCTCCTCGCGGAGCACCACCAACGAATCAGCTTCCACAGCTAAAACCTCCCCTCCGCCGACCCGTAGGACAAGTCTCAAGCGCACCTACACCGACACATCCCCTCTGAGCCTCCAAACTAAGCTCCTGGAGGCTCTAGCACAACCCTACCTCATCGGTGAAACCCCACTCTCCGCCATCGGTGGACCCGGTCCGGTTAGCAGGGGGAGCATCAGCGGTCCGACAGTTCACAACCACAGCAACAGATACGCTCCCGCATCTCAGGCAATATTCACAACCACATCAAGCTACCCGTGGACCATCCTCGCCGCCAACGACCTCGCATGTCTAGTATTTGGCGTCACAAAGGCCGAAGTCAGGAAGATCGGTATCCTCGAAGTCGTCAAGGAAGAGCGAAGGGAATGGCTGGCGGAAAAACTTCGAGGACCCGGTGCATCCGGACAGTACCGCCAACCGTCCCCGCCGCCCATGACCTCCCTCCAACGAGCCCTTTCAAAACCCAAATCCGTGGCTCGAAAATCCAGAACAGAGGAACTCCACAACATTGGCCGCGACCCCGCTACAAGGAATATGTCGAATCCGCATCATAACAAGAATAAATCTAGAGGCGTCATTTTATGCGGAGATGTGGTACCGATCCAAAAGCGGAATGGCAAGGTCGGAGCCGCGAGTCTCTGGGTTAAAGAGAAGAGAACGGGTCTGATCTGGGTTTTGGAGGAAATTAACGAAGACGTGGTCTACCTCGACATCGACGAGAATTCCTGTTCCTGCACGGTGGCGCCTAGCGGGGAGCCTGAAAAAATATTCGGGGACCGACCGATTAATGCTGGAGATCCAATTGTGCAGTTGCTGCCTGGGCTACCGAAACGTGGGGATGATAGTGGCCTGATAGATTTTGGCAAGTTGGAGGAGAACGGGCAGCAGTACACGGCTAGGCATGTGGCAGGGCTTTCGGTCCCGTGTACCGTTGAGCACAGACCGTGGGAGCATAAGCTGAAAGTATCGAGTTTCCCACATATCGCGGGGATACTGGTGTTATCCGCTTCATCGCTTGTTATTCAGAGTTCCAATAGCGTTTTTTCGTCAGCACTGTTCGGACAGTCGAAACCTGCCGGGTTGCATGTTAACGAGTTGTTGCCTGGATTCGATAGGATGTTGAAGTTTTTGGAGACGGAAGATAAAGTGCAGTTTATGGATGGAATTGTGGTTCCGGAGCATTCGTTCAGAAGGGCGAGAGCCATTCTTGCTTTAAGAGATGGGAAGGAAAACGCTGCCGCCGCATTCTTTCGGCCGACCGGGTTGAAAGCCAAGCATAGAGATGGAGGAGAGCTGAAGGTTGATGTGCAGATGAGGGTTGTGACCTCGGAGTCTGATGTTGCGATATTGGATCCTGAAGGGTCGGAGCCGTTGGAAGATAAGTCTGAGCTGGTGTACGCTCTTTGGGTTACTTATTCGCGAAATCATTCGATCTCAGAGGAACAGCTTGACCCCTTAACGGGGTTACAAAAGCTGATACCTGAAACTCCACCACATCAACCGTCGCCTGGACAGACCGGTACACCGATACTACAACGAGCGGATAGCGTACCGCAGCCGGAGAACGTACCCAAGGGAGCCGCCATAACTCGGCAGCTAGAACGGGTTCTTGCCGAAGAAAATATCAAGAAACCGCAACCTACACCACCGAAGAAGGAGATTGTGGAACATTCGCAATTGGACGGTCATAAGAAGACGGTGAAGGATTTTGTAATTCTCGAAGATATGGGACAGGGGGCTTACGGACAGGTAAAACTTGCGCGGTACCGCAAGAACCAGAATAAGAAGGTAGTGCTGAAGTATGTTACCAAATCTCGAATATTGGTAGACACGTGGACGCGCGACCGACAGCTGGGGACCGTTCCGTTGGAAATCCACGTGTTGAATTACCTTCAACGAGAGGATTTACGACACCCTTGTATCGTTGAGATGGAGGATTTCTTTGAAGACGATATCAATTATTATATTGAGATGAAACCGCACGGACTGCCTGGGATGGATTTGTATGATTATATTGAGTTGAAGGTGACGATGGATGAAGCGGAGTGTAGGAGTATTTTCCAACAGGTAGCGCAGGCTTTGCAGCATTTGCATACGAAAGCGCTGGTGGTGCATCGGGATGTTAAGGATGAGAATGTGGTGTTGGATGGGGAAGGGAGGATCAAGTTGATTGATTTTGGAAGTGCGGCGTATATTAAGAATGGGCCTTTTGATGTTTTCGTGGGGACTATTGGTGGGTTTTCTTCCCGTTCACTCTAAGACGGATTTATTTGCTAATGGGTGTGGTGATGGTAGATTATGCGTCGCCGGAGGTGTTGAAGGGGAAGTCTTATAGAGGGAAAGAGCAGGATATCTGGGCGCTTGGGGTTCTCCTTTATACGATCATTTATAAGGAGAATCCGTTCTATAATGTACCCCTCCCACTTTTCCCACATAAAAAGGTAGCTATTGCTAATAATTTTGACAGATCGACGAGATAATGGACCGCGATATACGCATACCCTGGAGCACGAGCGACGATAGCATAGATTTGATAAAGGGCATGTTGAACCGGGATGTTGAAAAGCGGTTAACAATCAGTCAGGTGCTTGAGCATCCTTGGTGTGTTTCTCAGCAGAACGCGGTTTTACCGGCCCCGCCGCCTTTGGATACGGTTAGTGCTGCTAGTCAGGTTGTTCCTAAGAGGGGGTGATGATACTTTTTTTTCTGAAGTCATTTTTTTATGGGGGTGTTCGTTCGCCTTTTTTGCATGGTTGGAGGTTTTTGACTTGCGTTTTTGTTACAATGCAATGGGGTTTGCCTTTGGATGCATGCTTTGTTTGGCTGGAGTGGAGGGGTTTTTGTTCAACTTGCTTCTTTCTTGTTAAACATGGGATTTTTCGAAATGGGAATTGTTTATAGAGGGATGGTGATGGCGGCTGTGGTGGAGATGACATGACTGACGTTTCACGACTTTTGGTTGGAGGGATATGGTCATTTTCGATGCGGGCGGTCATCAATCATGGGTTGCACTCGCTTTTTTTTTACAAAAAGAGGTTTTTTTAAAGACAGAAAGCTTTTGGAGCTCTTTTCACTTTTTATTCTCTTTACTTTTATTTTTGCCTTTTGGCCTTCTTCTTTTTTTATCGGCTATATGGTTAGCCGTAGGGATTATAGGGAGTAGAATGGTACCTACTGAAGTACTTGAGTAGCTATATATAAAGGACGACAGCAAGAACGGTAGTTAGTTATGGGATTTTAAGATTGGAAGAACTGGGGATGAAGAATGATAAGGATCGCAAGATGGTAGGGAAAGAATATGATATGATGGCGATATGAGAATAGAGTATTTAGATTGTGATTAGCGGGTTATGTATATGGTATTCTGAGTATCTTGAGGGTAACCTTAACATTGGAGGAATTGCAAAATAGATTCTCTGAGAATATAATACTATAGTTCTTTATCGGTACGATTTTGATATATATATATATATCCGCGAAGAAGGCCGGCTGCGCTAACTCTTCCCGAGTCCGTCTTGCTATGTTGATGCGGGCCTAGCTACGTCCCGTAGTACAATCTCCGCTATATCTGCAGATGAGCTTTTACGATTTCGAACACCCCCGCCCTTGTGAGGGAAAATAATAACCGACGGAGAAACGACATTTAAATATGCAAAAACTACTAAAGAAAATGATAATTTTTTAAATGACATTACATGCACAAGACTTCGTAAACCAGCCTCGACGAAAGCAGAACAACATACAACTGACTAACTATAAACCAGTTCAATAAATATGCACCATAAAACTGTCAAGATTTCCTGCCTCAAGATTCCCCTCCTGCCCTCGGATTACACCGGTACCCGCCGCCCCAGTTGCTCTAACACCGACCAAAATCTCCAATGGATCTTCGAAGATAGGATCGTGAGAGTCCCAGGTGGAAGTTTTGAACTTGACATACCTATTAAGTTCAATGAAAATTTCTATATACTCACTGACGCTTTGATTTTCAAGAAGCGGCGGTTGGTACGGTTGGTCAACTTTAAATATTTGAATAAACTTTTTCCCATTCATCTTAACCCCCCCACCATTGATCCGAGACTCAATATCACCAACCAGAGTATCGTTACTACCATCAGAGCCACTTGTAAAGCCTGAAACAACACCGCTGTCATCATCCGCAAGATAGCAGAAGACAAACACCTCGACTGTGGTGTTATACCTTAAGCGAAAACCCAACTCCACATCCTTCCAACAACACCTCGTTGCTGGTTCGATACCAGGAATGAGGTCCATCCATGAAATTCGGCATACAACATTGCGGAATAGGAATCCGAAAATACTTCACGCCGCTGTTAAGAATTATTGGAAATATTGCCGGAGAAGTCGAAACCATGAGTGGCTCTGATAACTTGTGCCTTGCCATTTTTCCCCCCACCGCTGATTGATTGCTTTGAAGGATGTAAAGAAAGGATGTAAAGAAGAACCATCACTAGCTGTTAGATATAGTAACCCAAAAACCCGATTTTTAAAGGCGTTACTTTTTTTTAAGGGCGTTACTTTTTTTATTCATTTGAAGGTGTTCTTTTTTTTATTCCTTTCCAATCTCGAATACTAGACCAGACTAGACCGCACGTGAGCCCGACTGCTTGTTTGTCTCTTTGATTTTTGTGTTGAGATCCCAGAAGTTGTTGCCGCCGTTGTGCGTTTGCCAGCAGGACACAATGTGGATGTGAATTAAGCATACGATTCCAACGAGACCAATACGATTCATTGAAAGGGTTCTTGCTATTACCACCACTACAGTTGCAGTAGGTATATAATAAGTATTAGGCTCTATAGCTGTAACTACTAGAGCTCCTTATCATTGTGATATAGCTACAATAGCTATAGAAGCTTTTACACAATTGCGATGGCTATTACACAGAAAAACTATAATAACTTGCTATCGGTGTCTATTGTTGTAATGGTTATTTAGGTTTAGCTTTGCCTCCAGCGCCTGGATCCGAGACTCGGTTTATCCATCAGAGCTTAAAATGCATGATGCAGTGTATGTATATTACAGTTGTACAGATAGTCCCACTTGCCATGTGAGCGGTTTTTGTTTTGCTAACGAGGATTCGGTTCAGGTTAGCAGACGCCAGAGATCTCATTGGATAATCCACTGCAAGTACTCCAACCAAAATCTCGGATTGCTCTAGCTAAGCCCCTTTGCAAATTTGGCCCATCCTTAAGCTCTTCAACTTATCTTTGTCATTATCCAGGGTTATACGTTACAATACAGTTGAGAAGTTGAGGCAGGCGGGCTGACAACATTTATCAAGACCACTATATGCTGGAATTATCCCAATATCTACGGATGTGTCCTACGATCGTATACGATTTACCCCTCTCCGAGAAGACAATATCGATGCATAGAGAATAATATTCGACGTCCTTAATCAACATGACAATCGTAAAACCAGTTCAATACAAATGTAACATAAGATCGTCAAGACTCCTTGCTTAGAAATCCTGTTACTCCACTTAAACGACACCCGTATCCATCGCTCTAACGCCGATCAAAAATCTCCAAAGGATCTTAGAATATGAAATCGTTGGGGGTTGGTTATGTTTGTATCGTAGCTAGACTGTGATCTTTGACAGGAGTTAGTGATAGTACCGAATTTGATATCCATTGAGTTTGATAAAGACTTCCACATACTCATTGGCGCATTAGCCTTGAAGAAGCAGTTGGTTGACTTGAAAGATCTGAAGAAACCCATTTCCCGTCCTTTATAAAACTTCTCGTGATGAATACGGGACTTGATATAACCTCGATATCGCTTACCTGGTTGTTGTTATCATTAGATTCGCTATTATATTCACGAACGGCAAAGACATGCTGGAACAATACCATTGTTCCTTCCCTCCGCAGAATAGTAACATGTAGAAGCTTCCATTGTAGTCTTGATATAATATACTATTCCTCATGCAAAACCTTCAATTCTATCTTTTCAAAGGTCACTTCGTTGTTGGTTTTATAAGATTGTGGTCCGTCCATAAACTTAGAGATCGTAGCCTTGGGAATAATAGAACGAAAGTACTTTTGACTACTAACTGTAGGGTTTTGTTTGTTATTTGTAGGAGGAGTGGAAACTGGGAGTAGTTCGATTGACTTGGACTTTGCCATATTATTTTTTTGCAGCTGATTGCTTTGAGAAATTACAATAAAATGAGTATTGAAGGACTGTTACAGCCCGTGGATATATATACTAGCTAACAAGCAGGAATAATTTCTTGTCCCCAACAACACAAGGTTTTTCATGTCGGTATGCAATATGAAGTGTACTTTGGAGTAGAAAAAAGAAACATCCCTTAAACACCTGGGAACATTCGAATCCGGGGTGTTTGTGGAAGGTGCTGTTACAAAGACCTGCACTCGATGGACTTTAACCCCTGCGTCGGAGGGGACTCAGTCTCGTAAGGCTGGACAAAACCTCAAAATGAAAACCACGGCTGCAACACTTCAACACATCACGGATGCTACCGCGATGCGCGGTGTCATCATATTGTGTAACACGGGCCGATTTACAGGCCGATTCAAGAGCCAGCCGGGCTGGTTCATAGGCGGGTAGTTCACAGGCTAGTAAGCATTACTAACCTGCGGATCAACCTGTGAGCTACCAACTTGTGAATTTTATTGCACACCATTATGCCACTATAATGCCACTGTAATGCCACTGTAATGCCACCAAGGTGGGTAAAACTGCCATTCCACCGCGGTGCCATCACAATACCATTCTCTGTATATTGCATTATGTTGAAGTGTTAGTGGTTAAGTGGTTTTACTTGGGCGATGAAGGTTCTGAAAAATGGTTTTCTTGTTGTCATGTTGTGGAGGCTAGTTAGTTTTCTCCATTTGGAGCGCCGGACTTATTCTTTGTCAAAACACGCAATCCCAAAAGTGTTGCCGTGTTGCCGCGTTGTATGTTTGCCCGTCCAACCACTCTACAACACAACAAACAGTTTGGCTCCGAGACTGCCACAAACCCTACGATCACATGACGTCCGAAAGCGAGAAAAGCAGTCCGCGAGCTCAGATTAGCCCTGGTTGGAAAGCCAGGCTTGTGCCGAATATATCGAAAAGAAAGAAGACTTCAACGATTTCAACACCATCACCAAACCCCATCGACAACCCCGACGACCATCACGACCACCCTCCTCCTCCTTCACCTTCTACTAACGAATATCTTTTAACAGCAATGTCGACGTTTGAAGAAGTCGTACGTTTTATATCCTCCTTTTTCCGATTTTGATACGAATATTCCGACGTTCACGAAAAGTCGAGAGCGGTGGAAGAAGATTATCGAAGAAGCGATAAAAAAAAAAAAAAGAGAAAATATACTGATTGGGATTTCTTTTGAATGAAATAGGTCGTCATCGACGGCAAGGGCCACCTCCTCGGTCGTCTCGCCTCCATTGTCGCCAAGCAGCTCTTGAACGGCCAGAAGATTGTGGTTGTCAGGTGTGAGGATTTGAATATCTCCGGAGAGTTCTTCAGGGCGAAGCGTGCGTGACTTTCACCATTCTCATTTGATTAATCGTTTGTTTGTGATGTTGGAGGATGGAATTGGTGGCAGCATTGGATTTGATGGGATTGAAGATTGGATATGGATAGAGATGGTTGATATGGGACCTACATCGATTGAATGCTGCCACCGACGGATCCTCGAACTTCTCAAACTACGGCCTATATACATCAAATACTAACTCCCATCTTCGAATATACAGTCAAGTACCATGCCTACCTCCGCAAAGCCACCCGTTACAACAAGACCCACGGTCCCTTCCACTTCCGCGCCCCCTCCCGCATCTTCTACAAGGCCGTCCGCGGTATGATGCCCCACAAGACCGCCCGCGGTACCGCCGCCATGGAGCGCCTCAAGGTCTTCGAGGGTGTCCCACCACCATACGACAAGAAGAAGCGAATGGTCGTCCCCCAGGCTCTTAGAGTCTTGAGGTTGAGACCCGGAAGGAAGTACTGCACTGTTGGAAGACTGAGCAAGGAGGTCGGATGGAAGTACGCCGATGTTGTCAGCAAGTATGTATTCCCGAAAACTCGACCTATACAAGAAAGAAAAAATGATGCTAATAGTTATCAAACAGGTTGGAGGAACGCCGAAAAGTCAAGGGTGCCGCCTACTACGCCCGCAAGAAGGCTCAGATCAAGACTCTCTCGCAAGCGCAGAAGGCTACGAAGACAAAGGCGGACGAGGAGCTGGCTTCGTATGGATATTAGATTATTTAACGAAGTTTTGTTCTCCTTTTATCTCGCTTCTTCCTTTCGGCATCGCTTTCATTGCTCCCTTTTTGCAATTATATAATTTAACGTCATCATCGTAACGCCACCCGATGATTTCTTCTACTACTCCGAAAACCAAAGACCCATCCATTACTACTCTACCGAAACCATTGTACATCCCTCCGACCAGACGTTTTTCCTGAACGCCACCTTGAGCTCCTCTATTCCCCTGTTGTTTCCACGGCTTTTTCTCTTTTGTTACACTGTCTAATATTTTTTTTTTCCTGGGGTGTTTTATACTACTTTTTGCATACAGGGCCTCCTCACTGGGGAAAAAAAAAATTATCATATGGGATACTACTACCCTCTGTATTCCCTGCCACTTTTTTTTTATTTTTTTTTTCTTTCGTCAATTCTGTGTATGTGAGGAATAGATCAATATATGGATTGAAAGAAAACCCCCGTGAATCCCGTAACTAGTACTTGGTAAACTTCATAGTAGATTATGATATAGGAACGAGCTTCCAATAGTCCCCATCCCTTACAAACTTCATCTCACCAACGGGTATAACAGTAACACTTATCCTCCCCTCAACACCTTCATTAACAGCATGCCTCTTCCACCTCATCTCCTTTACAATCCGTTTACTCTCTTTAACTGCCTTCTCATCAACCCTTTCATCATGCATAGCATCAATCCCATCGAAATGCCAAATAACCTTCCTAAGATTCCCCTTCATCATATCAAGTAATACAAACTCCACAAGTTCATAAAATCCTTCCTTTTCAAGACCCCCCATTTCTAGAACTTCGACGGTTTGGAGTTTTCGAATACCGTATTTTGTGCGGTGGTGGATTTCGAAGAGGGAGGATTTTAGGAGGATTTTGTGGATTTTTAGTCTTTTTTCTTTTTCCTTTTGCGTAGATGTAGAAGAGAGGGATGAGGTAGAAGAGGAAGAAGGATATACCACCAACTTCTTCAAAGTCCCATGATGAAACGAACACCCCCACTCCCAAAAATTATTCACAAACTCCACTACCCTCTCCGTATGCTTAGAAACATACGGCCACAAAATAATCTCCAATTCAACAATCGTATCAGGACTAGGAGAAGTATAAGACATTAAAAAGAATAAAAGATTGGGTGATTGGGAGAATGTACGGATGTATTTTGGGTAGATTGAATTCTTGCGGAGGTGGTCGTAGATTGTTTCTTCTGCGGTTGGTTGTAGTGAGGGTGGGAGGGTTGAGGTTAAGAGGGATTTTAGTTTTGATTTTTTGGGGTGTGGGATTTGAGGATGCGATGGGGGGTGGAGGGTTAGATGGGTGAGGTTTTGGAGGTAGATTGGTGGGAGGGAGGAGTATGGAAGAGTTGGGAGGTGGTTTTTGAGGGTTAGAGAGGTTAAGGGGGGAGGGGTTGTTTGGGCGGTTAGAAAGTCGGTGATTGTGAGGTTAGTAATGGAGGAGAAGGTTAGACTGTGGAGGTTTGGGAGGGTGGTGATGTATTTTAGATGGTTTGGATCGTAGAGGAGGAAGTTTAGGGATGTTAAGGTCGTGAGGGGGAATATGGGGAGTGGGGATACGGGTATTTTTGGAGTGTGGTCGTGGGATATGGAGAGGGATTTGAGGGTGGTTAGGGATGTAAGGTCCAGAGGAAGGGAGGGGAGAGGGATGTTCCAGCTTTTTTTTATATTAACGATTATGATCGTATATTTGGATATGGAGAGTGACGTACTCTAATCTTTCCAAATTCTTGATCTTCAAGATGAAGGTTGTTATTGATTTGGCACTCTGCTCCGAATATTGCGGCCGCTGGTCTGTGGGTTCATTTGCGGCTTCTTCAGATGGGGGGAACCATTGGAGTATAAATTCTTCGATGTTGTCGAAAAGGACTTGTAGAGATGTATCTTCCTGGTCTGAACCAACGGATTGCAGTGCTTCTATTCGATATTTAGAGGGTAATGGCTGAGATTCTGATGTAGTTTGAGTGAAGAAGGTAGTCGGTAATACGAATGTACGGAAAAGAATCGGTGTAGCTATCGCTTTCAAGGTTGAGTGGGTGAGACGAATGGATTTTACAGTAGATTTAGGACACTTTATTAAAAGTGATCCATTCATGTTAGTGTCTTCTAAGGAACTAAAATAACGATATCCCGAAATGAAATATTGACAGGTTCGAATCTCTCGAGGCAATGTAAAAACCGCGTTGATAGTGTGGTATTTTGCAACTCACCAGTTCGACGATGTGCGCCAGAACCGTGGGAGGCAGGCCCAGGAATCCTGTACTGTAAAGTGCTTTCGAGACTTCTGTATCCATTGTTTTTACTTATATATGGCAGGAGAATGGTTTAGTCGATTTCAAGGGTTCGAAGAATAGTGATGTGGACGATGTATCTTAGGCATGCATCGCATTGGATCATGTGCACGCGGCCCCTTCAAGGCATTATCACTTAACTACCGTATTCGATCATAAGCAAGTCTGGGCACGGAATACAGCATCTCTCCTTGCCAAACCTAACTTCATACCCAATTACTCTGTATAGCCGGATTAAGTGTAAATTGTGCATCTGGACGAATACGTTGAATTTGATCAAATTTCAGTCGGCATCGCTGACACAATTGAGATCTATATCACATAGAGAACAAACCTACCCCCCTCCCCTCTTCCTCCTCACTCAGCTAGGGACAGGTTTGAAGCATCCGACTACAAAACAGTCGGCGCCCAGTGTACTATCAAAAAGAAAGGAAGAAAGAAAAGATATTGTGGAAGGAATGACCTAATGTCGATATCCATATAAGCAGCTAGCATAGGTAACTGCAACCCTCTTCTTCCCCCTCCTCCAGTTCAGCAATGAAGAATAAAAAGAGTAAACACTAAAAACCATTTGTTAAAGGAAATTTCTTTATTCCTTAACGTGCAACCAAAAGGAGTGTGAAAGTTAAGGGTAAGCAAATGGAAACGCCGTATATAAAGTCGGTTCAATTGGATTCAAAAAGGAAAAGGAACGCCAGGAAACAAAAGAAGATAATGAAAAACGCCCTCCGTTTGTCGTCATTTCAGTGGTCGATAGCAAAGTGGTTGGTAGCAAAGCAGTTAGAGAGAAAAAAGGTACAAGAAAGGGAAGGGGCTTGGTCATGGTCTGGGATGACCGCATTCGACGGTTAGCACGTCGATATTGAAATCAAGTAACCGCGGGAAGGAGGGTATGAGGGGGAGGTAATAGAGGATAGGGTCAAAAAAAGTAAGGCCTGAAGGGATCAGCTAAGCGTAAAAGTTGAGGGTAATAGAAAAAGTATACAAAAGAAGTAGAAAGTGAAAAGGGTAGGAAAGCCGTCTGGCGTCAATAAAATAAATCAAGGAAAACAATGAAATATCCATCAATCGCTTTTCGTCAAAAGAAACCCATCGATAGCCCATCACCTTTTATACCCAGCAAATAAAAACAACGAAAACAAAGGAAAAGATTTTGAGACGGTTGATATCAGAAGAGGCTATAACAGCCAAATAAAAAAAAAGGAAAATGAAAGCATGAGATCACGTCCCACCAGGGATAGAATAGCCATAGGCTCCTTTCATCGGAAATCGTAGGCCGGGAAATAGCGTTTCGGCGTCGGGGTAAGGTCCAATCGCTGGTACGGGGCGCTATGAGGGTCGTAGTAATATCCCTCGATATGGCCAGTCCTCCTCGAAAGACTCACAAAGTAGAATCCAGTGATAGTCAAGCCGGAATCTTGAGAACCAGGTTCAACGAAGCATTGCTCTATAATAACAAATCATGATTAGCATCCTAAATTTCAAATACATGTCAATATTAAATCTCACCTTTCCATCTCATCAGGACATAGTTCTCTGCCAATTCCTCCAAAAATCGCTTGCTCGTCAACTTCTGCGCCAGTTCCGAGTCGCTATACCCGGCAAAAGGATCCAACTTCTTCCAGTAGTTCTCATCAATGCGTGGATTACTCGGCATTATCGAGTTGAGGGTCTCAAGTCCATTTGTATGAAAATCGATGATCTCTCCTTCCCAGAATGTGTTGATGCTGCTCTTACCCGTCGGCGATTGCGTATCCGGGACGTCGTAGGCTCGCATGGACCCGGAGATGCGGTTACGTGCATGGTCCACTTCTTGTATCACAACAGTGACGTTCCAGTGTTCTTCCGGTTCCTTCCTATCATTGGCTGCAGCGGCAGCGGCCTGGCTCGCGCTTCCGTTGCCGTTGCCGGCCGGGGTAGTGGCGTCGGTTGCACGAAAAGTGGCACTCGGAGGTGGTTTCTGAGCAGTCGCATATTGTGCACCGGTATAAACGCTGCCCGCTGTCAGCCAGGAGGTTGGGGCGACATATAGAGTGCTAGTGTCGGTGATGAAGTCCAGACAATCCTCCGGAACCTTGTTCCCATATATGCACGAAATCAACCCTTCAGCTTCATCGATCGTCCAGTGGAAGCCCTTATCTTGAATTCTTGTAAGATACCTGATAGCCTCTTCGATGGGCTGTTTTCGGCTGCTTCTCGCTGCTTCTCGCAGAAGAGCGGCATTGGCGTTCTGTGATCGACTACTTCTGGTAGAAGGCTGGCGTTGGGGTTGGGCTGGCGGTTGTACAGGTGTAGTAGCCTCCTGATCGTCATCAAGGCCGTTCATAGCGTCTAGCCAATCTTGCCATCGTCTTGGCGGCAACTGTGACAGGTACGGGCTTGTCGATTGGGTGGTTGCTCGGTCTGATCGGTCACCAAGCAGTGAATATTGGCGAAGTGGGCGAGAGGGTGGAGGTGTGGATCCAGGGGCTGCATTGGCGGGATTCGCCTGTGGCTGTCGTCTTCTGGGCGGGCTTGGGGCACGGGGAGGCAGGACTTCCCTCCGTAATAAGCTTTCAAACGATGAAGATGAAGTGGTAGCGGTTCTCGGGGCAATCTGTGAAGATGTGGCTTCTTGAGAGGCGAGAGATGCCGTCAAGGGGGCCCAGCCGTACAACGATGGCGACTGGCCTGGTCTAAGAACAGTGGGTCGAGAGCCATATCCACTATTATTGCGTTCTTCAATTGATCGCCTAGATAAGGGTGGCGAGCTTTCCTGATATCTCTGGCGTTCCCTGCTTCTACGATTGGCAGAATGTCGAGCAAAACTAGTAGCTTCTTCTAGGGCACGTTGCGCTAAACCGACAGCGCTTTCGATAGTCCGTGCTTCTTCCAGGTCAACTAAGTTCATGGGAGGAATAGCACTAATTATCGATGACGGAGGTGGAGTTCGGACAGCCCGTGATCTTGGTAACAACGGTTCACGCCTTGACCTGGCAGGCCGCGACTCAGAGGGATTGGGTACCGTCGTAGGCTGCATACTTGCATGCTGTGATTGCTGGGAATGCTGGCTGTTGGCTTGATGGTGGGACTGGGCTACTGATGGTTCTAGTAGGTCCAGATAAGCGGTTATAGGAGGGAGTTCCTGCAAAGCCAGCGCACCAGACATGTCAGTCCTAATAATCCATACCTAGAACAGAACAATTTTCCTCGTCTCCTCTTTCCCACACTGCCTGGAAGCCTGGTCGAACCACAGAAAAGGCATGCAGGTGATTGCATAAAAAAAATAGCTCCTCCGCTCTAGCACCTGTCCGATCTTAATAACGACATGCATAGAGGGATTGCTAAGGACAAGGCAGGCATCCATCCTCCACTAGCACTTTTTCATCCGAGTCCAGCTGCAGTTTCAAGGTGCCTGGGAAAGCATATGAAGAGATTTAAACCAAATCTTCAACGAAAACCGTTCGGACTTACAATCGGCGAATTTGCAGGCGGCATGGGAGGATACGGAGGACTGCTATTGCAGTTCGCAGATAGATTTGATCGAAGGTAGTAGTTTATATCGCTATTCTCCCCTGTCAGCAGGACGGAATAGGCATAAGCAGTCGCACGGGAACTGCGACGAGTGGGCGTAGAGAAGAACGGACAAGTCGGCGGAGAAGAGGTGAATCCACACACCTCAAGTCATGGAGAAGGCGACCACGATCAGTTTGGAAGGGAAGAATCCGGTCTACAGCGATTCTTAAAGCATCTGGGAAGCGGTAGCGGTGGGTTTGGAAGCGACGGTCGAGCGGGTTCGAGAGGTTGATGATGATTTGCTGGAGTTTGTTCGCAGTCAAGTCATTTGATTTGACGGGAGAAAGAATCGGTCTTTTTTAGAGTGAGGAGGCGCATTTAATGGGAAATTGCTGGAAAGGGCAATTTTACAGCGACTTTGCCCCTCAGACCTCAGCCACCAACCTCGAACAAGCAATCCTCGCCTGCAAGCACATTCCCGATGCAGGCTGCCTAAGCTAACGGAAACGAACGAACTACTCGACCATAGTTACTTTTAAGGCAGTATTGCTACTTGTGTCCTAATCATTTGTTCAGTGTAAGTAAGTACGTATGCCTGGACAAGCACAAGCATTGGCAGGGCGTATTTGTCAAGATTCGTATAACTGATGACGGGATAACTGATCCTAGATATCGATAGGTATCCTCGACCGTATATCTGCACTTTAGCCAGAGTGCGAAGTACATTAAGTACTTACATACATACATACAAAAAGTATATCTCTGAATATACATGCCACACGCTCGCCCATTGTCGCAGCTTATATCTTATATTATATATCGCCGCGAGCCGTTCACTGCACTGCACTGCATACCTACATATCTTGTCTGTGCCCTGTATCACACCCTCTCGAAAATCTCCAATATTCTGCAACATCTGTGCGAGATTTGAGTTTTGTGTCAAAAAGCCGGTGGCTTGACTCGGTTCCGGAGTGCATAAAAACATGGAGCTCCGGATTTTCCATGGCGTGACCGGCTAAGATGCCACAACCTCCAAATCGAGTCGGATGGGGACACATGAGGGTATCATAGGAAGTAGTCAGCAATCAACCGGTCCCCGGTCTATCACTGCTTCTGTACTGTCTTGCCGGTGCTACAGAAGTTAGCTTTCATTCCTGGACGGGGCCAAAACATCAATTCCGAGAGCAATCTATCAAGTCCCAGCCTGACTCCAATGTCCAGAACAGAGGTCAACCAGGTTTCGAGCGATCAAGGAGCCATTTTAATCCACTTTTTAACATGTATAGGATCACATGATGCGGCAGCATGCAGGGACACACTTCGCAGCTCACTCGAGACAGCAATTGATATGCATCCAAAAGATTGTGCATGCAAGAAAGAAGTGGTTTTTTTCTTCTTTTCTTCTTCCAATATCTCGCCTCGGTTATGACCCTAGAAACAAGCAGAAGGCTAACGATTCAGCTCTCCGCCGCCTCAAAATGCTAACTTCGACTTCCTTGCTAGAAGGATAAAAAGCTGTGACCGTCTATCCTTCCAGATGTTAGCTTTGCAACGTTCAAGGTTGTTGGCATGGGAAGCTTCACTTCCGTCCAACAAAATCTGACCGGATAGAGCTTAGCCCCATGGAGAAAGCCTCAGAGAAAGTCTCCTGGGTTCGTTTCAACTGTTGTGCAACTACCAAACCGTTCTACCGACACGAAACTAAAAGAGCTGCTGCATGGAGCTAACCCGCAGCATTATCTTTTGGCTCTGAAAGCTGTATCACGCCTAATCCTCAAAAAACGGCTCTTATCGCGAACAATCAATAGTGATTCCTTTTATAGGTTGGTGAAAGGGAAAAATTCGAAAAAAGGACCATCCAACAGGCACCGCCGCCAGACGAACCACGCCAAACTAAATTGCGCTGAGGCAAAGAAAGAGGTTGCCAGATAGCTCAACAGTTACATTAACTAAGCTACTTCGTTTCCGGCGAGAAAAGACGTTAGCAAAAGTGCCATCTCAACAACATCCTGCTCGACTTCCAATACAATATAATCCTGAACACTCACGAATTTAGCGAGATCAAGAAAGCCCCAACTGAGGACCCAAGAAATCGTCACCGCTGGAGCAGGATCCCTGTCAGGACCCCGCCACATGGCAGATCGTTTTCGCTTCTGTACCAGTCAGCGAACCTTCTTTTATGTTTCTGCGCAGTTCAAGCAGGCTGCCCTATAACAGCGATAGCTGCTGGCTCCTTTACTCCATGCACGCTTCCTTGTCCCCGAACAGGAAGCCGTGTCTTGATTCGACGGTTGCAAGCTTGCATCTCCCCCAATCTTGATGATCACATTGCAAGATGGAGGCCACCAACTCGCTAGTTGCAATATCAGAGAGATATGCTGGCATAATCTGAGTTTCGTCGTGTTGGGCAACTTCAAAAAGACCCACCCGTTTAGCTCCGGGACCTGGCTGTTCATGTTCCAGCGCTCGCGGACTTGCTCGTCTTTTAGCCAATATCCAATTTGCAAGCTGTTCATAACCACTGTCTTGCCCACGATAGATTGCCAATTTTCGTTCGGGGTCAGAGGGCAAGCTAAGTTAGAGAACTAGCTATTGCTACTGGGGTTAGGATAGGGCTAAGAGGCTAGAGAGGTAAGAAAAGCAAAGAAGGTGACCATGCCAGGACGTACATACATGAAGCATGTCTGCTCAAGCGCCAATGGTTCGATGCAGCTCGCACAGATCTTAGAACAGTGCTGCCAGCAGCCCCATCATGACGCAAAAAGACCTTTATCCTCCGGTATTCTAGACCCGTTTGAGGCATTGGCTGGTTTTTCCGACTGTTGAACCAGGAGCTAAAATAAAAACCCTGGCCTTTGGAATTTCTCGGAGCCATCCTTCGAGAATTTACTCGGGTCCTACCTTTTGAAACTTCGCTCCGACTCGGTCCACGACCATGGCCGATTTTCTCCCGTGGATTCAAATGGAAGGCTCCTGCTCTTGGGCTACGTATCAAGAGTAGCGGGACGATAGCGGGAAAAGCAGGATATAGTTTTCGTCAGCTCTGCTTTTCCTCAGAAGCAGCCAACAGGCCCTGTTGACGCACGAGCAGGAGAGCCGGTTGGAGGGTTGCTCCTCCTGCTCCTCCTGCCAGCTCCTGATACCGCCGCCGCTGCTTCTCCACTATGCCCCCCCGACATATTCCTGCCGGGTTACGGTTTCTTCAGGCACAAGTTTCTCCCAAGAAATCGCATTATTTATTGCCATTCAACCCTGCTTGGATTTTTCCGTCTTGCGCGCTGGCTTCCCTCCCTCCCTCCCACTTGTAAAACCCCCCCTGCTTGACACAATAGCTTCTATATATTCCACCATTGACTTCCTTCCTTCCCTTCCTTCCCTCTCCCATTCCTCTCCCATACTCACCCAACTGCCAGCTCATCTGCCTCTCTTCCGCAACTGGCCGTCAATTTGCAACGTTTATATAACAAGCCAACGAGCCAAGCACGTCAAACCATTGAACACCTCATAAGCTCCCCTCCACACGACAAATCATCCCGCTTTTCACAACAAATATATCCAGCAATGGCTAAGATCACATCGATAGAGTACTTCAGGGTGCTGCCTCGCTGGCTCTTTGTTAAAGTCTGCTCCGATGACGGCCAATATGGTTGGGGCGAGGCCACACTCGAAGGCCACACTGAAGCGGTCGAAGGCGCTTTAGAGGAGCTCAAAATCCGTTTCGTTGGATATGATCCTGAGTAAGTATCTTAGTTCAGCCGTCGCAAGAAAACGCTTTATCAGCGTGGGGTGAACTTTTTGCCACTAACCAATCAATTCCTTAAACATCTGTACAGTAACATCGAACACATCTGGCAGACAGCATGGCGTTTGGGTTTTTACCGTGGGGGGGCCGTCTTCATGTCTGCTCTCGCAGGCCTCGATATTGCCCTGTGGGATTTGAAAGGTTAGAACTGCCTGAACCGTCTCCCATGCTTGTCAGATGGCTGAACATGGAATTTTTTCTGCAGGGCGCAAACTAGGAGTCCCGGTCTATCAATTGCTTGGAGGAAAGGTCAGAGACAAGTGTTTGGTTTATGCCTGGATCGGAGGCGACAGACCGAGCGATGTCGAAGCCCAAGGGTAAGGCTCCAGTTGTACAAGATACATGGATTGTTCGAACCTGCCGCTTACTTGCATTATGCAACCCGTACAGAAAAGCTCGTTTGGCTCAAGGATTCAAAACTATCAAGATGAACGCCACTGAAGACCTTGGTTGGCTTGACTCCCCGGCGGCTCTCCAGGCTTCCGTCAAGCGTCTTGAGGCCGTCAAAAAACTCGGACTCGATGTTGGACTGGACTTCCACGGACGTGTTCACAAGCCAATGGCTAAACAGCTTGCCAAACTCCTCGAACCCCACCAGCCGCTGTTCATCGAGGAGCCTCTCTTGTCAGAGCACATCGAGGGTATCAAGCATTTCTCCAATCAAACCACTATCCCCATTGCCCTTGGAGAACGACTGTACCACCGTTGGGACGTTAAACCATTCCTCGAAGCATCTGCCATTGACATCCTCCAACCCGATGTCAGCCATTGCGGTGGCATCAGTGAGGCTCGGCGTATCGCCGCCATGTGCGAAGCTTACGATGTTGGAGTTGCCCCCCACTGCCCCCTCGGACCAATTGCGCTCGCAGCGGCTCTTCAAATCGATGCCGCTTGCCCCAATTTCGTCATCCAAGAGATGTCCTTGGGGATCCACTACAACAGCATGCACCAAAGCAAATACGACCTTCTTAACTACACGAAGAACCCCAAGATCTTCGACGTCAAGGATGGTTATGTCCAAGTCCCCACCGGCGTGGGATTGGGCATTGAGGTCAACGAGGAGGAGGTTCGCAAAGTCTCAAAAGACTGCAAAGCCTGGCGAGCGCTTGAGTTCCATGGTCCAGACGGCTCGGTCCGCGAATGGTAACCCTTTGTAATTTTCTTCTTTTTTTTTTCTCTGAGAGAAAACTTTTTCCATCACGGCCCGATCACATTTTCTTTCCTCATGGTAAGTCGCAATGAGCCCGTCCCCTTCTCTCCTCGCTGCATCTTTCCTTTCGCTTTTGTTCCATTTTGATTGCATCATGCATGACCCTCTTGTCTGCCACGAATCATGCATCACGCAGGAAGAGAGATAGAAAATGAGTTTCAGGATGCCGTTTTTCCTTTCAAGGTTCACACTTATTCCTCCAATCGGTTACTGACGGGGCGGTACCATAGATACTTTTTTAGAGCAGCGCTGTTTTCCATTTGTCCTTTTCTTTCCACCAAAGACCACCATAGATCATCGATGCATCGGCCTCCGAAATTTTCTGCCCTATCTTTTCTTCCCACGTTCATGCATATACTTGTTCCAGGGCGTTCCTTCCCGATTCTCTCTAATATTTCCTTATTCTCTCAGTTTACGGTGGGGGTTCTATAGACAAGGTCTTACGATACAATTGCAAAAATATAACACTTGAAGAGCTTCTCGATTTAGTTATTCGTTTCCTTTTAGTTATCACGGTATCACCACACGCTGGTAGAAAATAATACTTTAGTTAGAAAGGGCCAGAAGAGAAAACGAGAACGAAGACAAAAAAAAAAAAAAAAATCCAATTGAGGGGCAATCGGCAACAAGTCTAGTTCGGAAGGTGGGGTTTTTTCCTGCACGACGATAAAAAAAAAATAAAAGATCAATAAAAGCACGACTAATGATAGAAAGAACGAAAAAAATTTAACTGCTCGCTCGCTGCACGCGTATGCGAGCGAGCCAATGGAACCACGTCTCCTCGCCTAGCTCTGTCTCTCTTTTTCAACTCTCATCGTGGGGGTCTTATAGTAGGTACCGACCTACCAGACCAGACAAGCAGGCCCCCGCCTGCATAAAGGCATGCATGCATAGCGTGAGCAAGCAACCCCAAGGCCCGCCATGGACCGTCCCAGGAAGGGAAGGAAACGCCGTTTGTCAAGGATACGATCTGAGGTGTCACAAGGGATAGGTTTTTTATCCATCAGGCTGTATACCCGTATACCGGTTGTATATGTCGAGAAGTTTTATATGACATTTCGGTCGAGATCATGCATTTCTGCATCCGTCTCTTTCTTTTCTGCCCTTAATACCTTTTTGATTAAGCAACCCCCGCAAAGTTCGAGGCTAACTATAGATCGATAACTCCACCCGTGTTATTCTGCAAGCTGCTTAGCACGGCTTAGTTTCTAGTCTTTCCCTGGTGTCTTAGAGTATAATCTTGCTGCAATGTTTGTTTCTTCAATTTGAAATCTTGGTCTTTCAAGACTAAGGATTTCATGACGTCTTTTTTAGAACTTGTATCAACTACGATCCTTATTCGATAAATGAATATAGCCCATCCCCTGATAGGAGCTCTAGCGCTCTCCCTCACAGAATTAGTGGATTATTCTATAGGATCCAATTGCGGATTACTCTCAAACTTGTAATAATGTTTTCCCGTCCCGCCCTTTCGGAAGCAATGGCATATGTCACTACACCGCATATTTCATAATCGATAGACAAGATGCATATGTCAATCTCCCTCAAGCACCACTGTCATTTCCCCCTCAAATACCCAATTGAGTAGTACACTTTTACATCTTTATAGCTGATCATCTACAAATCTCCTTGTCCCCAACTCCCACACTTCCCACAAACCCCACGATAAGCACTGATTATCCCCATCGTTAAGCATTCTCCCGATCCCCATCGTCACGATGTACGTCGGTTAGTAGGCCGTTTTGTCAATCCCCGTCTATAATATATATTTCCTCCCACACCCATCCTTCTGCATGCATCACCCCACGCCCTTTCATGCCGCCATAAACGACCAAGGAACATCAAAGCGTACGTTTACAGCCCACAAAAATGTCTGACATGGTCCCTACTCTACCCCACGAAATGGGCAAAAACGGGAGACAAATCATAATACAGAAGAGGGAAGCAGGTACCTGCAGAGAGCAACTGAGTCCGGGGTTGTACACGTTGTGGGATTACATCACCCGCATAGAATCGACAAGAGAATTTCCGGTAACGGCTGTCTTTGTTAAATTTGATTGCGGGGGGGAGAGGATCAGGTGCTGAGGTTCTCATACAGTTTCCATGCCCATCCTTCATATTTGGAGGTTTTGCGCGATAGCTTACTGAAATATTGCGTCATTTTATATTAACTGTCTACACAGATCTTATTCGGCGCGAGTGGGACTAGTTAACGTTATAGCATTCGTCCAATCAGGAAAGCGATCAATATTTCCAGAGGAGAAGCCTTCCGTAAGGCCTATTATAGAGGCCAGATATAAAACAAATATACGTCGCATCTACCAAGGTTATGTGGCATATACTCACAAAAACACAATTCACAGTCTATAACATCTGTATATATAGGCCTCATGCTCAGACGGCGTAGGCGGCGAAGTTTAATGCATTCACCGTACTTCTTACATATAAAGTATTAAACAGCCGCTATAACTAACTTGCATAATGCAACTGGGACAAAAAGCTTAAATTCCAGCCACAAGCCATCAACGTAACATCCTAAGCTTCCCAACGTTTTCAAAATCTTAAAACGCAACTTCAAGCATAATCTTGCGTTTTAGTGAGACATCAAATCACCCCAAATATAGGATGCAATGTTATACATCTAGTAAGTTAGTTCACGAACAGGAGTCCAGTTCTAGATGCGTAATGTTGGTTCTCCGCGAGCCTGGTTTTAATCGATCTCCACGTTTCGCGGCACGGCACGTGGTTGTCAATGATATATGAAACAACGTTACATCTTTTGTGAGATCTCTTTCACAATCTGTGACTCTTTGGTTTCATACCGAGCAGCTGCTATTTAAAGCCTTATGGACGTTAAAAAAATTCTTAACTTTTTGATGAGCTCTTGTGTGAGCTCATGAACAGTATACGTTTGGTCCAGATCCTTCGTTTAAGTCATCGACGCCTTTTGCTGACTCTACGTTTTCGCGAAGAACACCGCCTCTCTGGGTTGCCTAGCTAGCTAAAATCACGATGCTATTTTCAGCTACTTCTAGTGCCTATGGGATCTCACATGCACGGGAATACCGATGTAGCAGTCAAAGTAATCCATTTTCTGTCCACTTTATTCCTATTCCTATTCCATCTCGGGGTATCTACCTAAAGCTTTCCTACCACTTGTTATCCTGCTAAAATCAAAAAAAAGGAAGTCTGCCGCTCTAACAAAGCAAACTCGAAAAAATACTTTGATATCACAAATTTCACAAATAAAAAGATAGAGAAAGAAAACTTTGAGAACCGATTTTTTGTGAACCCGCCATAAGAGAGAAGAAAAAAGAAGTGAAACAAATGAAAGTGAAAATAAAGAGACAATTATGTAGATGGTGCATGCAGGAGGTATAAACATAAGAAAATAAAGCACAAGCAGTATATGGGAAATTTTGGGAAGGAAATGATAAACGATATCGCTAAACGGAGCCGCAAATATGATGGTGGTGATATAAATGAAGTACAGACATAAGGAAATTAGACGGAAAATGGCAAAAGGAAGAGAACGTAGACGGGAAACCGACGAACTGGATCGACTAGGCCCGTTATGGCTGTCGTACCTGAATTTTGATTGCCATGGCCCGCTTTTGAAAAAGAGTGAAGAGATCATATGAACGAGCGTCCAGACGGGTGTTCCGTGATATCTTTCGAATCGAAGGGAGAAATAGAGAAGCCCGAAACCCTTTTGGAAATAAATATTCACAGCGGAAGGTGAAAAGACATAGGAAAGGTCCCCTGGTATATCGAAGTTTTGGTAAGAGAGGCAACTAAAACACCCGCCGTATGTAACCCTGAGAAAATGAGAGTATGCCAATATAAAGGAAATATAAAGGAAAATGGTATCTTGGATGGAAGCAACTTATAGGACGTCGTAGATATTGCGAATAGTGGGTAATGTGTCGTGCTGATTCACGGGGCTCCGAGGGTCAGAGAAAATATCAATTCCATCCATATTATCCGTTCCGCTCATCGGCTGGTCGACAGGGCTAGCGATTTCGTTTGACGACGAAGTTGCCGGTCCCGGGAAACTGGCCGATAGGGCTCCTCCTGCTGCTGCTGCACGATTGCGTGTTAGAACATGGCTCTCTGAATGCGACTTTCCAGTTATTGTGGGCATTCGTACTGGGAAGCCGAATGAGCTCGGAGGTTGAGTGAATGATGGAGTCGGTGGGGGCTCGTCGATGCTCGACATGATACTCGGGAACCGACGGTGGAATTCGGGGTTTGGTCTTGCAGCTCCTGACTCTGCCCGTCGACTTGCACCGGATTGATCGCTAGCTTGTTTCTTCTTAGCCCTCAAGGCGGCGAGTCCACTTGTTTTTGGCAGAATGGCTTTGATAGCCGGCTGGGGTGAGTGCGAGCGTTGCGGTGGAGAATTCGAAGGATGGTGACCGAGCATGTTTGGATTTGTCGCTGTCACAGGGCTCGGTGGCGGCATGCTATTTTCTTCCGCGCGAAGTGATTGTAGTAGCTTCCTGTTCCTATTTCGAAGCTGTCGCTTCTCGAAGATCATACCGCCCTTTGGTGCAAAAGATGGGGTTGGAGGTGGGAGGTCACCTTGGTCACTACCTCTCCGAGCTGGGAAACCGACAAGATCACCAACAACGTCACCTTCTGGCTCCGATGGGAATGCGGTGGCTGGTGGCAATGGTGGAGGAACATAGCCAGTTCCTGCATCTCCGGAACCCCATCCAACTCCGTGGTTTGTTGCCGAAGCAGTTCCAGGGATATTGATCATCCCAGGTGGCGCTGACATTGGGCCAGGTTCAATACCCGTAATAATCCCTCCATCTGCGTTCCTTGTCTGGATATTCATCGGCATTGGGAAATCTCTGGGGTCTGGAGATGGCGGTCTTGGCGGAGCAACCTGTCCGGGAATATATGGTAGTGGTGCAGTCATTGGCTCCTCAAGTTCAGGGGTGTATGGGGTAGGATCCGAGCTATTCGCTGCTCGGGAAGGGTGCCCAAGCTTTGGCCTCGCCATTCCGTTTGCACCACCACGCATCGAACTCTTGCCTGTCCTTCCAACGCTGTTTTGAGCCGCAAGCTTTGCCCTCCAATCGGAGAGCTGGTAGATTAAACTCATGTTGGGGCCAATCCACTTGCTGCGCTGCTTGACGAAGTCATACGCTTCCTGCACTGTTTGCCGCGGGTTCATGTAAAGCCCGTAGGCGATAATCAAACTCGCCGATCTGCTCACACCGCACTGGCAATGAACTAGAACTTTCTTGCCTTCGGCGCTCTTTTGCTTTATCATCTCCACCAATCTTGGCAGATCTCCCACGATAGGCGTGTTGTGGTCCCACGGCATATGAATGTATTCAGGCTCTTTCTTGACTTGTGGCGTAGGTTTCGGTGTCGTCGACTGCGATCCCTGTGGAGATTCAAAAGCAGTCATAAAGCTATCCGCTGACGAGGCCGTCGCTAACGGAGGGGAAAGGATTTTCTTCTTTTCCTCCTCTTCTCTCTCTTTTTTCATTGGGTTAACGACTTCCCTGGCCACATTGAATACGACGTCGAAATTCCTAGCCATGTCTGCATTCGGTTCCGAAAAGAGGTAGATATTAGGTTCATAAATGCAGGCTGGTCCGTTGGGATAGGCGGGCGATTTCGGTCCTTCACCGTCATTTTCCATCATAGCAATATCTTCTTCATCGAGCTCGATGATTGGGCCTGGTGCTTCTATCGGGCTAGAGGGAACCTGTGTTGAGAAAGATTGGGAGGAGACGGTTTCAACAGGTGAAAAGTGGTTAGGCGGTGTAAACAATCTCGAGGGTCGGCCCGATAATGTTTTGGCCTGGCCACCAGGAGTAAACAATGAAGGTGAGGATACATGGTGTCGCAAACTGGGCCGGGTCGCCTTCTGTATCGATTTTTCCGGACCTGGTAGCTTAATTGTAAGCCCTAAATTACTAGGACGCCGCCGTGGCATCGTGCTGGGAAGGATAAATCCAGGCGATGAGGGAGCTGAAGAGGATCTGTTGTTATCGTTTAAACTAGCGTTGCTTTGAAAAGAAGAAGCTGTGCCGGGTCTACTCGAGTTGCCCGACATATTCAAGGAAAGATTTTTAGTATTCCTAGCCTTCTTGATCGGTGATAACGACCGGTAGGGATGGTTAGGTGAGCTCGCCATTATTGACGAAGCTGTGTTTAAGGTAGAGAGCCCCGGTTTCGGGAAGACTCCAAGGGGTATTATGTTTCGAGGTGAGTCGGGAGAAGAAGCAGGCGATTTGTCGTCGTTTGATGAGGAGGATTCTACTGTCGATACCGTGGTTGTAGGTGAAGAATTTGTCGACGAAGCTGCCGATGTTGAAGATAGGCTATCGTTTTTGTGATGTCGAGGATGTAAATGGCCTGGAGAGGGAATAAACGATTTTGTCAAGCTATTAAACCCTAAACCACCCAGCGACTCCCCTCCTGTCATTTCGACATCCATGCTCAAAGCCGCGAGATGTAACGACTCCTCCGCTGTCAAAAACAATGGCGGTGGCAGTACTTCTGTTGATGGTTCTTCTCTTTTCTTGCGAGTGAGGGTTTGTCGTTTGTGGAAGTTTCGTCTGAAGCGACGCTTTTGTTGCTCTATAGGTTTACGGATTCGAGGTGAAGAGCAGGATTCATGCGATACTTCTCGGATCGGGCTCAATGGTGATGAAATAGAAGCTAGGCGGTATCTACGCCGTCGGATATTATTATTAGCTCGAGCTCTTAGTATCAACGGATCGTCCATAACGGCAGCAGGTGCGGATGAAGACGACGGCCTGTTCGGGGAGGTCGACCGGACTGGCAAAGCGTTATGATGAAAAGCAAGGGGAGACAAGACAGTAACGATGGTTAAAGTGATATAGCACAAGGAAGAACAAAGAAACGATATGAACCAGTAGAAAGGAAATTAAAGAAGGGTGAGGAAGCTATTGTTCTATGCATGCAAGTAGACGAAGAAGGTAGCCGAGCGTTTACCTTAATGACAGGTCATGCCCCGCTGTGCCTGTGACTGTGGGAGTTTGTGCGGAGCGTATATTATAAGAAAAAAGAGGAAGATGTAACCTTGTAGTAGGAGTTCTGCGCAAAGGGTACAAGTTGGCTAGCAACTTTTAACGTTAACAGGAGGATGTCCTGTGCCCGGGTTGCAAATGCAGGGTATGGAAATAGAATCGGAGGGCAAGGAATAAGAAAATGATTGAGATTGCGTAGTCCTTTACCTCCCGGGACAGTGGACGCTGGCGTAGATTATTTGGACGGCAAATATCTATATTAGATATCGGGAAGGACGAAATAGAGAAAAAAGGTTAAAGGAATTAAAGGAAGTGGCATGTAAGTGCGGGTGATGAAGGGCAGGAAGTACCGGTTTGCTGACGATTTGCCTTACGGGGAACCTCTTCGCGATGATTTATTTTAAGAATCTGGGGCCCAATAAACCATATAAGGGAAGACCAGGGTCAGCGGCGAGACGCTAGTGCCAGCGCCCGCCTGGCTATTTGATTTGCTGGGACCCCAAGAACACAAGGTCGAGCAAGCGGTAACTCAAATCGTGCAGAACTTTTTGCTGGTATGGGCCCAGGCCAATACTGCGCAGATTTGCGGTATTGAAGGGACTTCTTTCTTGGGCACCAGCCTCGGTCCAACTGAGATCTCGAAAATGAGGTTTCCCCGACCGGAACTTGTCTGACGCTGCAAATGGATCCCAAAAGGACACGACAAAAGAAAAATCCAGCGACTTGTTCTCTTTCAGCTGATGGATTTTGTTCTTTTCGTTCGAGAAGGGAAGCGACCGGCAGTCATTCAGTTCCCAGGAACCGACCGGAATAGCAGTGTTTCCAAGTTTCTAAGCCACTCCCCTCAGCCTGGCAGGCCAGGGAAAAGCAAGGCCTCGGATTGGCGCAAACGACCACACACACAACCAAAGCCCTCCACAAGATTCACGAACCAGTGAAATTTGGGATCGGGGTTATGTCCAATAAAATGTGTTTGTTCAAACAGGCCAATTATTGGCCGGGCGGCAAAGAAAACTATAACTCACCTCGATGATGTCTTTATTCGAATATATAAAGCCTAGTAGTTGCGCGGTACGGCCGAATAACTGGAGTATTTGGAGGACCAACTACTGTATTAATACGCCGCAAACAAGGTTCGTTCCAGTTCCCTATCAACGCATAATTGGTAGCCCAGCAGTTAGTTAGAGTGTCATGACGTTTCGGAAATCGCGATGCGAATCCAAGTGAAATGCTGCTCAAACGGTCGATGGCGCAAGAATTCCAACCCTCGCGTGCAGTCTGCCTGTGACTTACCCAAAGTATGGCTTGATCTTCCTTGCCGAAATGGCGACGTCGTAGGAGCAGCAACGTGAGCGCGGCGTTCTAATCTTGGAACGTGGTTAAAGCAAGACTGTTACCGTCGCAGCGTGGAAGAATGTAATGTAATATGTGTTGCCGTTGTCGTCGTCCGGTGAATGCAGCAAATTAAGACCCGAAGCAACCGGTTGCAATATAAAATAAGGACAGCTGTCGGTGCTATAAAAAGGATATTTTGACGGATGAAGATGGAGACAGTAATCAAAGACAAGGCGACACTGCCGGATCCAGACGAAAGTGCAAGGGACCACTGTTTCCTGGTTCAGGTGTATTCCTAAAACTGGATGAAGTTCGACGGATATCCTCCCAAGCCACTTCCTTTGATTGACGGAACAGAGCTCTTTTAACACTTTTTGAGGTTTCTCGTTTCTGCCTCTCCTTCAAGCAACTATGGCTGAGACGGTGGCTGCGAAGGGAGCTGTCGAGAATTGGGACTCCGGGGATATAACGTAATGTAATGTTCCCGTCGCCTGCGAATACGTTGAAAAATGTTCGTTGAACGGCCAGCAGTCAACTTCGAATAGAGAGTGAACAAAGAGAGTAGTAATAGCTGAAGGTACTGCTTGTTCAAAGTAACAAATGTCGTGAATAGCCCCAAAAGATCCAATATTTTTGATTCTGTGTAGTAATTCGATTTGAAGGTTGGTGGTGCAGCAGTTTCTCCCAATATCTCCCAAGATTCTCCAATTCTCAATTTTGTGTGCACTCTTAGAAATCCAGCTGTATGACTCGCTCCAAGATCCTTTCGTTTCCCTCTACTCAAAAGCTCGAAATCGGAAGACCAGACGCTGGCAGAAAGGTCGAACGGAAGGGCGGATTTAACGTGTCAAAAACGATTCCAGTGTAACTGAACAGGGACGTCGTGGAACAGCAAGCGAAAGGGAAGGGAAGGGAAACCGGCAAGCCAGGATAGATGAGATTCGACAGAACAGACGTTGATTGTCGACTGGTACATGCACCGACGGGATTCCGAGGGGGGGAGGGAAAGGAATGATGTCGTGTGGTGTGAAGGTAAGTAGAGGTGTGGGTGTGAGTTAGTCTAGAAAGAAATGAAGTTCAAAGGTGGGTTGGGGTTGGAAAAGGATTGTTCGATTGATTGAGAGATTTGATTAGGCTGGGCTGCCAGGCAAAATTGTGGGGGATGGCCGACTGCCTTTGATTTCCAACAGCACCGCAACCTCAGTCCAATCAACCACCACCCGTCCCACTATTCTTACTAATGACCACTTAGTACAGACACCGTATCGTATCGACTGAGGAGATGCTCGGGATGGTCGCTGGACAGATGGGCAGCTTCCTATCCAGAAAGCGCCCCCCAATCGCGACCTCCACTACCCAAAATGTTTGAAACCAAGAGAGTTCCCTCCGTCGTGACCGTGGGTTGATCCCAGACGTTCCAGCACGGCTGTCACTGCTTCTTTTTGCATCCTGTCCTTCCAGCCAGGCGGATCTGGGAGGCCTCCCGGGTCGGTTGTCAAAAGACGAAACGGCAGGCAAGCATATGGTTCACTGTTTTTACCATCATCAGGATCTCTTTTCGCTGGCATGCATACAGCCGAAGGGCAAAAACGCTTGCTCGTTCGGCATGATGGCATGGCCTGGTCCTGAGATCTTGTCATCTTTACTTTCTATTGTTCAGCGGGTGGAAACCGAGCAAGCATCCACTTGTAAACGTTCACCAGTGACATCTTGCATTTTCGATGCATGCATTCTGCAAAACGGCATGAGCTTTCTGCATTCGATTCGCAAGAAAGGAAGGGAGCTTTTTCTTGTGAACGAAGTCTCGCCCCATATGCCCCCCATGCACGAAAGAAAACATGCCGACGATGACTTTTGCAAGCACATCATCTTCATTCTGTACCGGTCAAGAAGCTGCTTTTCTCCATCTGGCCTTGCCACTCAGCGATTAAGCGTGCGAAAAACTTCCCGGTAGAAACCTTCTTATCCCACGAGACGATGACCTGTCTTGTCTCTCCGTCGAAGGTCCGCCAATGACGCCGCCAGATCACGTTAACTTTGCTTCTCTCGCCCACACCCAAACAGACAGGCCTATTTTTAGATATGTCTAGCTTTCTGGTTGCACACCTCCCTTGCACACAAAATTTCTTCCTTTTCGACATCTTTCTCGAATCGAATCTATACTTTCCCCAAAGTGGACTAGCGTATTGCAGATGGTTCTTTCAAATCCTTGAAGGCTGCATGTTTCAGGCTGTTCGATTAGGTCTAGTCTCTTGCCCTTTCCCCTCGATCAGGGGCTTTGTGGAGACCTTTTTGTTTCCACTTCCTACATTGCTTATTCATGGAATTTTTTTTTTCTGCCTTTCTTCTTGCCCACGCCATCACCGCAGATCATGTTTGGGAGGGCCTCAAAGTGAAGAAAAACAGATCTGGAAACTTCGGATTAACAAACCGACAGGCGGGGTCGTGACATTACAAAAGGGCCAAACGACTCATGGTTCTTGATGCATCAGACGTCTAGAACCTCTGGCAATTGAAACATAACAGACTGGATAACGGCGGGTTCACACTCGCGTGAGAAACGCAAGGTCTTTCTTTTCCCACAAGGAAATTACACATAACGAACCCTTTCCCGTTCCCAGGGATATAGGAGATTGGAATGCTCAGCATGAAGAGGAATAACGATTCCCGTTATCCAGGGACGAACACGGACCAGAAAGCATTGAACTCTAATAATATGTTCTCCATATGAGAAGAAAGTTTTCCAGGGAGACAATTCATATGTGCAACTGAGTTATGTTGCTTTCAGCTCGCTTTATTTGATTGCAATTCATATCAATCCCAGCTGAAGCTCGTACAGCATGAAGAGATGGGATTTGTAGCACGGTTGCACAAATTGTGGACTAATTGTGCATTTTCATGGGAAACTATTCTGCACGCAAAAGATCTAGCTAAGCGAAGTTCAAGGGACAGGAATCGGGTACGGGAACTACGTGCCTCAGGTTCTCGTCACCTTTTCCGCACGGGTATGTATCAAAGTGCCCAACTGAGAGGTTGTCACACTTTCGATCTTCATATCACTCAACATCAAAATGCTAACATCTTAACGTTGGATTGT
>JAJTTV010000019.1:687810-835195 GCA_036971225.1 Arthrobotrys sinensis
CTTGTAAGTTTCAGAAACCCCAATAAGATGACGGAGGGAGCGAACGGCACGGTAAATTACGAACTTATAATTCTGCTGAATTGTTTAGATTGGATCAATATCAAATCTCGCATCATGATGCCGGTGCCGTTTGACAGGGCTAAACGTTAATTGATGACATGGCGACTGACGTGCCCTGCAACGCAATTTCAGCGCGAAAGAAAGAAACAAAGAGCCGCGATTTTTGGTCTGGGGTTGCTTGATATGAGGTTAGATTGCAGGTGGGCGGGTACCTGAATATCGGTGGGGGATGTTATCGATACGGCGATATATATGATACGCCAATGCACGGCAGTTTTTATTCCGGTTCGCAAAATTGCATTGTATTCAGCTCTTGGAGCCTTTACTTGCGAGATCCAATTCCTTAGTCGTCTATGTATAAATTCGATAATCTACAACGTTCTGGAGATGCATCACATGTCGATATAGGGCTCGGGTGTACCCCAAGGCTAGATCCAACCCCATCCTTACCAGGTATCCAGGATGCTTCACGGACAACCTCCCCAGTCTAGCCAGCCGAAACTCGGTACCCCCAAAACCCGAAATCCATCAGGCAGGCAGATCGGATCGATTCGTATCCCCGGCTGTGGCTCTGCTCCCGACGCTCAGGTTTCAAATATTACATGCCTCTTCAGCGAAGAAACTCGGCAATCCAATTCTCAGAGACTGGCAATCCGAGTGCACTCTATGTAGAAGAAAAGGAATATAAAGTTTCCCCTGCCGATAAAGTTTCCATGGATCTATCCTCCATCGAGCCCGTGCTTTGCTTGTTCGTTAAAGTATTTAGGCAGCAGAGGACATTTGCAATTGTGTTTCGCTCGACTATCAATTACTATGTGGGTATTCCTTTGGTGGGAGATTTGATGCCGAGGGTATGTTTAAGCTTACATGCCGGCCACGTCTAGGGTTTGAGATACCTAATCTTGCTAGTATCGTACGATCCCTCGTATTGTTAATATCGACGGATGAGATCAGTATCAGATGGGTCTAGGGGAAAACTTTTTCCAACAATCAACACAGAATCCGACTAATGCACACCGAAATAACCACATTGTCGTGGACAGTATTAAAAAAAGTGCCTCCCACGGACGTCACATTTCTCTCACATGCTTCATGGAAAAGGCTTAGAAATGCACGCTGCAACGTTATAGTCGCCGACCTTGGGATAAGCTTATATTTAGCGTCAGATGGATCTTCGGTGCATCTGCTTATGCGAACGTTGTAAGCGAGGGGCTGCATGAGGTGCCGCAGCTGGATGTAGAGACTTCTATAATCGACATGAGAGCACATAGAAGGTTATTTTAGGGACTCGTGATATCGTGGTGTTATACGTTGGTACTAGCATGTTGGGGTTTGGTTGGATGTATATTCTGATGTTGGTGATGAGGTGCCTCTTGGCCGCCCGATACACATTTGGTTATAAGGGTGCGTCTGGTATCAAACCCGAGGGATCTTATCCAAATATTACACAAGCAATTGAACTTAGTGATACCTAATCTTGTAGAAACAAATAGGTACCTCGTCTAGTGGTCGATCTAATGCTTTGCAGGCCAGCCTGGTAACCTCAGCGCTAAGGTTTGTAAAGATAACCATAAGATTTAAACGAACATTATAGCTTGCGAACCAGTGCGGCTTAGAAAATATAATCTTAAGGACAATAATACGATTGACGTAAAGCCAAGGGCGGATATTATCTGATTTCGTAGAGCTCGTGTCTTCACGTTATATATAGGATTATTATATTGAAGTTTCTAGAAGAGCGGTAGAAGGATTATTATTAGAGTCAAGCTGACACGGATTCGCAATTCGGCTCGAACTGAAGCGGAATTGCCAAAGAATGTGAACGGGACAGGCGACTGGCTGTGCTCTATCCTGCCCTGTGACCAGGGTGAATTTATAGCCAAACAAAGGCATAAGGCACAGCACTCTCGCAGTTTTCATTAGGTCACGGGACTATAAGCTTGACGACACGCCCTGGTTTCTTGCGTTGTCGACATCGTTGGAATATGAAGCTGCAACGCAGTGTTACTTTCTAGCTTCCCATCCGGCTTCGTATTGTCCTTAGCAAGCCTGTTATAGGACAGCTCATCATCATCACGGGTATTTTATCCCAATTGCTCCTGCATAGCTCCCGGACAGCTCTAACGGGTCCATATATGTAGGTACCGATTAGCCCGTCTCACGGACGTCACAAAACTGTCGCAATCACTGAGACCTTTATTGAGGCTGTTTGCATTTACATGCAAAGCTCCAATCACGATCGAACCACGCAGGAAATGGCTGGTCATGGTTCCGGAAAGAATCGCAGACTTGGAGGCCGCAGTCACGATGTGATTGGCAAATCCGCAGAAGCACGATTGGGGAGTGACTAAGCGAAGTGGTGGTCCCTCTTCTTGCCTCCGCCAACCACCTGGCGTGAAGATATTAATGTTAGGATGGCCACATGTCTTTGCTACCATTCGCGACATTTACTCCATACATCACTTTCTCTATCGTCTTCTTAGTGGACGCCTCCCCGGAAGAACAATTTTCTAGAAGGACGACCAGGCAGCTGGATCTAGCTTGGAAAAACCCGACAAACTGGTGGATAGTCACGACGGCATTATCGGAGCCCATATCGACCACATATATTTTCCCGACAAAAGACCCCAAACCGGAACCAGACAAGCAGGTTCTTAGTTTATAAACTCTCGTGGGCTGCGGGGATGTTACCAAGAACAAAGACGGAATCTACGATTTAAGCACTCTCTGGAATCCAGACCATCAACGTTAAACAGGTACCGTGGATTCGAGAACACCCTTTTCGACAGGTACCGATCTTGAAGTTTGAGAACGACCCCCAGGATCGACCTTGCTGCATCTATCCGTTGGCCTTTTGCCTTAGCGACAACAGCCCGGAACTTTGGGTCCAGTCTCAGGCAAGTTGCAAGTTCAAGACATTGGAATACAGCAGAAACACCCTACAACATCTCCTTACGGCATCTGGAGTCCGGATTCAAATCGACCGAGATTTTGGTATCGCGGGCACCGACGGATCGAAACCCGATTTCAAAGGACGACTTTTTGTTTTTTTCCTCTCGACGTGTATATGCCAAGGGGATAAAGCAAGGGAGCTTGTCTCTCCCTTGACAAACACCCTTGCTGTTCCTTCTTCGTGTACCCTCGACATATCGTGAATTTCTGTGAGAGTTGAACAAGATCGAACGAGGGTGGGAAGATTCGCAATCACGGGTTTCTGAGGCCATTTCGCATTATCCTTGGACGTCGAATTTCGCAGGTAGATTGGAAGGCAGCAGGGCAAGCGTCTATTGAGGGTGTGCGGCGACGGAAAGGCACCCTTTTTCCAGAAGCCAACAGCGCCGGGGTGTTCGAACCATCATCAAAAAAAAAACTCGAAATTTCGGCTATCCAACAAGTCGGACCACAAGAAGGTCGAGGCGGCGTTATCTCTCGAAACCTACTGGCACAAACGAGTAGGAGAAGCCAGACAAAAACAGAGAAAAGAAACAAAGTTTCCTGTGGAAAGAGTGAGGTCCTAAAATCCCAAGTCTCACAGTATCTTCTGCAAGTTGCAGTTGCATTTTTTTTCGTTTGTTTGTTACATGCTAGTCGCCTCCCTTTTCTATTCTATTCTTACCGACACACGCTTTGAGGCCAGAGTCGTCAGATTCGATTCGCTCGTCGCGTTTCTGACTACCGCATCCTGACGGCTAAGGGTTTACGGACATTTTTTGGGACTGCCCAAAAATTCCGTTTCGACCCCCTAAGCTGCGCAGAATACCTTATGCACGAGGGTTTCGTGGAGACAATAACGGACAGGCGATACATCCCTGAAGAGGATATATTGGGGGTAGTATTTCAGACACAGTTCGTGTGCCAGACTTCAATATTAAGATCGGTTTAAAGGGAAGGATACCTGCTTTAGCGGTCAAAGAGGTGGATAATGTGACGGTTCGTTCTTTTACTACGACTATTTTGCTACTCGAACGGGCCCAAAAGGCCCCCCAGAAAGGCCCCCGAAAGAAGAGAATAAAATCCACGAAAGAGAAAAACAAAAATGGCGGCGGTTGCAGGGAGGAGGGAAAGAGGAGGCCATCAGCGGTCAAACAGCACTCCTGTGGGCAGCACCACCGCTCCAACAGCCACCCGAAATAACTCCAACAGAAACTTTTCAACCTCTTCCACCACAACCGCAGCAGCATCTTTGACGACACCCCAACACCACCGGCTGCTTTCCAAGAGTTCCATCACGTCGACTTCGTCCACCAATACCGACGCTGCCGCTCCTCAGCCCCAGTCCGCACGGCGACGGCTGACTTCCACCAAGCGGCATTCTTCTGGTCTCTCACAATCTGAATCCGTGCCAGTGTCCCCTTTGGTCCCAAACAATTCCGTTTCCGGCAGGCAGGACAGCTCCACCACCGTATCCGCCGTGAATTCGCCTGTCGTTCCTAGCAAAAGGCATTCCGCTCCCTCTGCCGACTTGACGACCAGATCGCGGCCTACTAACCCCTTACATCAGCGCTCTGCTTCATCTTCCTCTTCATCTCCTGCTCCCACAAGGCACTCGAGAAAACCCAGTGACGGACCGTCGGTTACAACAGGGAGAGGCCCAGATTCTGCGACGACTAGAACTTCCAGAACTACCACTCTTGGCTCGTCCCGGGCATCACGCACATCGGCAGCTGCCTCGTCACCTGCTCGGACACCTGCGACCACTACCAGAAGGACGGCTGCTTCGTCTCCAGCCAGAACACCTGCAGCCAGCAGATCATCTGCTGCGGCTAAACCCCAACCTCCTGTCTCTAAACCTACACATAGGCGTGCAGACTCGGCTTCTGTCCCCTCAAGTCGCTCGAGTCGCGCAAGCACTAGTCCCATCCCCCCTCCACCTGCTCCTCCCGTGCCGTCATCTGCCACTCCTCCATCTGCTCCTCCACCCCCAGAGGCAAGTTCAGCCGGTATCCCTCCGCAGATACAAGCAGAGTTAGACAAGAACGCGTCTATCCAGATAACGCAGCCTCCTAGGCGAGCCAAAGCACCCGCCCGATTTAGTTCAAATGGTATAGCGACCGCCGATGCACCTCCGCCATCGCTCGCATACAGACAAATCCCCCTGAGTGCCGCTCCTCCCCCACCACCTGCCATCCCTCCCCCTCCACCGGCCCCGCAACCACCCCCTCCGAGGCCATCCGTGGAAGACGAGGTTGAAGACTTTCAGTATCCGCCTCCGTTAGAAGAGGGTAGCAGCAGTAATAAAGCACCTGTTACGATAGAGGTTGATGACAAATATCTGTCACCGCCGGTACAACAAACACAAGAAGAAACAATGACGACATATGAAACGGAGCAATTCTCACGATCAAACGGCGGTGTTCTTAACAATGGATTTGCGGGCAAATACAATGCAACTGTGGAGGATGATGAGCCAACAATTACAACGTTAAGGGATATTCAACGGATCGCTCAGGAGGAAAGGAGTTTTGCCAGTTCACCAAATCCATTGACGTCATCGAGGACCGCACCTGCATCGCAAAACGGGGATGACCCGTTTCTTAACTTGGCGAGGTCGAGTACACCGAGAAGCCAGGCTTTACTCGATGCTCAGGCGCGACAGGAGAGGCGACGTTCTCGGATGATGCAGTATTCGGTGAATAGTGGGCGGACAACATCGAACCTTGCTCATGAATATTCTTCGACGGCATCCTCCTCGCGTCCAACCAAGAGCACGGCTTCGACGATTGTTTCCGATGACTCGTATGGAGGCGTTGAGCTATCACAAGATCCTCAATATCAAACCCCTGAACAAAGTTCGGAAGCCGACCACTCTCTCACCCACAGATCATCCTTTCTTAGGCGACAAAGGGAGACACAGAATGGGCATGCACGAAGTGTTTCAGAGGCACCCCCTCGGACGACTCTCACCCGTGCCAATGGCACCTCTGGTGAACTACCATCGGGAGCACCCCGGCCCTCGCAAAGTGTGCTAAGGAGTCCCATCAGCACATTGATTGAGAGCGACCGGGCAAAGAATGCTGCGCAAGCAAGGCTAGGAATCAACGATGATGTGCAGTCCACAATCTCATCTGGGACAGTCTGGGATGAACTGGACGAACTCAAGATGCGGATTAAGAGGCTAGAATTAACTGGTACTTTACCTCCAGCGTCGTCTTCTTTGAGCGGTGTAGGGTCGGGAATATCAAACTCATCTGGTGACCGGCCGCGAACAGGTACTACGGCCGCTACCACGGTATCTAGCTCTCCGAGGCACCAGCCCCAGCAGCCTAATAATAACAACAACAATGAAGCTGCTGCTGCTGTAGTGTCGCCGACGGCGAATGGGCCGCCTCCGACTATTCATCCCGTGCTCCACGCGGCATTGGCTAAGACGAAGACGGTACTGCCCGAGCACATTATTAAGGCTCTTGATGCTCTGGCAAATGATACCCTGAATCTTGCGCAAGCTGTGGGGAGCACCGGACAGTCGACGATGTCGATCAATTCGGCACTCAACAGCCCGGAGAAGCAGCTGATCACTGACAGGCAGATTCGTAGGAAGGTGGATAACGTCTGCCGAAGTTTGACAGAGCTCTGCGTGTCATTGGCAGATGGAAGGATGCCGTTTGATCCTCCACCAGACAATCAAGTCCAGACAATGCCTGTTGTCCCGCCTCCACAGATACAGCAACCACAGATCCAGCAGCCGCCTCAGCAGCCACCGCAGGTTCAGACATCGGTGTTCCCGCCTCGAGTTGAAGATCCAATTGAGCGCACGAATACCGCGTTTGATTATAGAAGCCCGAGCGCCATCGGACATAAGATTGACCGAGAAGCTACCGTGACACCCAACTCTGCCGCACGTGCACACGCACGATTTGAAGCTAGACGGGCTAGTCTATTGGGAGCTCCATCTCCACAATACATTTCACGACAGGAAGCCTCACCATCCCCACAACCAGGTGCCAACCGCCTCTCCCACCGAAATTCTATGTCCCTTCGTAGCGGCGAGCGCAGAAGCATGATCGAGCCCGAAGACGAACTCGAGATCCCACAAGCACCGACTTACCGCTCACCATCCCGCGCTTCCCAACTTAACACTACGACAGCCCACCTCTCCCCGCTCCGCACAACATTTACAGGAAACAACTACGAAAGCTCACCGATGCAGCGAACTTTAACTCTTCGTGAACAACGGGCCGCGCAACAACAACAGCAATTGGCGGCAGTGCAGCAAGCACAAACGAACTTGGAGATCGCTAGTTCCGGCTACCTTTCCGCGTCTACTCTTCAACACCGCAGAACCTACAGCACCGCTTCCACAGTAACGCCGACTTCCGCTGGACTGGGATTGACGACCCAACGCCGTTCGTATCTCGATAGGGAACGCGGGATTACCGGTGATGGAATCGGTACTGCAGTGACTACGAATACCGGTATAGGAAGTGCATCTCAACCGATTGATATCAGCCGCAGACGAACGGAGTACCTCCGCGCTGCCAACGGTGGTGAGCAGCAACAACAACAACAGCAGCAGATGCAGACGGAGATGGGGTATTCGCCTCCACAGAGTGTGAGTGGGAGTAGTATGGGAGGGCGGAGTAGAACTGCTAGTGTGAGCAGTCGGGTGGGGAGTGTAAGAACGCGGACGACGAATATGTTGGGGAGTAATTATGCGGCGTCTGGGGCGGGGAGAGTTGAGGGGTTGGGGTTGGGAAGGGATCGGGGAGTTTTGAATACCACTAGAAGATAAACATACTCTTCTTTTTTGAATAAGGGGTAGAGAAAGATATATATACTCTGTTTTTCAAGAGTAGAAACAAAGAGAGTATTAACATGATGGAGTTTTCATTTTTGTGTTTTTGATTGTTCGAAGAGACGAATTTCCTTGGGTTTCTTTTATTTTCTGAATCTGACTGAAAGGGCATATTTACTGCTTTTTGACTGACACTGCTGAATTCATTTTCTTTTACTGTTGCGTTCAAAAAGCATAGCTTTTCTTTTGCTTTCGAGATATCATTTCATTTTTTCATTTTTATATATACCTTTCGATGTATATGTTTATATTTCCCTTTCTTGTCGCTCTTTCTCCCTTTTTTGTTGAAAAGATACCTTAATACTCCCGGATAAGCCTTTTTTGTTTCTTTTGTCTGTTTCCTTTTATGCGTTGGAATTGCGAAAGTTTTTTGTGAGGGGCGTATACCATCTTCGCGTTTTTTTGTCATTTCGAGAAGAGAAGAGAAGGGAAGGGAAGGGATTGGTTCGATTCTTTTACTGTCGTTTACTACATAGTTTTATACCTATCTTTTTATGGAGAAGACAGAGAGAGTTAAGAGGCTGAAATAAGGGGGGAGAAGGGGGAGAAGAGAGGGGGATATATATGAATGGATAATGAATTTCTTTTTATATACATTGATTTTTTATTTGATTTACATGCACGCACGGGTGTTTATTATAATGTTCTTTTATTCGATGAGATGAGAGATGATGATGATGATATATTGGTAGAGTTAGTTTACTATAACGATGGCTTTTGAAGATTCTCTGTCTGCAGATCTGCTTTTTTGCTACTGCGTGCTGCATGATACGAAGGTTTCTATACAGTGTGAACGTTTCGTTTTTGGTGCGGATTTTGTTTTATTTATTTCGGATATACCGGGTTCGGTTGGAATGGTTAATGGAATACACACTCTACTCTTTTGGCATCGATGAGGAATTCTTTTCTTTAAGATATTTACTTGGTATGGAGTATTTCTGGTTGCAGATGGACAGACCACATGCATTCGGTGTAATGAACATTCAATTGTAAGATTTGGTGATTGATAGCCTTGAATCGGTGATTGAGAGCCTTGAATCGGTGATATGGCAGGGTGGTAAGCCAACAGTAATCCACTCTCTATCCCGTCGGAGGGGTAATGAGTCATAGTTAGGTTTTCGGTGTATCTATGAGATAGCACGGGATTCTCGTATCTATGATAAAGTTACATTTGTCGCAGAAATGATCATTGGAATGATGATCACGGTAGACTGAAGGACAGGATAGTAAGCCAGGTAAGCCATTTATATGAGTCTTCTTACCATATCAGCGTTGGAGTGTGGTATTTTTGTATTGAGTTTAGTGACAAAAGGTTTCATACATAACAGAATAGGGTCTTTCCTAAGTGGCTGGGCGCTTGACTGCGGGGTTGAAAAAAAGTTTGCCCCACTATGCAAAAAAAAAAAAAAAAGTGGGACGTTTCGGTTTATTTTGAAAGGAATGATTGATTGATCATGGTATTCGCATGATCTGGATTGATTTATGGACTAGACTGGTTTTCTATCGATCGAGAATAACTCATATGACCAGAGTAATTGAAAGAGGGGTTCGCACACATGTACATATAGGATAGAACAGAACAGAATAGCTGTTTTGAATAGCCTGTATGTGCATGACCTATGGGCCCTGCAAGATTCGATTGATATTGCTGGGCGCTCGGTGAGATTGGTAGACAAGAAAAAGTCATGCAGGCTGGTTTTTTTTAAACTTCTCATACGGTTTTGTGTAGCTACATTTACATGTCATGCAGGCGCACGACCAGCTAGCTAGCCCTGTTGAAAAAAAATTTAGAGTATTGGGAGGATAAGGACATGGGGGGTGGACATTCCTCTTTTAGGCGGTTGTTTTTTTTTTGTTTAAACGAAAGAAAAAAAAAGAGGAGGGCAACGGTCACGATGATGGGGTGATGTAAATATGGGATTAGAGTGTAGGATTGTGCGTGGATGAGGTGGTTTTTTTGGATGCTGGGAATAGTGTCTTGAGGGTGATTGTGGGAGTCATGGATATGGATTGCTACGATAGAGATAGAAAGAAAGAGATCGAGAGGCAATGGCAAAGATATGAACGGACAAGAGACATGGGGATGGAATAAGCTGTTGGAGCCCCGCCGCTAGAAGACGAGCGAAAAAAGAAATACAGAGAGGAGAGACCAGGCTATAGACGGCATGTTCAGAGCCAAAAGGCAGGAAAAACTCTGCTTGTCTCAGGCATTCCTAGGTGGTTGGCCCCGGTAGAGTTACAGACTGGCCAATCGAGGACGGTGCAGAGTGTAGTGGTAGTATAGAGGGAGATAAAAGTTTGTGGGTGAGTTAANGGACTGGGAGGGGTGTTGCTGCCGTTGCTGTTGTTGGGTAACAGAAATAAAAGGCCACCGCCAATTTTTTTTGTCCATCCTCTTCCTCTCCTCTTCTTCCTTCTTCTTCTCTCTTTGTCTAAAGCATACCGAACAAAGTGTACCACACGTTCATCTGCTTGCTATCTTCATTTCATCACCTTACACACCCTTTCTTATAACCTTTATACTCTGAATCCATCACAATGGGGTAAGTTCAAATCTCTGTTCTTCTCGTCGTTCCGCTGGTTCTGGTGATACCCCTCACCGGGTACACCAGCAACGGATCAAACCCGTCGACGACGGATGAGCTTCACAATGAAGCTAACAGCTCGATAGTAAGGAAAAGACTCATATCAACGTCGTCGTCATTGGACACGTCGACAGGTAAGCTCACTTCCTCTCCTCTCTCTCCTCCCTCCCATCTCCCATCATCTCTTTCATCACTTCATCTCTACCGATGATGACGATGAAGAAGACGCTGGTGATGGTGATGATGGCTACGATGATACTAACAGCTCGAACAGTGGCAAGTCCACCACTACCGGTCACTTGATCTACAAGTGCGGTGGTATCGACAAGCGTACCATTGAAAAGTTCGAGAAGGAAGCCGCCGAATTGGGCAAGGGTTCCTTCAAGTACGCCTGGGTCTTGGACAAGCTCAAGGCTGAGCGTGAGCGTGGTATCACTATCGATATCGCCCTCTGGAAGTTCGAGACTCCAAAGTACTATGTCACCGTCATTGGTATGTTCTATCCTCTACTTCTATCTCTCTTTTCTGTTGGTATCCTTTCTCTGTGTCATATCGTGTCTGGGATGATGCCTCATCTGGTCATAACCATGGTGGGGTATTTTTTGTGCGGGGTTAAAAAATTTTTTTAGCCCCAAAACAACACATCCTGATAAGGACTACTGATAAGGCATTGAGACCTGATATCGACTATCAAAACCATGGAGAACATGTGGCTAATGGACAAAAATAGACGCTCCCGGACATCGTGACTTCATCAAGAACATGATCACTGGTACCTCCCAGGCCGATTGTGCTATCCTCATCATTGCCTCCGGTACTGGTGAATTCGAAGCTGGTATCTCCAAGGATGGTCAGACCCGTGAACACGCCCTCTTGGCCTTCACCCTCGGTGTCAAGCAGCTCATCATCGCCATGAACAAGATGGACACCACCACCCCACCATGGTCTTCTGACCGTTACGAGGAAATCAAGAAGGAAGCTTCTTCCTTCATCAAGAAGGGTATGTCTCCTCTCCACACTCAAAACCAAAAATATATATCCTAACAATGATGTAGTCGGCTTCAACCCCAAGAGCGTCCCATTCGTTCCTATCTCCGGTTTCAACGGTGACAACATGATTGACGTCTCCTCCAACTGCCCATGGTACAAGGGTTGGGACAAGGAAACCAAGGCCGGCAAGACCACCGGTAAGACCCTCTTGGAGGCCATCGATGCCATCGAGCCCCCAGTTCGTCCATCCGACAAGCCTCTCCGTCTCCCACTCCAGGACGTCTACAAGATCGGTGGTATCGGAACTGTTCCAGTCGGTCGTGTCGAGACCGGTGTCATCAAGGCCGGTATGGTCGTCACCTTCGCTCCATCCAACGTCACCACTGAAGTCAAGTCCGTCGAAATGCACCACGAACAGCTCGTTGAGGGTGTTCCCGGAGACAACGTTGGTTTCAACGTAAAGAACGTCTCTGTCAAGGATATCCGTCGTGGAAACGTTTGCGGTGACTCCAAGAACGACCCACCAAAGGGTGCCGCCTCCTTCAACGCCCAGGTCATCGTCCTCAACCACCCCGGTCAGGTCGGTGCCGGTTACGCTCCAGTCTTGGATTGCCACACCGCCCACATTGCCTGCAAGTTCGCCGAACTCCTCCAGAAGATTGACCGACGTACCGGTAAGGCTACTGAGGAGAACCCCAAGTTCATCAAGTCCGGTGATGCCGCCATCGTCAAGATGATTCCATCCAAGCCAATGTGCGTTGAGTCTTTCACTGAGTACCCACCACTCGGCCGTTTCGCCGTCCGTGACATGCGTCAGACCGTCGCCGTCGGTGTCATCAAGGCTGTTGAGAAGGTAAGATCCTCCATTAACCCCTCTTCTAACCTAACGAACTCTGCTAATATGATTCTTTCTACGTGTAGGACGACAAGGCTGGTGGCAAGGTCACCAAGTCTGCTGCCAAGGCCAGCAAGAAATAGATGTCCTTACCAGAATCAAAATAAAGTTTTTGATTTTGTGTCGGGTTTCTTATTTCTTACTTTTTCCTTGAACACTTTTTTTTTTTTTCATGTTTATAAGCTCCACGGGTCTTCTCTCTATCCACGATCACTGTCGTCTTTTTTTTCCTACTCAGGGACGGCTTTATCATCTTTTTTCCTTTGTTATATTTTAATAAAAAGTTTCTACGTTCCATGGGTTTTTTCTTTGTTCACGAATAGACTATGACTTATGGAATAACTTTTTACGATCACCCCCTCCCTCCCTCACGCTCACTCTTTTTTACTATCATGTATAGCTAAAAAGAAAGTAATGAAATACCCCAGACTTGAAACATGAAAAAAAAAACCAATCTTCCCTCAATGTAGAACTGTAAAATGACTTTACGTAAAATGATGCATATGAGATCGCAGTAAGAGCCAGCGTATCCACTTCTCTCTTCGAAGCTGTCTTTACGTAAACCTTCTGAAGTGACCTCTCACGTGACTTCCAACGTCATATCAACTTTCTCTCGCGACTGTTGTGTTGCTGTCCTCTTCTTGCTATAACAAAGCTAGCTCCCCAAGCTTCATCCTGCTGAACGTACCTCCCGCTCCACGATGCAATCGATCCGATAACTGCTTTAATACCCCGTATACCCAATAACCCGCCCTTACATACCCATACCCTACAAAAGCGAAAAGAAACGATGGAAGAACCAAAAGACCCCCCGTCTCCAAACGAAGGAGAAGGAGAACAACTAAAAGAACCGCTATCACCCTCCCGCGCCCTCCTCCTCTCCCTCCACTTCGCTTCAAACCAAGATTTTAAATCTTTAAGAAGCCTGGTGGCTTCTTATCCTGTTGTTTTCTCAACGGAGGTTTTGTTGGAGGTTGTTTTACGGTTTGTGCCTGAGAGTGCTGCGGTGGAAGGGTATGGTGGGATTGTGGGGGATGTTGTTGCCGGGAGGGTTTTAACTCCTGCTACTGGGGAGGCAAGAGGGGTGGATGAGGGGTATGTTAAAGATATTAATGAACTTTCTGCGCAAAAGACGTTGGAAGTTCTTAATTTCCCTGATGGGAGTTTAAAACCCTCTGAAGGAGAAGGGATATTAGAGAAATTTGTGAAGGAAAGGGCATTCGCTATTGATAGGGAAACCGGACAGGTGGCGGTTATTAAGGAACTTGTTGAATATTTTGTGGAAGGGGATGAGGGGGTTTATGGATGGTATTTGGGGGTTGTTGGGGTTGTTGAAGGGTTGGTTTTTAATACTCCTGTCCCTGGTGGTGGTGAAGGGGGGGGAGTAATGGGGCTTGAAGAGTTTGAGAAATTGGAAGTTAGAGATGGGGTTTTTGTCATTCTTGATAGGATGGTTACTGAAAGTGGGGAGAAGGTTAGAGAAGGGGTGGAGATGGTTACTGCTTATATCAATTATAAGAAGAAGAAAAAGAATAAGAGTGGGAGAAAAGAGGATGGGTGGAAGTATATGTTTGAATGGATATCACGGCATGCGGTTCAACGGTTTGGGATCGTGTGGAAGGTGGCGAGGGATTGGAATGATGGACCTGATGATGAGGAGGCGAGGAAGGAGTATTTTAAAACGGTTATGGCGGGGTGTTATTCTTGTATAAGAACTGATGAGGAGGCGGTGGAGCAGATGCAAGATGTGGTTTATAGGATTGCGGCGAAGCTTGGGGTTGAGCTTATCAAGGTTAAGGGAGAAGAGGTGGAGAAACTTGTGGATGGCTATTTAAATACAAGAGGTGGGATTGGTATTCATGGGGAATGGGACGCTGGGGAGTTGGTGACGCCTACGGCTCCAGCGTTAAGACTACTCGAACAATTGATTGTGTCGATTAGGATGTTTGCGATGTTCCCCTTGGCGTTGACGGTTAAAGAGGTGATGAGGATGAGGTTTGTAGGGTCGAAGGAGGATCAATTGGGGCTTTTGAAGAGGGGGTTACAAGTTAGTGGACGGCAGAGGAGTGAGAGTGGGTATGGGGATGTTAGGAGTGCTTGTGAGTTTTTGAGGGTTGAAAGTAGGGTTTTTGGAAGGGTGGGTAGCGAAGACGTGGAAGTGGAGGTTTTGAGGGATATGCTTGCGGCGGGGAGTATGTCTTCCATCTCATTCCTTATGGGTATCTCTGCTAATATTTTGGCTGCAGAGTTCATGGCGGTGACGGCAACATATGTGACACCGAAGGGGAGGAAAGTAAAACCATTATTACCACCTGAAGTCGTGGAGAAGGCGGTTATTCACGCTGTTGTCGACTTTTACGATAAATCGACGAATGGGAATCGGACGAGGGGGGGTATGAAGAATGCTTCTAATGCGTGAGTATCCGCCCTTTTCATTTTATATGGTATCGTGCTAATAGAATGGATTTATAGACTGGCGATATTATTCCCTACACATTCAAACTCACTACCTCTCCGCCGGTTGTCGAAATTATTATCCGCTACTCATTCGCTCTCCGAATACTCATTGACGCTGACACCGGGCACACCTCTTAAACCTGTACAAATTAGACTCTACCCCGATCCACCGGAATTAATCTCTCGGGTACTCCAATCCAACCCGAAGGCATACTTGCAACTTGACTCCCTGGTCAAGATTGCTCAAGATCTTGTTTATGGTGTTTCAAACCCACATTATCACCACGGAGAAGAAGAAAGGGAACCGACAGCGGCAGAAACAGCGGCGGTGAAAAGCCGGGTGACGGGGATGTGTGTTGAAGCAGCACTCGCTGAAGATGATTTTGAAACGGCGTTTAGTTTTGTGGTTAACAAACTTGTGCCTACGCATCAGAAACTTCGCTCCTCCACATCCCATTCATTCGGACCAGGAGCAACAGATACAGCATGGCAAGCAGCCTTACAAGCGGGGAGGTACCGAAGCCCTGCAATGCTAGCAGAAAGTATGGAGGGTGTGGCAACGAGTAAAGGTATCGAACAAGTTCAGAAGAGGATGGAAGTTTTATCCCAAGCATTGGTTATTTGTCCCGGTGAAGCGGTGATGGACGTATTGAGGACTTGGAAGGGGTGTGAAGATGAACTTGAGAGTTTGCTAGAGTTGGAAGTTCAGGAGGAACGGATACATGCGGGGAAATTGGGACAGTGGGTGGGGAGTACACTTGCTATTCCTGCCAGAGTTGCTGGTGGTGGTGCAGGTGGAGGGGGGTTACTTAAGGCTCCTATGAGCCTATTGGGGGTTGCTAGTTCGGCGGGAGGGAGTTTGGCGAAGACATTGGGAGGTACGGCGTTCCCATTAAGGAGCGGGGCAGTTTCTAGACAAAGTGAAGACGCGGGGAGTCAGAGGGGTAGTGGGGAGTTTGATAGAGGTGGGTGGACGGTTGGAGAGGATGGAGAAAGGGTTAGGAAGAGGGATGTTATTAGCGGGATGGTTACTAGTGGATTGGCTAGTGGGATTGGGTGGATGTTGGGGGCTAAGGCGGAGGATATGAATCAGCAGAGGTGATAATGACGCTTGGTTTACTACGGCATATATGGCGTTTTGTTTAGGGTGTTATGAGGCTTTGTAAATATGAGATGTCGATTTGGGGAGTTGAACTTTAGCTTTTTAAATTTCTGTATTAGAGATAACTATCTGGGTCTATGTACAGGATTTGAATATCTTATACTCCCATCCAAGCTTAAGTCGGACTGCTTTCTTATACATCTAAGTCAAAAATGTACTTTATGGAGCATGATGACGTATTGCTTGAATGTTGTATAATCATTCGTACGGGCGAATATTAATGGTCTTAGCGGCATGGTCTCCAGAACAGGGACATGCTTATGTATTGTAATCCGATCCACTGAGGACTCTTTCTATTACACCATGCTGTCTTCCACAATTGGTAATTCCTTAGTATGCTCTTGCATTGATTTGCAATATTTGTAAACCAGTTTTCGGTTTACATAATGGGGTTTTCACTTGGTAGGTTGGTTAGGTTGATAGTCGACAGTAGCTCAGAGAAACATCTATGGTTGTAACCAAGTTGTAGTGCTGGATGATAGGGCGGGTATATTGTATTGTCCAAATATAATATTCATGCCAAGTCCTCTCGAGATGTGGTTTCTGGGACTATGCATACTGGAGGAGGGTTCGCGGCTTTGGGAAGACCATCCTCGTGGTCAGATTCGTCATTCAGATTCACCACAGATAGTATATGTAGACTAGTGTATATATATCCCATCATATACCCTTGAGGGGGCAGGATGGTTCATGGGTTTTAGTCGGATATTCCAAGCCGTGTATTTGTATTGCCCGTCGATGTTCTGTGAGGTGTCTTATAGCTGCCAAAGTCATCCTTTTTGCGGTTTGATATCGTGCAGTTGTGTATCATCGAATAGGTGGGTTGTTTGAAATACCACGGTCGGTGTTTATATCATGTTATAGGAGTAATGATGAGCATTCCCGGGGTGGCTTTTAAGGGATCAATGGTACACCCTCATACCAGGTGTTTGGTATAGACTTTCATTTCCTTGACCTACCCTCGAATCACCGCATTTGAGCTAGCTTAGTTCCCTTTGCTTTTTAAGCTGAATACCTCCTCCTCATCCATGAATCTGCGGGCGAGCTTCATAAAAATCGGAAGCGAAGAGTCCTGATTCGACATCGTGATAGGTGGTGACAAGGAAAGTTGTAGGTGTACCCGGGTGGTTGTTGCTGTCAGACAGAAGATCGCGTTTTCGGGAACATCCTCAGCTCTGCCCTTTTCTTTATCTTTTGGAAAGTTTCGTAAACCAAGGTCCTCGCCTGTGAGAGTATCACTAGGAGAGGGCTTCATGGGATTTGGCTTGAGATTTGGATAGGTATATATAACTTAGAGATAACATCTTGGTATCTATTTAGTCTTTGGGGATATTGAAATTTTTTTTTTTGAAAACTCCTCTGTTACTGGAAACATGACTTCGGTACGTCTTTTCAGATGTAGTCAAGTAATCCTATATCATGTCGGGCAGTTTTATTGTTACGAGGTGAGTTGATGGGTACGTAAGATGCAACATGGCGGTGAGGGTTCCCTGAAAAGCGGCGGCACAGAGCTCATGAGCTCTGCGAACCATAGTCTTTGATGTGATATCCCAGGCTCACATGATTTTTAGAGAACGTGAAGTTTCCCAAACAGTGATTTCTTATTTTCCATCTAGTTGTGGGTGAAAAACCCATGTACCTGATAGTTACTCTCATGGAATCGGAATTCTCTGGCTGTTCTCCTAATTATGAAGTTGTATCTCTGTGTGATATGGGTATATCATATGATTTCCAGCCGATTTTCCTGAGCGGTTTCTTGATGCATATTTTGGCTGGAGCTTGGAGTATTGACTTGGGCCTGGTGCATGAATTCTGGTAGGGCATCTCTTGCCAGACCTCATATGATCGCGATATATGAACATATTTTGAGTACTGAAAATATTTTGGCGGTTCTTCATGCGGTCCATTCTTATCGTTTTCAAATTCCTCATATTATGGGAGAGGGAAGATGGTAATACCTTAATTTTAGATTCGAATACTGGTCGAACGTATAAATTTACTTTCCTCTCGATTATTCCGGTGTGTGATATATTCGCAATATCTATTGTCGATGATACAGCGTTTTGAATACCGTCCATTTTCTTTATCTCTTGTTCAGGCTCATGGAGGCGCGGGTCCGTGCCTATATAGTTATTTACATAATATGGGCTTCATAGCCTTGATTAACTCGGAACGAGGGTGTGTGTTTTTGGATACATCGTCCATGTTGTATCCCGATGTGACTAGTTGCTGTCATCAATTTTGGCCGCCTTTGAAGTAGTGGTTTAGTAATTTAGTTGTTTCTTGCTCATATATTTGCGAGCGAATGTCGTTATCATGGTCATCGGACCAAGTTGACTCTGTCTCATGCATCCAGATTGATATCCTTCATCGCTATCTCTAGCCAAAGGTCTCCGCCCTGGGATTTAAACGTTTATGGTTTTTGTTCCACTAGCCACTACCCTGGCCGAATATTTCTTGTGTGGGTACATAGGGAACGGAAGAGGAGGAGAAGGCCCGAAAATGGATGTAGAACATCGAGTATGGAGACTGCTGGTTTGGCCACAACGTTGCAAGTAGAGGATTTGTGCAATGTTCATCCAGATATTGTCGTTGTCGTATTATAAAAAGACTGGGCCATTAATATTTTGGTGAGATTCGTGGTTTTAGATTTCGAGTATCTTCAATATCTTTCATAAGTCTGAATGCAAATGTTGCTCTTTTGTTCCTGGTTTCGTGTAGGATGGGATCAAACGACGAGGTATCGCGACCATAATTTAAAACCTGGAAACAGAGTTTGCGGAGTATAGGATTGGCTCTCCATTTTGGTAGATTCGTATAGCATCTCCTATTGTATTTTAGTTTGACATCAAACATGGTGATATACTCGTCGAACTTCACTATAGCAGCCGAGTCAGATCGAGCTTCTTTACTGAACATTTGGAGATATTCATCCGCTTTTTTTGTGGAGCTTCCTTGTGGTTGACTCAGTTTCGTCATAAGTTTGGTTTGGATGTCTTTGAGAGATCTAATTGCCCGGTCACCGTATTCATCGAATCCCGGCCGTACAAAAGTCATATAACCCCCCCTCTGCTCTTTTTGGTCGTCTATATTGACGCGGATTGTTGGGTGTTGTAGTTTGATAGATATTTTGTCTTCGGGCTTCTTGGAAGACATATATATGGGCTTCCAATGTTTCTTCGTCCAAGGCGTACGTTTAGCGTCCCCTATAACTTGAGTTTGAATTTCATATATAGCCGCTGACGTGAAGAGATATTCTGCAGGCAGACAGCCTCATATCAGGAAATCGAAAACCCGTTTGTCTCGAATGGTAGCAAGAAAGCTCACTCTGTTTAAAGGGAAAGTTTCGAACGACGAGTAAGAGAGTGGTTTGTGTGATATCCATCATGCATGATCATCCCTTCGTTGTAGAACCCGTCGAATCGCACATATGATCTTGTCGACCAAGAGTCGACGCAAAAGGACAAGTCCTCATCGACACTAGTGTTGCCATTGGTTTGGCCTCTTGTTTTCGGTTGATCTGGAATAGCGTGCCTCGATTATTGGCTGTATATTTGGTAACAGGCCATATGGTTTGGTGTGTTAAGGTAGATCTCGAGTCCTCATATACTCGATGTACTACCGTGATATCTGGACAACTGCATCAGCAGTAGCAGAAGAGGAAGAAGGGATCCGCGCTGCGCATATCAAATAATCCACTATGTCGGCTCTATTTATCATCAAACGGGATGTTCGAATGTAGTTATCTCGATTTTACCTCGATCATTCGATGGAGGCTGGGGCCAGGTAGCCATATGGGTGAACCGAATATAGGAGGAACTTGGGTTTCCCATCGTCATTCGATCGGAACTAGTGAAATTAATTGTTATACTGTCATGTCCGTGATTCTCAGCATCAATCGACTAGATATAAAAGACCATGGGTTCTGGCGATATGGATGACTCGGTCCAATAACCTTCATATATCATAAACCTGGTACGTTTTAGATGTCGGGTTAATAGCCAGGAAGTTCAGAAAATTGGGTAAATGGTGGTTTGATAGATCATCACGAGGTTAGGGACTGTTGTCTTTGGTTTGAGAACATCCACTGACTCTTCGGGACTCCCTTCCTAGAGCTGGTACGCGAAGGTACTCTATTAGATATCCCCAAGGGTAGCGATATTGCTGGAGACTTCATATCCGCCGTCTTCGTCCATCGGCTCAGGAGGGTCACCAAGAGAAGCGGATGAAACCATCGTAGTAGCAGTCTTTGGAGACCTCCACCATAAAGGTGGGAATGGCCTTGTCCTGAATATATGTAAACTATTCATGATGATCCTTTCGACCTTCTAGTGTATGGTAATGGGCTTGTTGTCCCATGGAAGAAGAATATGGGATGATCGAAACCATTACTTGCGAGTATGTCCAAGCATACAAAATCCTGTTTATGTTCTTTCTCATCTGAATCCCCTTATCAGTCGGTTTGTTATTTTCGATTTTATACTCCGTTGAGAGCTCACTCAGCAAGATGGCGAATTGCGTCATGTTGAAGGAGCCTGTTTGAACATTAATCTGTTCTGGACTGGTTATAGATCATCGGTAATTGCTCGTTTTCCCCGAAGGCGTATCGTAAGGGCCGTGCGGTGCAACGGTTATATAGATACGTATAGCAGTGCTTCATACTGGTCTTCAGCATCAAGCTTTAGGTTAGAGGCCAGGACTCAGAATAGGTAAAGTATATCCGTAGTTTTGTGAAGGATATAGGGAAGAGGCTCTTTGATTAGATGGCTGTGATATATATAGGCCGTTGCTGGATGATGACAGTAATATCTAGAAGATAGAGAACCCGAGAAGAAATATAAAGGTAGGTGAAGTGAAAGGAAGAAGAAGGAAATGCCGTTGCAAAAAAAAAAATTGGTGATAAAATTTATAGTCCAGTCGTACCAGCTGTCGCGTCGACATCACCTCTTCCGCTCGGCACAGCATCATGCCTCTCCCAACTTAGAAAAGAGCAACTTCCCGCCCTAAATGTCATGACAAACCCATTACTCCCATCTTTGGGATCAGATCTTCTCGCACAGGTGAAGCGTCGTTCGGCTTCATCAGGCTCCCATAAATTACGAACCTCATTTCCATCTATAGATGCCGCTATAGATGGGATACAATATGGGCGTATCACGAATATTCAGTGTGAAGTTGCGGGCTATGGGACTATCGTATGCCCCTCCCTTCCACCGTTTATAGTAAGCTATATACTAACAGTATATAACGGAACACAGCTAGCACACCACATAATAACATCCCACCTCCTCAATTCATCAAGAGAGGAAGGCGGCGGCGAAGGCTTGGGCTCACAGGTCGCCTACGTCGACACGACGGGCACCTTCTCCGCCGTCAACTTGCTCAAAGTGTTGGAATTCAGATTACAACAGAGTGCAACGCAAGATCATGATGCCACTGCAGTGACAGCTCAGGGTGTAAGACAGCAGGCGGTGGAACTGCTGGACCGGGTGCAGTATATGCGAACCTTTGACTTTGATGGGGTCATGGAGACTGTAGCTGAGGTGTTTGGGGGATTACCGAAGGATGAAGTCGATGAGGTGGTCGTTAAAGAGCCGAAGGTCGTCGAGGGTGAGGCGCCGAAACTACAAGGCGTAGAAGAAGATATGCAAGATGCAAGACACGATGAAGTAGAAGTTAGAACAGGGATTACGATCTTGGAAGAGGTCAAAGAGGAGCAGGCCCCAGAAGGGAACGAGGATGTTATGGAGGTAGAACCCGCGGGATCACCCGAGAGAGGGTTAGGCGAGCGAACAGAGATCCCAGACTCCGAAGCTGACTCGGATGAAGAAATATTCTGGCCAGTACCACTGCTGCCTAAACATGATCCAGGGTTAAAGGGAACCAAGAAGCGACGGAGAGACATCGATGAAGCCGAATTAGGACCTGAAACGAAGATCTCAGTTGAACCAGAACAGCTGCATGTGAATGATCCAGAAACATCTCGGTCTCCGGAGATGGAAGAGGAAGAGGAGTTACCCGTTTTGTCTGACCCAAAGGAGGAGGAGCCACCACAGCCGCTCGAGCCACGAAATTTTGGCGTAATAGTATTCGACAATATTTCACGACCTCTTGAGAATCTTCTAGAAAAAGGTGAAGTGGAAGCAAACTCGAAACTTACCCTCCTCTCCCGGGGTCTGAGATCTCTAGCTCGGGATAAAGGGATCGCAATATTGGTATATATTACACCCATGCAATTTATCTAAATTTAAAGTTATTTACGGCTGATTGATTGAAAACGCACCTAACCTAGCTCCTCTCAACCCCAGCACCTAATGCCAAGGATCAAAGGAAGGATATATACATCAAAAACTCTAGCATCTTTGCAAGAATACCACCTACGGAAGGATTACCCCGGACGCTAGGATCCTGTCTTGACCACAGTATCATGGTATCAAGGTATCCTAAAGATGATATAACATCGCACAGGCGAAGGAGCGGTGGCCAAGATAAGTTTATCATCGAGGTAATGACCGACAGACATGGCCGGGGTGTTAGCCAATGGGGCGGATTTATGATCAAAGTATGTATGACTCTGATTAAGATTGGTGTAACCTCTTGAGTAAGCTAACAGCTGTAGGGTGACATTGAATTTGTAGAACTGTTCAAGGAAGATAAGAAGGAAGTACAAAATCTAGACCACCTACTAACAGAAAACGAAAGACGAGGAAAAGGAGCATTCGGAAGATGGTCGCGAGACTAAAGGAAATAATAATGTTCTAAGATATCCGCACCATATGCTAAAATCAAATTAGTAAAAATCTAACAGAAAACTCGCGCATATAAACCGATTAAACAATGCAATTGCAGCCAGTGCATTTGAAACCGCTCCGGTTGATGCCTGTGTTAACCTTTGCGTCCCCAGGTACCTTCAAATGTTCAAGTTGATTCCCTTTCGCCATCAGCTTTGCCGCTAGCTCATTCATAAAAGGCTTCAGAAATGTGACATTCGGTGTGACCCATCGCCGCTCATCTCCTCTCAAAGCAGGTGCTAGCATCAATTCACGCATTGAAAATAGATCAATCGGATCTGTTGGCTTGTCTCCAAGGTCCTCCATGGTAAACAAAGTGAATGGGTCTTCTTCAGGGATTTCCCCGTCTTCCAGGTCCTCAGTTAGCAAGCCATGAGTATCATCAGTGGCCATATGGTTGTCTCCAAACTCTAACGCTTGGTCTCCCTCCGCATCTTCAGCCTTCTCAACCTCGTACTTTTGTATCTTCACTTTTGTATAATTTGTTGCTAGGCCGTCACTCGTTAAATAGTGGAATATGATTTCTCTGAGAGGATGATTATCTCGCAGGAGGCCATGGAAGCCTTCGGATACGTAAGATCTAAATAGAGACCGCATGCAGCAAGAGCGCCTTCTTGTACTATCTCGAAGGGCACCAGCATATGGGAATGGGATCGATATAGTTCGGAGTCTTCCCAGGTCCTTGCAGTCGGTGTAATCTTGCTGTAACCCCAAAGATAAAGAGTCAGTATTCGATAGGTAAATCGGAACCCACAAGAAACCGTTCGACCTTTCGGTGGAGTAGTGGATTCAAGAAAATGGGTATCTGGTGTACTTACCATATCTCCTCCCAAACCACAATCTAAATGCAACTCCTGCGTATTCGGCCAAAATCGTAAGACTTGTAGGCTGTAAAACCTTATCCGTGGCCCATTCTTGTCCTCCAACCACACCCTCCTCACCCGGTCTGACCGTAGCTTCACGAGACCTAGACTAACGGTATTCGTCGCATCATTGCTTTCGTAATGTTTCCACTTGACAACGATCTTGATATCTTCTAATCCGGGAAATCCGGACTCTAGACCACCCGTCGAAGTAGCTTGTTCTATCGCTCTGATGAAGGTATTTGTCGTAGTCCTTGGATTAACAGCCATGATCCGAAGATCGACTGAGGTAAGTGGTAGTTTCTTATTCACCACTTCGGCGCTGGGGAATCCTTGGCTGGGATATATATGAGATCGAACCGAAGAGGATGCTCTGTTCATATTTCCGATCAACACTCCTTCGTCTTCCTGGGCGACTTCGACGTGGATAGCAATCCCCTTAATGATACCGTGAAATTCGATGAATATATCTCTGAACACTGCGGCGACGGCATCGGTGGAGCAGTGTTCATTGTGACTGTATATTTTGACATTGGCACTGGCGTTTATTTCACGTCTCTTTCTGAGGAAGGTTAGAAGTTCGGGTAGATGTGAATTCTTCCAGGTGGATTGAGTGACGTCGATAGCCACAGTGCTTTGGATTTTAGTCAGCTATTATACCTTTTATTGATTTTTATATACTTATCTTGGAAATAATATTCCGAGGTAAGGTTCATCGGAGCCGGGACTTACTCTATTCGATGATAATTGCCTGCAGACCTATGTTTCTCCTCTAACCCAGAGCGAATGGCATGAGGAAGGCTGAGTGGGAACTGGTGCTTTGTCACCAAAATCCTGAAGGCTACGATATAAGAGGCTTGCGAGGTCTTTGCAAAGTTCCATATCGTTTGAACGTTGCAGTAACTCAAAGTCTGGAGGATGAGTTCGGGGGGCAACGGGAACGTGTTCTCCATGGCTCCCACTGACTGATTCCCTTCGAAAGATTGGAGGTGATATGGATTGGGAATTTGGAAGAATAAGGAGAAAGAAGGGTTTATCGAGATTTAAAGTATGACTCGAGGCAATCTGATTGCCTTTAGGATGCGATATGCAATGCAGTTTGCACTGTGCACAGCTGTGGTTTGCAATTTGTTGGAGTTTGAATCCTTCCAATGAAGTCCATGCAAGCAATCAGACTTGAGAGTTGGACTGAGAGTAATGAATATTCAGTGAAGTCTGCCAAAAACCATGAGGTCTGAACATGGAGTTTATAATGCTCCTCGAACTCCCGAGGGGACTATGATAACACTATCAAGTCGAATATCAAAGGCCTCGCGAGGCCAACTCAAGATAACGTGACCGTAGCGATAGTAGGAAGGTTTTCGTCCCAATAAGGAAATACGCTATTGTGGGAGAGTGGTGTAACAGCGACAACACACCCTACTCCCCCCTCCAGCTTCCTCGGAGGAGGTATTCCCCGCTCAACCTATGCACATGAGATACGGGAATTGAAGGTACCGAGGTAGGCGTATGAGCAAATGCACATGTAGGCGGCCTGAGGAGCTCCGAACCCCGCCGTCGACGTCGACGTACTTTTCGTCCCCATTGCATCGAACTTTAACTATTTTCTGCCCCAAGTAATGCAAGACACGAATACATGCCATTTTCGAAAATACCATTGTTAGGGTTAACTACATTGAAATTTGAGTGACGAAATTGGTCTTATAAACGTTCAGCCAGTCTCAATGGGCAGTGGATTGTTAAAGGTTATCTCTGAATATTGATTGTCTTAAATAAAAAAACACCAAGGTATCAAGGAAACGATACAGGAAATATACACGCCTGGTTTAAAAGATATATTGACATCGGTATATGGGTAATCCGCAAAACCATCGAATGTTAAGTCCAGGGCGAAAAAACAAACAGCAGGCAATAATGTAAATGGGAATCGCAGCAACAAGAAATATGCAATGCAATGCCATTTCGAAATTCTACTCCGTATATGCAGACCGCTAAACGCCAAGAAAACCAAACAATCTTCAAAAGGGGACTCCCTCGGGATCTAAACAAGATTTATCGCGCGGCCATGTGTACACCAACCAAACCTGTATGGATATATGCATATGCATGCAGAAAAGCAAAATGCTCAAAGGTCTCCAATCATAAACAACCCAAAAAGAAACCGTCTACTGCTTCATGAGCTCGGTCTAATACCCGCTGGAAGAACTGCTTCCAGCGCTCGTGCCGTAAATGCCGTTATTCATCTGCGCCAATAACGCCGTCTGCTCGTCAAAGTAACTCCTCTCCTTCGTCTCCTTGGTCGACCTGACATTAACAGTGACCTGTCGACCCTTCATGGGCTGCTCCCCGTCTGCTTCATCGTCTCCTTCAACGCCGACGATAACTTGCACAATAGGCTCTCCGATGAACTCGTCATCGTTTCCTCCCCACTTCCAGAATTGCAAGCCAATATAGCCATCCATGGCAAGAACTCCTGCGCTCCCAAGTAGGAATGGAAGAGTGTTTGTCCACCATCCAGCCGTTGTAGTGCCGTCCTCGCCAACCCATCCGCCCTCGCCGTATGGAGCGATATTATGCCATGCGCTGGGGTTTAGCAATAAACTGCTGGAGTAAAAAAAGTTTCCGCAGAAGGCAGCGAGGAACAAGAGTGGCGAGAGACCAGATACCGAACGACGCTTGTGGTTCAAGTAGATCTGTGGAAGACGAGATGACAGGTATAGAAACGTTGAAGACCAGCCGATAATAATACCCAGCGTTCGAACGGTATCTTCATCGAAGAACGCAAACGATGTAGCGGCCGTATTAATCGGTGCTGCGCGGGATAAATTGAAAAACGTCGATAATGCCAAAAGTACCCCGGAAGCCCTGCTCCTGCCGCTACCCCTGCTGGTGGTAGTTACAATTGATGGTGGTGGAGTAATCGTCACTGCTGCAGCCCTAGATTCCTTATCCCTCCCGCTACCACCTTCACTCGGTCGCCTGGTGTCGTCCGCTGTCGGAACAGGAATGTATTCTTTATTCTTAGAATAAGTTATCCACTGCCAGACTAACACAACATCGACCGCAACATAATACGCCCCAATAATCTTCTGGAAGGTCATCTGATCTAGCAGTACCGCCCCGATGAAATTCGAGGAATCACCGAAACACCATATCAGAAGAAACAAGAAACTTAACGACTCTGATGACTGGAGTCTGTAGTTTTTGATGATCTGTGGGAGTTGGGCGAATAGCCAGGAGGTAATGCTTAGGGCGCCGCATAGTGTTGAGAGGAATGTGAACGGCGTTGGAATGCATGTTTGCAGCTGCTGGGAGACGAAAATGAGGAAGGCATTCTGCGGGTGACAGTAAGGAAGGGATGGCAGAGGAGTAGTTGCATTGCCGGAGAGGATTGAGGAATCCGTGAAACGGGGCTTTAGAAGAAGGGACTCCATGATGGAAAGGTCTATGAAAGCTTCTACGTTAATACTACTTCCTCTCCATCAATAAAGAAATTAATTGTTTTAAAAGTATATTTAAATTGTCAAGACTGTTGAAGTCTGAATGCCCTCGATGAGAAAGGGATTCTTTCCCTTCAATTGTGTTGCCTGTTGTCTCCAACACACCGCGGAAATATATTAAAAGGATCACAGGACAACATCTTCGTTCCAAGTTCACGAGGATGGAACAGAGGAGTCACCAACCAGCAAAGATACCTGCGCGGTACACCCGGTACCTTTGGTACCTTTTCCTCCGTTACCGCTGCTTCGAATATCTAAAGTTTTTCTTGTTCGTTCTGTCCTTTTTTAAATGGTGTTCCGATTTATTCCTTTCCCAGCCAGAACAGAGATAAATTGAAAGCTGAACTTGGGCTGTCGGAGTCTGCCGTGGGCACTGGTGTTCAAAGGGGGACCCTTAATGTCGACGCTGATAATAAAAAACGAGGGTGCCTAAATATATCTTTTTCGCCCTGAGTCGTAGTCGCTGTTTATCTCTCTCTTCGTATCGAATCCCGAGATATCCTTATCTTTCGCTCCTCGTAAATTGTTTTCCGTTTCCCCAAAGTTTTCCCTTTCGATTAAGACAACTGTTGAATAGGTAGAATGAACATATAGATTATTGAAATAAGATAAATGATAAGTTAAAAGGTCGGAAAGAAAATCAAGTCACAAGAGAGGAAACTTATTGAGGAAGGGGGGTCCGAGGAGGAAGAATCGCCGTTCTTATGACTGTCTGTCCTGGAACCCTTCCTCCCGAACGGACTTATCTCCTCCCAAAGGGGTGGCCGCATTAATACTACATTCACAGCTGACCGTGACCGCCACGGTCTTATCTTTCTGGTGTTTCTCTCTCTGCTCTTCCCTTCATTTTTGCCTTATGATCCTATCATTCCCCAACTTTTCTGGTTGCTTTTTTGGTGGGTGGTTGTTTTGCTTTTTGAAAAGCACCAACCGACGACACACACTCACACTTCCTTACACAGCCTAGGTAAGAGGAACGCCCAGAAGAAGTGCTGCGGTCTCATCCGATATCTTGTTTTCGAACCGACGTCGAAAAAAAAGCCCCGTACTAATAGTGCTAACAAGAGAGCCCAGAACGTGAGTCCGCCGCAGCTGGTGACGTTCATGGTGCTGCAAGCTAATCTGTGAATCGTTAAATTGAGATCTCATCGTCTGCTTTTTCGCTTCCGGCTCCGGCTCCATCTCAGCTCCTGCAAGTCACTTCCTTTTTCAAGCCCCAGCTTTTCGAATCCAGCCCATTTTCTTGTTCGCGGCATCGGGATTCCCTTCGAAGTCGCATTTTCAAGGGCAAGCGAAACGAGGGGCCGACCACTGAACTTCCAAAATTCGCAAGCTAGGACCGCGGCACGGAGCTACTGCAAACAGATAGAACTAGTAGTAGTTAAAACCATGACAATTCCCTATCTCCTCCAATGAAACATCTAGAAACTCTCCTGAGGTGCACTAGCTTCTGACGTTGGGATTTCCAATTCATACTATCTGATACTTCTTGAGTACTTACCTGCTACTTTTCGATAGCTATTATCATGATACTATCAATGCGACCTGTTTTTGGTTTATCGGTCGGAAAGGCACATGGATCTCGCATGACATGATGGTCAATGATAACCGGACCCCACGCGGCTAGGCCACGCCGAACGAACGAACGAACGAAAGATCATAAAACTCTCCGAGTATTGTTGAGCAAGAAAGATAAGTAGGCAGACTAACTAGTTCTAACCTGACGCTTTCACGTAAAGATATCCTGATAATAACAGTATACGCATTCATATCTCCAGCTGAGAACATCAAGAACATCTATCGCACTCGCAACTCAACAGCCCGCAGCCCGCATTTCCCAAGTTAGCCGATTTTGGACCACAAAACCGACACCGGCAGGAGCTCAAGTTATACAACGAACAAACCACACAGCATATGAGTAGAAAACAAGAGCCCTGCATAGATTCCTGTGCATCCAGTAAGGACCCGGTATTGAGCTCACCCATTCATCGACATGATATCACCCGAAGCGCCAGAATAATAACAACAACCCAACTAAAAAGCTTAGTCTAAACCGGAAATACACTAAGAAGCTTTCCTATTACCTTAATATTTCGTAACATAAAATAGCACCTTGCGAGCTCGTGTGATTAGATTCCTTCTTTCTTCTTCTTCTTTCTTCCGTTATTATCCATGATATCCACTCATTTCGGACAAAATTTCTTGATTTCTTTTCTTCGAAACTTCCAGGAGGGCACAGGATAAAGTCACGTTTCGAATTCTAATTTTCCTTGTCATGATAATCTCTCAAAAAAAGTAGTAGACTAAGGAGAACTTAAAGTAACTTAAGCTTAAACACGCCGTTACAGCGGGATACCGACATGACATATCCTTCCGGTACCGCCTCGGAATCTTACATCACAGCGAGCGCTCCTGACACCGTGCACCCGACGTCTTATCTTGAAGGTAATGATAGTGATAAACCGGATCAATTGATCCAATGATGACAATCACATCGTCTCTGACTCGTTGGACTAGCTTACTTGCTTGCTTGCTGCCCTTGCATAAGGAAGTAAAGTAATACTAATTACCAACCCAATGAAGTCCTCGGAGATAGCTCCCACCTAGTATTCGAAGCTAGCCATAAAAAGATCTCAAAGTACATACAATATGATGGTTTTTTTTGGGGTTTAAAAACTTCATCGATCACAATAAAAGTACAGTGTAGAGTAAAATGTCCTGGAGCTACTATAGCAGCAAAAAGGGAAGTTATGGGTTTGTAAAGTCAAAATGAAAAAGAATCGAAACGAAAGGAACCCGAAATTCGAACATTTCCAAAAGCCATCCGCCGTTATCCTACCGGTTTTTTGTACCCCATAAGAAAAAATAAATGTAGTAGTTACTAGAAAAATTAAACATGTGAAATAATGAAACAAGGAAATAGTGAAACACAAGAGCTAGTTAACTAGTCGATCGCCGTGCTGCTGTCGCTGCCAAAGAAAGAAAGAAAAGGAGTATTATACTGCTTTGTATGGAAAAAAGTATCGCCACGAGGCGGGAATCGAAGAATAGAAGGAAGAAGAAAAGGAAATGGTACCCATCCTTTCCGCCAGACCGAAAAATAAATCGCAAGAGGTATATAAATAAAAACCAAACCTCATCTTATCCAATATTGGACCCTTGGGTAAATCTTTATAGACCCCCAACCTCGACCACCCTCCTGCCAGCTCCAGTAGTAGCCTCAGCGGCTTCTGCCATCCTCTCCCTCACAACATCATACGTTGTCCGCACCACAATCCACGTCTTACTGCCCCAGCTGGTCAGTAAAGTGAACAGAACAAGAACGAATATCGGGAGCTACAATAAAAACGGTTAGCATTGTTATGGATTAAACCCAAACGACGGGAAAAAGCACATACCCAGAAAAATAGTAGCCTCTGATCCCCCTTAATTCGCTTCATCTTCTCATGATGTATCCGCAACGTCTCTTCTTCCTCGAGTGTCAAACGCCTAGCCTTGCTCTTGATCAGGCTCTTCGATGAAGAGGAAGAGATGCTTCCCACGGTTGTTCGCTTGGTTGCACTTTGGGCTGCCACCGCTGTCGCGGCCGCAACTTTAGCATCCATCACTTGAGCTACGGCTTCACCGATAGCGCGAAGTTTGGTGTCACCGTCATGAGCGCGGGAAGTGCCATCTGGGTACAACTCTTCGTATGCCGGAGGGGCATTTGGTGGCGAGAACAACTCCCACCACTTATAATCGGAGTTAGGACTACCACTACCGTCGGTGTTTGTGGGTCTGACATTCTGGGGAGCAGGAGGGGTGGGAGGAGGAGGAGCTGCAGCATTGTCGCCAGCAACCCCAGCAACCCTCTGGCCTTGCAGCAAGGCATTAAACCTTGCTGTCTGACCCTGAAGGTTCTGCAAGTTGAGGTGCATCTGCTGTTGGAAGTTATGTAGGTTCAGGTTCGGGAGGTTCCAGTTCATGTTGTGGAAATTCGGTAGATTCAACGTTAGATTTGCTAGTTGCTCCCGGATGGCCACCAACGCCGCTGCAGTCGCTGCCGCAGGAGCAGCGTTGGCCTCGTCAACTTGCATCTCCACTGGCATTGACATGGCGGTAGGCACCTCTGATAGGGCAGCTAGATTGCTCTTGCTGGTAGTTCTAGACAATGGCTTCTCCGTTGTCCGTGGTATCATCGTCAACTTGCCAGACGCCAGATCTCTTAGATTACGTCCACTAAACGTCCTCTTGGGTCGGATCCACAACTCCTCATCGTCGGCCTCATCATCATCTTCAGTATCTTGCTCAGATTCCTCATCATGGGTAGCAAACGGCTCCCAATTCGCCATAGCCGAAGCGATACTTCCACTGCGACTTCTGCGACCGCTCATGACCCTACCAGGAGCACTGGAGACACTGCTGACCGACGGCCGGCGACTCCTAGTTCGCCTAATACCTAGCTCAGCACGAATATCTTCAGACTCGGTAAGGTCTTCAGGTGCAACACCGCTAAGACTGATAATGTTGAGATCAGCTTTATTCAATCTCAGCCGTTTAACAATCTCCCTGTGGCCCTTGAGCACCGCGAAGTGGGTTGGCGTGAAGCCGCCCTTGTCTGCCGCGTCGGGATTAGCGCCGCGAGCCAGTAGGGCAGCCGTGAACCGGTTGTATCCAAGGGAGCAGGCAAGATGCAACATTGTCTGCCCTTGCCTATTCCTCAAATTCAGCTTGGCAGGGAATGGTGAGTCGTCCATATCGATGATGTCTAGGAGCTTAAGTAGCTGAGCTTCCATGTCCATAGAAGGTAGTGGCGATTGCAAGAACTGTAAAGCCTGCGTATTATAGTTGCCACCTCCCGAGGAATGCGTCCGGCCTCCACCAAGTGAGGCACCGGCGTTTCCTGGGCTCTTCTCATCCATCAGCAACCTCATCGCGATGTCCTTGGGTGGTTCAATTTTGCCGCTCCACTTGGCATTAATAACTTGTAATGCCAACGCCAGCATCTTCTGCTCTGTATCGTCTGTGTAGATAAATCTACCTGGACGACCCGGTAACGTGAGATTCGCCTGAGCAGCGTACCTCATAACAACAGGTACGCTACCAGGGGTGCTTGATGGCGGCAGGAGGCAAACGATAGTGGTGTCGCTCCAGTATTCAGTCCGAGGAGACTGCTTGTCACCAAAGTAGACGGTGTGAGAACGTTGGAAGCCGCTACCAAGGATGGTAACCTCGATACCACCCTGACAAGGACCCTCAGTGGGTACTATACGAGTGATATCGAACGGCAGAAGAGCTTGCGAGAGTTGCCCATTAGCAACATTGAGAAGTTGCGACTGGACTTGGGCGAATTGAGCGGGAGTGAAGACCGGTCGCTGGCCCTGAGGAACACTAAATTGTTGGACAGGGCTTGCGACACGCGATGGGACACGAGATGCTTGGGCGGATGTCGGCGCGGAGAAGATCTGCAAACCGTGGAGGCTGTCAATGCTATGGTTGCGGTTATGGAAGCCAAAGTAGTTCGGCCCAGTTCCGTTCTCCATAGGCGTGGACGGTGTGAAGGGGACAGGCTGTGCCTGTTCAAACATGCCACCCATCGTAACGTTTTGGCTGGAAGGTGTGAACGGCGGTTGTGTAAATTGTGGTTGTGAAGCCGACGTGGATGGTGCGGATGTGTCTATTTTGGTCATCGTAAGTTCAGACCTAGCTTTTGACGATGGATTGGCTTTCCGCTTCTTTGCAGAAGGTCCAGCAACCGTCGCAGAATACGGGGGCGGCGACTGCATAGCCCCAACAGATGACTGTCGCGAGTTTTGTCTCGAATGGCCTGTCTTGCTGGCTTTCGACGACCTGTCGAGTTGGCCCATCGATAGAAGATTGGTATCCGAAGCGGAGTAAGGAAGCGCATTGTTTGGTGGAGCTGGAGCGACTGGTACGGGTCCGGGGGCAATGGCGGAAGGAGAATTGGCACCTTTTGAAGCTGGAGCAGCAGCCACAGGTTGTTGGGCAGCTGGCTGGGAGGGAGCGTTGGTCTTGTGGTCGTCGGTGATGAGAATGGGAGGGGTGATGCTCTGGGCGACGAGATTGTCATTGTGGTCCTTGATAGTGAGGATTATCCTATACGATGTTAGTATCTCGAAGCATTGACGTAGTGGCTAAGACGATGTCTCACCTGAACCCGCTCTTCTCGCTCTGATGCCTGCAGTAGCAAGCTATCCTCATAGGAAGCCAGATCTCTGCATTACCCTCGATAGGCGATAAAATCTCCCCATCATTGGCCTCCATCTCCGCCTTCTTCTGGGCTTCTGGCGGGCCCCACTCGAGGACCTCAGAACAGTTGAACACGATGATTCGCTTGCTCTCATCGCGTGCCCAAGATTCCTCTTCTTCCACCTTCTTGATCTTCTTCCGTGCCGCTCGTTTCCGTTCTCGAGTAATACAGCCAGAGCAGATCCGAACCTCGCCGCCATTCAGCGGTTTATCTTCTTCGGCGGTATATCCCTCCTTGCCATCTTCACCAATAGACTTCCCAGACCCAAAGACTCTCTCTTGTAGCGGATCGTCAATAGCTCGCCGTAGCACCCTTTGTAACAACTCTGGATTCCCTTCGACAGCGGAGGCGCATATTAAACTCGTGTATAGCTCTAAGGTATCCGTAGTCTTCTGGTGTGGCGGCTTGGACAGTAGCTTCGGTTTCGAGATTGTATGTGTCGGTAGATGAAGTTTCGTCACTCCCGGCGGTAGCGGTGCTAAGTTCAAATTGACTCTGATCTGTGTCTCCACTCTCGACTTCTCGTTTATCCTTCCACCGGGTTGATCACCTCTTAGCGTTAGCTTATACGAAAAGTCACCGCTGGTCGGTGTCGGTGTGTAGGCAAGCATATTAGGCATAGGCGATGCGCTAGAGAACGAAGAGGGGCTCCACATATTGCTGATGCTAAATGCTTTTGTCGGGCGGAATCCAGTAGACTTCATAAGCGTCGCCGCCTCATCCTCGCCAGATGTACTTGTCGAATTGTGTCGTTTCCCATTTCGCTGTTGAGAAACTCCGTTCGCGGCGGAGCTTGCTGGTGACGGGTGGCCGTGCGAATCGAATGTGAAGGAAGCGAGTGCCTCCGTTGAATTCGGGGATAGTGTAACGGAGGATCGTCTCTTTTTGCGGTTATTGGAGTACACGGGTGTCGAGACCTGAGCCACATTGTCGGGTTGGAAGCTAACCTGTGGATTTAACGTCGACGGGTTATCTGTGAAGAACCTGGGTACGCTGGACTGTCGCTGGCCTTCAATTTTCACGGCTAACGGCGAGCTGGCGGCACTTTCGAAGTCGAAGAATTTAGCTGTGTCGTCAACGGCCATCTTATCCATCCCTAGAGAAGCATTCAGATGCGATGGCGCTGGGCCTAGCGGGGTGAAGTTGCTGCCGAAGAATCCATTCGACGACGAGGATAGCGGGAATGTGACAGTACCGCTGGTCTCATCGAGCATGGGGAAGTCGTCTTCAACATCGTTCATCATTGTGAGTCCGTCCGGACCTTTGACACCAGGTATCTGTGGAGGGGAAGATTCGGACGAATTTGGCGATGTATTGATTGATTTCGGCGACTGCTCCTGTGACTCTGGAGGAGACGGCGAGCCTACGAAATCTACTGTGTCAGTTACGCTCTTGAGCCTTCCAAGTCGGTACCCGAGTGCTGCCGTACCAGCGCCACCGCGAAAGGCGAAGATGTCGTTCCCGCTCTCGAACGGCGCGAGGAGGTAGTCGTTGTCAAGCCCCAACAAGTACGAGGAGTCGGAGCCGTTTATCGAAGCACCGGCATTGTGTGCATCCCCACCCAAGGATTGAAGAAGGTCTTCCTGATTTGTGAAATCTGCAAAGTTGAAGTCTCTACCGTCGCTCATGTGTGAGGGTTCCGACTTCATGCTGTGCATACGCTCGTGTCGTAGGGAGAGAAACGTTGTGCCCTGAATATCGCTTCCCAGACAGTTTCCCCCCTCAAAACACTATTATCGGATCGAGTATATATCCCCTGGGAGTCGGCGAAACGGGATTCTAATGCGCCTTGAACGGCGGATGGGGTCGGGCGGGGCGTTGGGTCAAGAAAAGTGGTTGTGAAATATCGAGAACCTGAATTTCGAGGAGAGGTTAACGTCAGCAAAGCCGCATCCTCAACAAAAAAACGAGGACCCTGGACTACTATGACCACCACCAGCACCACCACCACTGTTTAAACGGAAGACTTACCGAGGCAGCTATTTTTCTCCAGGAAACTCCGCTCGACAAGGCTGCTAGCGTGCAATATATATGCAATGTGTATGTAGTCAAAGTATTCGATCAGGGCCTAGCACGATGACGACAGAATAGGGCGTTCGAGACGGAATATATCGACAGAGGCTAGAGCTCGCGAAAAGCAAAAGAAGGGATCAATCACGACTGCCCTGAATTCCCCAAGATGACAGGCTGTCCCTCCAACAAAGTATATAATAACGATAATAAAATAATCGAATGGTCGAGAAGAACGGATGGACGAACGAATGAATTAGCTAGTGGTGGAAGTCGGGATATTAAGGTGCACGGCGCTCCGACTGCAAAAAAAACTCCGAGACTTTTGTGTGAGTGGGTGGGTGAACGTGACCGAAAGTCGAGATGCGTAATGTAATGTGACTGGCCGGTCCCCGAGGTGTATTGTATAGATAGATGGATGGATGGATGGAGAGATACTCGGCAGCAGTATCGATATCAGAAGCAGGAGAGGAAGAGCAGGCAGGCCTCGGAAGAGCTGACAGGGCTCGATGGAGGGCTCGCAGTCAGCTTCAGAGCTGATGTCGAAGTCGTCGTCGTCTTCGTCGTCCCCTCGCTGCAAGGAGACGTCGATAACGATGATGATTGGGAGGGAGTTGGCTGGGCCGGGTTCCGCCTGCGATGTCGGCGTAGTTCTGGGCGGTTGGCTGCGTAGTCGTCAGCACTGGCTGGAAATTTGCCTGAATAGATGGAAAAAAAACTCTGCAAAGGAAAAGCCGTCAGTTTTGTTAGTCCATGTTCGTATGCAATAGACGACCGCCAAAATTACTAAAGGAATTGGAGACGGGTATCGTAGATAGACAGATAGTAAGAAAAAGGGCCCGAATAGTGCTGGATACGGATCGATATCAGGGCTTCATGCACATGCACATACCAGAGGTTTTTTCGTCGGTCCTAAGCTGTCAGATCGGATTGTTCGAAACCCCCACCCGTTCTTTTGTCTCTGATTCTGGCTATGTATGTATGTATGTCTCTGTCTCGACTTCACAAGCCAAAGCAATGACCACTTCTTCCGTCAGTCAGTCAGTCAGTCAGTCAGTCCAGCCCGTCAGCAGTCAGCCAGTCAAAGACACTCGAAGCGGTGCGGTGGAAATTCCTGTCACGACGCAATTGGCTGGCTATACTTCGTAGTTATGTCTGTCTCCAACTGCCAAATAACTGCAAGGAGGACGAAATGGAATGGAATCTCTACACTCTCTCTGACTCTCTGACGCTCTCTCTAAACTACTAAACTACTTGCACTTCAAAAAAAAAAACTCAACGGGGGGGCCTTCCAGGCTGATATAGAGGCTCCTTCCGTGGGTTGTTCTATCGATTCTAAACTTCCAACGAGGCTATCGATACCGCCTAGTTCAAAGTCGTAACTCGATTATTCCTTCCCGTTCCTGGCCCTGTCAAATGTCAAAAAGAAGGTTCTTGGTAGACCACAGGTAAATCCCGCTTGCCTTTTCGATACCCCCTCGAACCCGGTCCAGTTGCTGTTCCTGACGGCACGGCATGCAAAAAAGTCTGTATGTATGTATCATGTAATGTCTTCTTCTTCCTTTTTTTTTTTTTTCTCCTTTCATATGAGGGATGTCTAAAGGTATGTCAGAGATGCATGCACGGCACGATAACCAGCATCCTGAATCGATATAATGGACTTTGATATCAAAAAAAAAGGTGGTCCGTTCCAAAAAGCGCTAAGCTTGGTGGCTCTGCTTCGGGACGCGACTACGACATCTGTCACTAACAGGTAAGTATCTCGACATTTTACTAGCAGGGAACATTAGTGAATATCAGCGATTCAGTTGGTCCCGCCACCGTCGAAGAACAGTGGTCGGTAGGTACCGCCTGTGATCGAGCCAGGATTGCCCAGCGAGGCCGAATTCCTTCTTTCATTTTGGCTTGTGCCGTGGCAAAGCTCCCCAGCCCAGGCACATCAATTGCAACGAACGCATCGATGTGCGCATCAAAGAGCAACAAAGCATGAGAGAGAGCATGGACGTCCATGGACGGCAGAACCGTGCAGATGTCTCTTCTATCTGAACGTGATTGGATCGTTCTGGTCTTTCCCGTTCACCAACGTTGCAACGTTTTTTATGCGCCGGCCTGAACCACAGTTCGAATGTTCGCAACCGTGCTCGGAAGCCACCTCGGTCCGGCGAATTCTCGTTCTCGAAGGAGCGTTATTTTTCTTCCATCTGCCAGATTGCGCCTTTCTCTTAAATTGCAAAAGATCTGGGTCCGTGTCTGAGTACGTGCCCGGATGTACATATTCAGTACCATGGATGATATGATGCGCAGCCGTTTGGCTTTTTTTTTTTTTGATTAAGAATTTCGCAACCTCTGCGTGGTGGGTGGAATTAATTGCCAGAATTTTTTTACTTTATCTGGCTGCATGAGTAGCTGATATGGCGATGTCTGAGACGTTTTCCCATTACGAAATACATGCAATGCAACTGAGAAATCCGATATGCTTTGCTAGCTCTATACGAGCTGACCTCGATGCCGCCTAGCCTGAAGAACCAATTGCTAGATGCCGTTAGTTCGTGGTCCCGCCGCTGTAATGTTATCAGTTAGTGCTTAGAAGATATGCTTAGAGGATATTTATATCTCTTACCTGTTGTATGCAGTGCCTTCGTTTTCTCTGCAGCCACTTCGGAAAGACTCAACCGAGCTGATAATATACCGCTCAGACTAAGGGTTAACGGATTAAAAGGCTTCTTCCTTCGTATATCTAATATCCTTCATCACCAAGCAGGTACTTGCCTTCAAGAAGACGCCTTGGCAATTAGCCGCTGGATTCAATTTTCCAACAATGGATATCAAGTATCTTCATTGCACCATTGAGGGGGTTGAATAGACTCCCACTTAGGTAAGCTCCCCTATCGATTTATCGAGACTAAACGACCGCTATGATATCCACTCTCATGCATATGCAGTGCCACGGCTAACCATTCCATGTTCCAGCAGCAGGAGCAGGGAGCTCCAATGTCCACCGCTGCAAAAGAAGACATCCGCGATCCTGAACCTTGCCAGACCAGGTCCAGCCCTAATCCGGCCTCAAGACTTGCAGTTGACGATGGGCCTCGTCTCGACTCCTTGATATGAGGATTTTCGTAGCTGGTCACCTGACCGCTCCCTCGAGATCCGAAGACGGATTAGCCCCAGCATAGTTAGAATGCATCGGGTGCATTCCTATGAACCACAAGACCCGTAGACTAAAGGTCTCGACTTAAGCTTATCTACCAAGTAGGTAGACTTACATCCCCTGATCGACTACGGAACACGGATCTCGCTCCGGCCGCTCTCTAGCTCCCGTTTGACAGAGACATCGAAGTGTCAACCTCGTCAAGTTCAAAATGGACCCACATAGTATCATCAACTCGCGATATATGTGGTGAAAGGATATAAAACTCTGTACCGGAAACATAAGGGTCTCCATACTATATGCTCTGGCAGTTGATAATGATAAGTTGACAAAGATTCTTCTGATTCGACGAATCGTGTCTCCGGCACCTGCGTCTGCGTCCTGCAAGCTGCAGCGGGTGCAGTAGCGGGAACTTCTCTTGCATTGGCGACTTCAAAACGGTTTTGCTTCCCGTCTCTTGGTTCAGAAATACAGATGCAGAGCTCCGCGGCTGGCCTGACGAGATATCATGCGACGGTGATATTTAGATGGGCTTAAGCCATTGTCGAGCGTAGTAATGCGTATCTACTTGTATAAAAAGTAAATGTGGCTTGGGAGTATATAGTGCCTCAACATTTGAACCCTGATGATATACATCGCCACAAAGTATCTAGTCGACCTATAACGTTAACCCGATATCAAGATGCATTTCTCAGGGTCCCTCACCCCCTCGTCCTCCTCCTCGAGGCAGTATCGATCATAACAGCATCTCCACTCACCCGTACCTGTAAGCCATACGTACTATGCAAAATCCTACCAACTCCGATAAACCCCATTAACATATAATAAAAATTCCAATAGGTAAAATCGACCCCTCCGCTATCCCAGACCTTGTAGATAGGCGACATCACAAACCACTATAACAACTGCTACACTTCTCACCAACTAACTCTCATCTTCACTATCCCCATAACCCAAGTAGACTCAACATTCTATGCAATTCAAGAAATAAATCCGGATGCTATATCAATAGCCCAACCCCTCGACATCGAAGTCAGGAAAAATCCGCGGGCCCCTCTACAGTGTTCCAACACAGCTAAAAGACAACATCGCAACATTCTACAAACTTAACACTACAGCAGGATCTTACGCTCTCTTAGGCGCAGTAGTCCCAAAGGATAGCACAGTAGTAACAAAACTCCGCCTCACAGGCGTAATAATCTTAGGCAAAGCTGGACTCTCACAATGGGCCTACCACCGTTCTTCAAACGGGGACTCGGGCTGGCCATCCCGTCACGGCCACATCACAAGCGCATACTATCCAAACCTAGACCCAGGTGGCAGTGGTATCGTAGGCGGCAGCAGCAGTGGCTCAGCTGTAGCAACAGATCTAGGTCTCGCGCTCGCGGCTTTAGGAACTGAAACTTCGGGTTCGATAGTTCAGCCTGCTTCGTACAATAATTTGGTAGGCATAAAACCTACTGTAGGACTTACTTCCCGTGCTCTTGTAATACCTATCTCAGATTAAAGATTTCCTGTAAGCACGTAACCAGAAAACGCTCTATCTTATAAACATCAATAGAAGATACTAGTAATATATTATGATGAGACTATAAATGAGCTGAGATCGAAAGAGTATTACATGTGAATAAAACTTCATGGTAATAGAGTTACAAATGGTTACTTTGCAGGACAGGCTCTAGCAAGTTTCTAACACAGCCTTCCAAAATATACAGAGAATGAAAAAAGCGAAGAATAGTAGTGAAGAAAAAGTTGTTACAAATTCAAAATAAGAATAGTGCTGAAGATAGCAAAAGCGAATGAACAATTCCCTCCCAGTTTATCCTATCAAAAACATTCCACCCTCCCGGCCGTCACATCATAGAAGCCCGCAGTAACTTTTATATTGGAGCGTAGTCAAACAAGTGGACACCCCCTGACGAAGAAATGCTCGGTGGAAGAAAAAACTTGAACATACAAATGAGTCACCTTCTCATCTTCCATCTAGTCATCATCGTCGTTTCCCCTGTTCTTTCCCTCGCTAGTCAAGTTCCTCAGTCGAATACTCTCGCCTTGGGTCGACGATGTTGAATTTCCACTTGAGTAGGCATGGGCACCTTGGTGGCCTGCTGGTGGCATCTCCAAGAATTCACGAAGTTTTTCCTAGAAAAAAGGAATAGGTTAGTCAAACCCTTGCAATTCTGTTCAACGATCTATTGAAGCTCACCTTTCCAACTTCTAATGCTTGTCGTCCTGTGGCTCCTCCCACCGTCATGATGGGGCCCCAAAGATTTAGCGTGTGTGCTATATAGGCACCGACCGCCGCAAGTATGAGCATCACGAAATACAAAGGGTTTCTGATAACCGCCCAGAACTCGTTCCATCCAAGAACGACCAGAAGACCATAGAACCACACTGGGATCTGAGATACACTGGAGATCGTGCCTCGCTTGGCATCAACGAAGGCTTGGTCAGCCTGCCTGTTAAAGCTTTCAGTCAAAGATGTGATTCTGCCTGGCGTCAAGATGGTGAATGTTTTGGTGGACGTCGGGGAAGTAACATCCTCTTCTTCCTCTTCCTCAATGCTAACACCAACTTCCTCAACGCCTTCAGGTGCATCTCCGATGAAAGATGCCAGTGGCGGTTTACTGCCATCTTCCAGCTGAAACGTAGCCAAGTCAGGAATCAACTTCAATACGGTCTCCTTGCTCTTCGCAAAGGTCCCCTCAATATCTTCTCCGGCCTTCCACACTCTCGGCACACCCTGATCATCATATCGGAAATCTTTATCAAAATATCCCATTAGGCGGGTAATCAAACCCTGCTCCTTCGTTTCTTCATCCAAAATTGTTCTCAGGACCTTCCACGCCCGCTTTTTCAACTTATAAACAGCCTGGGTATTTTCTTCCGTGGTGGCGTTCAACGCGGTGGATCTTTGAGTGAAGATGGCGATTTGATCGGTGACACCGGTGGTGAACAAGGTCCAGATACGCGGGTACAGCGTCGGCGAGATTGTCTTGAACATATACGCGACACCATCATCCTCCGAGGTGAATTTAGTCCGCAAACTCTTCTCCATACGGGCCAACAACCTAGTCATCTCCTCTCCACGCAGACGAGTGGCGCCTTCGTCAAGCTCCTTTTCAACAGCGTGAAGTTCATCAGTATAGCTAAAAGCACCCTCCAAACTGCATGCCTCTGCTTCAGCGGTGAAGTCTGCAAGAACAGTTGCCCGAGTCTCTGTGACGAGAGATGCGAAGTCGGCACCGGATCGTTTGATTCCCTTCTGAATGGTGTCGGCGAACACAGCGATAGCATTCTTATGCGCTGCGGTAAGCTGAGCCACATATAGAACCTTCAGCCTAGCCTGCAACTTCTTCTCGAGATCCTCGAGTTTACGTTTATACACAACTTTGTGATAACGTCCTGCTTCTTCTTTGAACTTGGAGAGAGCTGTGTCCAAGGCTGTTTTCATCGCTGGTCCAAGGCCCGGTTGCACGATCTTCTGGCTAAGTGCCGACTCGAAGGGAGTAATCACTTCGTCGAAGAGCTCAACACAAACCACCGAAATCTCGTCACAACGGTACTGGGCCAGGAGTTCCTGCTGTGTGGGAAGATCGAGATCTTTGTTTTCGGTAATCATTCGCCAAATATTACCGGCATAATGTGGAAGACCGTCGGCGGGGATACGACGATGATAAGCCGGAAGGAAAACACCAGTCTTGGAAGTATCCAAAACGCCATCGGTGGAGTAGTTCGCATTCGTTGGACTCTCTTCACGGAATCGGAGTTTGAGTTTTTGTGTTTCCAACTTGAACTGGTCCGGTTGCAAAAGCTTATGGGGGAGGGTGGTAAATGTGAAGTCGAAGAAGTCACTAATCGACGACGATTCGAGGCCCGGTGGCTTTGACAGACCATGCCAGATGTTGTTCAAGTCGGCGAGCAGCGTGTTCTTAAGGTTCTCGAGTGGGGTATGGCCAATGTGGTCACGAATTACGAAGAACAGGAGAGACCGGTGAACGGTAGACTTGTCCTTTTGGAAGAGTTGCAGATTGACCTCGAAGACGGTCTTCAACAGGCCCATATTTGCACCTTGGTACAAACCGACCTGGTGCTCCCAGATGTTCACAATGAGGACCTCAGAGGTGGCAAGGGCGAACAAAGCAGACTTTCGCTCAAAGTCCTGATCTTCTCCTCGTTCTCTACCGTCTGTTCCTTCGACATCCATGACTAAGATATTCTTCCCTAAGTGGGGCTTGTCGGGGTCCGAGGAACCATCTGGGTCTGTTGCTAGTGACATCCAAATCCCTTTTGTTGTTTGCTGCCGCCTTGACTCGGACATAACTGGGAAGGATGTATTGAAAAGGTGATTTAAGAGTGTCGACTTTCCCGTAGACTGCGAACCGAAGACGGAAATTAGATGGTACGAGAAACCGGCCTGAAGAACGTTGTTGGCGGTAAGATACTCCGGCATTGTCGAACTGTGTATATGTGAGCTAACAAAGCCTTCCAAAGCTTAAGACGGTCGAAGGTAAGGGCAAAGGCACGCACGTAAACTCTTTGTTCTCGTCGATAACCTGGATTCCATGGTCGAATTCGCCTTCATGGTCGCCATTGACGGCAGATCCGTTCACACCGTTGGTCGCCATATCGATATACAGAAGCGCCACCACCTAGAGCGAGGGGGGTATCGGCGGGGCTGTTGGGTAATGTTGGTGCTAACGAGGGGGGTGCTTTGAAGCTATATCAGCTGCCGTAATCCGCAAACCCGGGCTATTTGATGATACCTCGGTGTAGACCCGAAACTCTGGCTAAGAAAGAGGATGTCGAATTCGAGCGTCGGGGGAGGACGGCCTATAAGCCTAGATGAAGGAGTCCACGACTGTTGAGCTGACGTTGGCAGGCAAAGAATACTGGGAGTGGGTGGGATGGAGGCACTGGGTGGAACAAAGGGAGGTCAGGAGAGAGCTTAGGCCCGTTCATGTGCCTGTTTTGGCGAAGTGTTGAGAATGGCAACTTGTCGTCACAGAGGAATAAGCAATTACCCGCTAACGCCAACTCCAACAATACCAACACACCGCGCATACATCTGACAGCAACCTCTCACGCTATCCCTGTAGAGATCAGGTTATTCGTGCTGATGGTCGATCGAGGGGCTCTATCGAATACTTCAGTCAAAGTGATATCGGAAAGTTGGTGGTTGTTCACTATCGCAAATACGTTATGTATAACTGGTACTGGGGCATTGCCTGCTTCATAATAACGCTTGTGCACACGAGCTGTGGATTTAGGCATCGTTCGACTATTCTCCGAAAGTGGGATGGCATCCAGCCGCGGGGTAGCCATATTTCTGGGGTATATAGTAACATCCTGCAAGATTTATTTATATATATCCAAGATGAATGCACTAACTCATATTCATAGGCTGGCGAGCTAGCTGGCAACTGTCTTGGTTCGGCTGAAGAGTGGACGGACTGATGGAATCCAATTAGCTTAGACCGCCCTAATTTTCCTATTTAGAGTGGTTCGTCGAAGGTATATCTGCGGTGAACTGACGATAGTTTGGAGTGCCTGTTGTGAGAATCCAAGCCCATTTTGCTAAACAGCGTAAATACAATCGTAGATAAATGATGTTTGTCTGTAATATTATTTACAAGAAATTATGAATATGGAGCTGAAAATGAGTCGTTGTAGGGTCTTAAAGATGCCAGGTAGTTTGGCAAAAAATGATTAAAAGAAACTTATGATGCTGTCTGAGCCTGCGAGCCAACCTGTCCTTGCCACCACTCCACCTTCTCCGCCATCCTCTGCCCAAGCAGATACATCCTCGTCTTCAGCCCCTCATTTGCCTTCTCTAACGCTGCGATCTTGTTATCTTTCTCGGTAACCTGAGCTTCAGCCTTCGATAATGCTGTCCCTAGTCGGGCTTTGGCCACCATCGACGCTTTCAGCTTATCTTTCAACATATCCTTCTCTTCATTTGCTGTTTGCAAGAATTTCTCCATGCTAATCTCCGTCTCCTTCATCCTTTCCATCGCACTCCTCGTTTCTGCCAACTGGTCAACCTTCGACTGTGCCTCTTCCAGTAGTCGCTTCGTCTTATCGCATTCCGCTGTGAGATTCGCCAATTTGATCTTGGTTGCTTGTAACTCCTTGACAGTGGACGTTTTTGCGTTTGTTAAGGTTTGAACTTGCTGCTTGAACTCTTCTCTATCGGCTTTAGCTTCTACGAGTTCGCCTTGGAGCCTTCTTCTTGTAGTATCAAGGTCTACCATCTTGGGCATCAACTCCTTATTCTGAGCATCAAGCGCCGACAACTGCCCCATGAGTTCAGACTTTTGCTGTTCATACTCAGTACGAGCGGAATCGTTTGCGAGGGTAAACCTGTTCCTTTCCGACGCCTGATCCGCCCGGATACGATCTATTTCCGCAGCATGATCTGCCCGAAGGCGATCCATTTCCGCCGCATGTGCCGCTTTATACCTATTCACCTCGTCGTTATGTGCAACCTCCATCGCCTGGATATTCGCCAAGTTATCCGATTTCCCCCTCTCGATTTGGCCGGTTAGCCGTGTCACAGCCTCGGTTTTATCAGCTTCAAGCCTTTGCGAGTATGTTTGCCAGTCAACCATCGTTTGTTTCATTTGGTTCGCTGTGGCGGCGAGCTCGTTGTATTGCCTTTCCTTTTCGGCGATGACGGTGGAATGGGCTTGAGCTGAGTTTTGAAGTTTGTCAATAAGGCCTTGGCGGTCTTGAGCTGTCTTTTCGACGTATATATCTATGTTGATTTTATAGGCTTCCCATTCGCTGATGCGGTCGAGAGAGTTGGCGTGTAGTTTATCAAGGTCTGCTAAGCGCGCGCGGAGGTTGGATAGATCGGATAGAAGAGCTGCATGCTCTGAGTTGGAAAGAAAAACTCCATCCGTCATTTTAGGTTGTCCATCGCTCGGGTTCCTATATCATGGCTTGTTAGTAAACTTGGTAGCAAGGAATGGTGGGGAGGAGGAATACGTACGAGAACACCGAGTCATTGCGATTGGTACTCGTGTCTGAAGGAGTAGGTAGAACTGGGTACAAAGTCATGCCCTCTGGGAGGATAACCTTGCTAGCCTCTCTCTTATCTTCCGCAGCTTGCATCAGTTCATCGTGAGATGGACTCGTAACATCAAGTTCCTGGCGTTCGAAGCTCGGGTTACCGGACGGCGGTTCTGGGAACGTTGGTATAGTCTCCAACTCGGCGACAAATGAAGCAGGCCCACCATAATAACCCGTCAAGTCAGGCACAAAGTTATCCCAGGAGGTACTTCGCTGCGATCCTGTAGCCGATGGTGGTTCTGGGAAGTTGCTTAAGCTTTCGTTGCGGAAATGGGAGCCCGGGCTAACTGGGCTAATGACGGAATCTCTATTCGATTGAGGAGGGAAAGAGGGTGCACTAGGTGAAGACCCCGCAGGCGCTGGGGCTCCGGAAGGTGGTGGGGGTGGAGGAGGAGGGACCGGAAGGTTTGGAAGGCTAGGATTCGGCGATACGCGGCCTGATAGGGTGCGTTTATGTTTACTGAATGCGCTCGGTGGCGGCATCCCTCTACTTGGATTTCGCTGCAGTTTAGGGGGGGCTGCTGGCGGCGGCGGCGGCGGCGGTGGCGGCCGACTAGGGCTAACAGGTTCAGCGTTTTCGTGATACGACGCAGGAGGCTCTGCTGTGCGAAATGGGTTGGCCAAAGGCCCCATTGGGGCTATCATAACTGGCTGTTGTGAAGGACCGGGCATAGCTATAGGCGGTGGCGGTAGTGGACCGGCTGGAGGGGGTTTGGGGGGCAGTGAAGGGGGAGTAACATACACTGATGGACTCGGAGGAACCATCAATGAACTTCGAGTAGAAGGAAACCCAGATGATGGGCCTAAGGCAATCGGAGATATCCCCATAGGAGAACCTCCTACCGGGGAATGATTGCGCCTCGGGGAACTCATAGAAGATGGTACGTCTGGTGGCGGATACGAGGGCGATGGAGGAGCATTCGGAGCCTCTACACTCGTAACGCTAATGGGGACGGTGCTAGCAATGCTTGCGGGAACACTCTCTGTGCTTTGTGCAGCTGATGCGAGAGATCCCTCAGGCTTTGGCTTAGGCTTAGGTCTCGCCTTTGGCTTTGTGTTCGCCGTCATGGCAGAATGCGACATGGAACTCATAGCCATCCATGGCCCAAGCTGTGGTTGTTGCTGACTTTGAGCAGCTAATCTTGCGCGATACCCTTCCTTCTTTTTTGAGTCTGTCGTGGATGTACTGTCAATGGTCTCTGCTACGCTCGCTCTTCTATTCATCGACGGCGCAATCGACCCTTCGGCTTCTTGAGGCGCACTCTCGGTTGAATGTTGGCTTTGAGCTTCATTGTCCTCGATAACAGCGAGGCTGTTCACTTTTGCGTTGTTTTTGTTGTGTTTTTCGTCTCCATTCACCTTGGATGACTTTCGTCGGAGAAAGTGCTTCATTGTGGGCAACTTGTGGTCGGACGAGGCAGTTGGGAACCTGTCTTTACTCAGGCGATATACTGAAGAGAGGAATTTTATGTTTTAAGGATCGGTGAGCCAGAATCCCGTTAAGGGGTATTCATAGCGGCGAAAAGAGCTCGAGCAGTCGTCGTATATGGCGGGGAAGCGGAAATGTCCAATGCATACAGCCGTAATTCGTTGTGCGACAGCCTTCTCGTTCAGCTCGTTTTTTGGGGGCGATTGAAGGTGTGATCTCGTCGGAATTAAGCCAATGATGGAGAGTCGTCGCAAGCTGGATGTCTCTCTCCTTTTCTATGCATCTACCCCGTTCGACCTAACTTTGTATTTCGTTCCGGAAGGAAAATATTTTGAAGAAAGCTTTGCTAGATATCAATTCAAGACCACCCGTCCCGAACTCGATACAGCGGATGTACGTGGTGTGTATATAAGTCGTTTGACCCAAAATGCGACGCCTCCAAATGAGGGTTATCCAGATCCTTGGAATTTTGTGAGCAAGGATTAGGGGACAGCACGCCGCCTGGAGGTTCTTGATCCGAGTCTTCTGATGAACCAGGCAGTGGCGAACAACCTTGATAATAATCTTAAACTGACCACGTTTGGACAACCGCTCAACTGTAAATAGACAGAGAGCATAGCATCGCTAGTTGCTGCGAACTTTCTGTACGGCACTTTTGTGTGGATCGCCTCGTCTTCTTTTTCCCAGGCCGCGCCACCGTGGAGGGTATGTACGTTAATAGTGGAGCACATGGGTGCATCTGAAAGACACCATTTGTTTCGGGCCTTGGGAACCCTGCTGCCTCCCCCCATCTCCATCATTTTGAGCCGCACTTGAGGACTTTTGGCACACGGAACAGCAGATATTCGGGCAAGGCTTCCAAAAAACCGTCGACCAGGCAGTCAGACTAAAAGACTCACAGGACCCACGTTCTAGTGATTGGTCCTTTAGGCGTCCGCATCGATAGTCCCCAACTTGAAGACCCCCATTAGGCCACGAGCACGATATCTTTCTGGAGGGCTATGCGGGCACCCAGATCATGACAAATTGGGGCTGTCGCTAGTGTGCCGTCGGAATAAACAGGGAATGTGGAGGGAATCCCCATGTATGTTTGGTGCGATAGCAGGTGCTTCAGCCAAGCTTCGTCAGAAGTCCCGTCCTGTAAGGAGACGATAAAACGGATAAAGACCTCCACGACCCATCAAGCAGCTGGAGCCTCTTTCGTGGTCGCATCGTCACTAAATTTCTGTATTTTCTGCAGCATATTATTCAGCATTCGCGATTCCTGACCGAAACATACATAAGTAACTACCACCTAAGGGAAAGGCCTGGGTTACATATTCGAGGAGATTGTGGTCCGATAACCCCAACACGCCAATTTATGCATGGGGAAGAGCTGAACTTCGAGGACGAGGCTCCGCGATTTCGTATAAAACCGGGACAGCGAGGAATAGGACATTGGGGAGCAAAACATCGGTGAGGGGACAGTATGTTCCTTCTCTATCCCAAGCAGAGTACCGCCCCTTCTGCTGCTAGACTTGGCCTAAAGTGCGTTTCTCTCCTTGTTTTTGTTCTGCTTCTCTCTTCTCCCCCATGAGTCCCAGGCATCTCCTCCCACTATCACCGTATCTTCACCGAGAGCCGCCTCCGAAGCGGATTACGTAGCCTATAATTGTACACCTTCACAATATTTATACATACACAAGGCTCCTTCTAGATTATATAATACAAGGCTAACTTATTTCTCGATCATTTTAAAAGCCCGACTCGCCCAGGAGTGCTAGGTTTCCAATCCGACAGTAGTTCGAGTTCAGCCTCAAGTTCAAACTCCAATGCAACAAAAAGCAGCGGGACAAGTCTCGACGACTACAGTTGGGCTCTAGAAGTGTACGCTGACACCACGCCCCGATCCGGAATTTCGGTTGATAAACCAGAGGATTTAATTTATAAGATTATAGAAAACTAATTAGATCTTTGTGTTCATTATTATTAGGCCGGACCTCGATCCCGAAAAGAACCCTTGGAAATTCGAAAAGACACCTAAGAAGACAAATGAAACCACCGTAGATAAATCTAAGGCCCAAGATACGAATAAAAACACCGACCTAAAAGGAAAGAAAGCAATGCCGGCCTTCTCCTTCTTTAAAGAGGCCGCAAAACTCAAGGCGGCGGTGAATCCACCAGCTCCCAAATCTAAATATTCCGACCCTGCCAAAGCCGCCATCATAAAATCGTTAGAAGATAATGCGACATACGACGCGCTATGGACCTTATGCTGGGAGGTCAATCTATCGTTTATGACCAGCGCCCCTGTTACCCGGAGTCGCTGTGTCAAATGTAATTCGGCACTCGCCGACGCAGACGGTAAATTCCATAGCGGCTTTGCGTCGACCGCGACATATGCCGATTGCGGCCATACTTCAAGAGGAGGGTTTTGCGTATGCAAAACGTGCGACGAGGATTTAGTATTCGACATTACGACAGTTGGGGTTCCCTGTTTCGAGAAGGGGTGTAAGGAGGAGCTAAAAGTCGACCGAACTATTGTTTCGGAAAAGCTATCGAAGGAGAGGAGCGGACTGCTAGACGAGTAAGGATGATATTCTTTCCCGCTATCACTTTGATACCATTCTTGCCGGCCATACTAACGTATACTCACAGATATTTTAACCTATTAAATACCTACCACACCGACACCTTCGAATGCGCCATCTGTCTTTCCGAAGTTGATAGAAGGTATCAGCCAAAGGGTAAAATTGCTCCAGGTTGCAAGCACGCCGAGTCATCTTGCTGTATGGAGTGTATTAAATCCATGATTGACTCCGCCGTCCGTAACGCTATGTGGGGAGACTTGAAGTGCCCTGAGCTCGACTGCCAGGCAGCACTAGACACTGCAGCTGTAAAGAGATACGCCTCCGAAACAGCTTATGCAAAGTAACTACCTGGCCCTTCCTTACCATTAGTAGACTCGTGCTAACAGATCTCTTTTCAGATGGGAAAAATTCCAACTTATGAAAGCCCTTGAAGGTGACGAAGAATTCCGCTGGTGTCCCGGCCAAAACTTCACCTGTGGCCATGGACAACTCCACCCCGAGCGTGACACACAGCCCCGTATCATTTGCTCCGAATGCGATACCCACCACTGCTACAGCTGCCGGGTAATCTGGCACCGCGGCGAAACTTGTGCCGAATATCAAGCCAACCTAGCGACCTCTCAATCCGAAGCACTTATCCTTAAAACCACCAAACGATGCCCTGCCCGCGGCTGCGGTGTTCCCATCGAGAAACGAGAAGCATGTCTGGAAGTCTCCCACAGAGGCGGATGTGGTACAAACTTCTGCTGGGATTGTAAGGCAATCCTAGGGAATGATATCCCGCATAGCGAACGTGTCGCCAATCGCCATTTTAGCACCTGCAAAGCTATGGAAGTACGGCACTGCGACGGCGTAGTTTTCGTAGATAAGCCACCGAGGGAAGGAAACGACAAGTATAGAGACGGATGGGCGGAAGATCCGAGCTACGAACGAAACGACAGGAGGGACGGCGAGCATATGTATTGCAGGGGGTGCACCAGGGCAAGGTGCAAGGATGGTACAAGCGGTAATACCCCAGCTACAGCCACAGAAACAGTATTTGTACCTGTTGTAGCTGTTGCTTGAATTAAGCGTAACCAGTTAAATGTTTAATGATTCTTCTGCGTTTTCTGCTTAAACGATTATCCCCGGGATCACCACACTATTTGGGTTTACTGAAACGGATATTGCTGGAGGGGTATATATCGACCATTGGTACCATGGTTCGGAACATCAGCAAGGATGGCTTAGATTGTTCAACAACCCCGACCTGGAATTAATTCCCGTCCTGCGGGTTGCAGTATACATTGCTCGACATGAAGCAGCTCTAGCTTCGATCCCGCCGTTCTTCTCCTTTTGCACCTTGTTTTGAAATTTTGGGCCATTTTAGGAATTCTTTTTTTTTGATTCACCAGTTTTTATTGGGACTTTGGGGCGTTGAGCTTACTATGTATGAGCTCGCCATCATGAACTCGGCATCTTCAGCATAAGTCTCGCTGATTGTCAGTATCCTTTCTATTACCTTATACCTTGTAGCAGTTTAATGTTCTCCCGATTTCTATTTCCTTTCAATTACCAATTTCCCTTTGCATCTTCTTGGACATGCTTTTACTTTCATATCTGAAAGAGGAGGCTAACATTGCCTCCTTTCCTCTGTACATAGGCGTTTCGGATAATCAACGAAATGATAATACCAGTACCACCTCAAATCGTACTCCTCCGGTTCGAAGGAACGCCGTCAGAGACCATGGGGTGAACCGTAACCGCCGTGAGCGCATTCAGTTCCGTCAGCGCAATCAGGTCACTGCCGACAGCCAGGTCTCACGACGCCGATATCGAGCCCTTGGCTTGCTCGTCTTCTTAGTGATCCTTTATCCTTTCATTGCTCAAAAGTTTGGCGCCTTGGGAGTGCTAGTTGCGACGATTGTTTACGCTCTTTGGGCTGCAAAAACCCTTTGAATTTAAAGATTTATTGAACGTTTCAGACGAACCAGGAGTAATTGCGGTTACAAATATTCGGATGGCAGCATCTCACGGCGTTTTTACAGTTCTTGAGGTTAGTTCATAGTTTAGCGGGTGTCTTGAAGAATTCAATCTTGGCCATATGCAGGGACCGTGCACTGTATTCTCACTGCACGATTTACACGCTTTTCCGTTCTCGATTTCATGTCAATGCATAATTATATAAGATGTAGTCTGATGGGCCGGTTCGAGTACTCGAGTTGGGCTTGCTGCTCCGGTGGTTACACACGAGGCCACTGCACGAACATTATTATAGCATAAGATCTTGAGTTTAGTTATGTAACCGCGCGTTATTGTTCAATTTAAATTTCCTAATCACCCTTCTTACGATTCAGCCAATATTGATAACGCCCCTTCGCGAATTCAAATCCCAATTTCGACCATCATCCAAAAGCAAGTTTTCACCCAACCATCGAAATATAGAAACCAGCCCGGCGAGGCGCTCACAGAGGCGCATATCGTATTACCTGAATTTAAACATTTTGAGGAAGTCATCCGCCTGCCGCCTGCGCAGGTGGCCGAGCTAGTTCATGGAGGCTGGCTGGCTTTCCATTAGTATGCGGACTTTGCTCTTTCCATGTGCCCAGATCCACAAAAGCCTTTTCTGCCAAAATAAGATGTTTCGAAGCGCATATAGCTTATTTCATCGTCAGCCGTCCCAAGTACCCAGGATGCAAGATGCGAATATGCGGAGGGAGGCTTCCATGATATGCATGGTATCGGGATATCTCTTTGTTGCATTTTTCCAACTCAACGCAAGAATCCATGGATCCACCAACTTCCTGTTGAATCAGAAAACTGGTCTTTAGGAACATTTGTGTACCCCAATCGTTCGGGAGTCCCAAACTAGATTTAAGAGTAAGGTATCAGGCACCAACTTCCATCGACCTTCTCTCTATTGGCCATGGTTCCGACGCTGAACTCACCGTGCATCCGATCCCAGGATCTCGCGCCTCCCACGTGACCCCGTATGCCCAAATTGGTATCTAGAGTAGAATAGCTCCGTCTCACAACGGAGTCTGCACGCACGGCATGTATGTCTCTTGTATCGCGTTCACGCCTTTTTTTTCTTATAAAGAGAAAACCTTAGGACAGCGCAGGTGTATGTTCTTTTTTGTTTATTCCGTGGCTGGCTAAAGACAAAACAAGCGAGAGAATAACAGGGACGGGTATACAGGTAGTATAAGATGTAGCTGGAGGTACTAGAGTATGAAAGACTGTTACCGTGTACCTTTTTAACTCGAGAGACTTCCCCTCAATTAAAGCTGCTAGTCAGCCAATAACCTATTGTCATATCATCCAGTTCTTCTCCATAATTTTTAATACCTCCTGCACCCGCCACTCGCCCACGCAGAAAGAACCTTAAGAGTCCCACCAAGAAATTCAAAATCAAAATCCAGCCAATAATGCAGCTACTTAAATCACTATTCTGCCTCAAAGCCCACCCGCCTGCATCAGAAAGCACACAATACGAGAGGGTTAGTATCCTCGATCTCCTGCGAGTTGGCCGCGATAGACCCATATTTAACTTACGCATCTGGGAACCACAGCAACCTGTTCCTAGATCCCTTCGAGCCAGCGTATTCACGAAACGTGCACCACCGTCGCAAGTCGATCCTATTGAAACTATTCCCGAGCATGCACCACCTGCACCTACACCGTCAAGAGTATCAGAAAAAGACCACAACGTTGATCGAAATGAGACATATGTCCTTGCACATCCGTTTGTTGGGACGAGTCAGGACGAATTATTAGTGTTTAATCTCGGAGATTGTCATCTTCTCGACGTGAATCATCCGGATTATCTCACTATATCGCTTCTGGATAATCGAAACCTTGCGGAGCTTGAAATTAGCATTAGCCGATATAGTCGAAAAGTCACATTTAACCAACAAAATCCGAACGAAACATGGAAGAAAGAACATGCCTTCGAGCTGGAAGAGTTGTTTGTCGATGGACAAGTTAATGAAATTCAAATCTGGACGGAACAAAGGTTGACGAGCGATCATTATGTCTGGTACGAGTATATTGTACGGACGCCACGACAAGTCGTGTCGACGGAGATAATGTGCTTTTCGAGGAGTCCAAAGGTTCGGTTTTTGCAGATATTCGAGAAGTCGGATCCTCCCATGCTGAGACAGTCTCACATTGAGGTTTCACACTATAACCATCTTGAAGAATGACAACGAAGGGAGTCCAGTTCGTTTAGTAGTATCGGCCGCATTCATACAAAGAAGCGCAGGTGGATTTGCTTTTGAGATTACGTGCTGGACATTCTTTTTTTATTTTTATTTTTTTAATGTTAATATGATTGACGAGTGATGATATTGATACCATGTTGTTCGGTTTATCTTTGTATAATATAATCTAGCCCTCGGTTTTGGAATATAATTTTTACGCATCATCTAAGACGTAAAACTTCTAGCCTCGAGTCCAGGCGCTCTAAAATCTCGTACTATAGCATCAATCGAGAGAAAAATGCTCTAGTGTTGAGCTGTAGATGGGTTTCGAACCCCACTCAGCCCAGAAATATCTTAATGTTGCCCCTACCCCGCTTTTCCAGGAAGAAGTTGGGCCTTGCATTTATCATGCCATGGGAGCTAAGCGATATGAACTCTATTAATAAACTTTCAAGTCATTACCTAATCACTGCCCATGAATATGTATCAGGTTACAATCGAATGAACATCGCGAAACGCGAACATAGAAGATTAGAGATTACAGACTACGGCTGCGCCAGTATCCGAGTATCCACATCAGCTGTGATATAGGTGCACACTAACATGCCCTATGAAGCAAAATTAGTAATCGGAATGGAGAATATATATAAGGCAGACTCACAAGGTTAATAATCCGGCGTAGGGCGATAGCCTCACATAAAATACTCCTTCGGGGCAGTGAGAATCTTTCGTAGCATGCGAATTTACACCCCACAAGAATCTCGGGGGCTCTCTGATTGGAAGCTTTTAATAGTAAGACTTCGATGTGCTTGGTAGCTGGTTCTCGCGGTTTCGCGGATAGCGAATGCTTCACGCGCCCAGTATTTTGGACAAGGAATATCCTAGAGATTTGCGGATAGCGCACGTAGGCGCATACCCACGTCCGAAGAAGCCTCCAATATCAATTGCACCGCCTCGAGCGACGAGAACTTCTGATCCACTGGTACTCAAACATGGCATTTTTGGGATTATCATCTTGTCAGGGTTAACAGGCCTTTAGTAGAATCAAAAAGTATAAATCAACAATGAAGTTCCTTTGAAAGGGTCATTCACACCCATATCAACATCTTCAAACCCCAAATCAATCACCTCTGATCATCGAGTCACTCCCCAGAAGAACTACTCAAATTCCAATATGAATTTCTTGACTTTATTCTCCTTCCTCATCCTCACCGTTTCAACAGCATTATGCCTGCCAACCTCCAAACCAACTGAACTAGACGCAACGACTGCAAGCATAAATCCTACCTCCGAAGCGAGAGCCCTCCTCGAGAAAAGAGACGGCTGGGACTGTAAAGGTTCTATACTCTGTGGGCTCCGCGTAGATCAGGCCGCTTGTAGAAACGCGATTAACAAATTCGAACCCTGGGTCGTTTTCAAGAGCGAGACAAGGCGTTACGCACCGAACTTTCCAGGTGCCGGCGATGGTAGCTGCCTTGCTAAGTGGAAGTGTGACAAAAAGGAAGATTATGAATCAGCGGCGGCATGGGGGGTTTCGAAAGGCATGAACCTTCAGGCAAAGTATGTAAAGCTGATGCTTGTGTTCTAGTTGATTTTGGATCTTACTGACATCGTATATAGAGCCTTGTCAATTCACTACGCAGGTGGATGTGGAACGTGCGGGTCAGTCTATTTCTGGGGGTCGTGCAGAATGTCCCTCGACTTCTGCAACCATGGTGGCTGTTACACCCTTAATTAACCCTCGGTGGGATGCGCGCATACAGATTCATATGTATAAATAAAGTCATAATCTTTCGAATTGTAATATTTTTTCTATCTTTATTTTAAACTGAGGTTTTGCCATTTCGACTGGTCTCGTTGGTACTAGACTTCAACCCTATCAATTCCAAGATTGACACGTACTACTACTAGGAGACGAGTCTCGAGACCAGCGCAGAAAGAACTACCAGTCTAGGAGGCTCGACAACGCAAAAAATGCAACAGGTGCCAACCCAAGACGCTGTAGTACTCACAATCTTTCACCCAGGACAGCTAATAAATATGGATACCCAGGATCTGGATCTGTTTCTCTCCGTGTACTAACAACATTATTCTTCTTCACCTGCAATCCACGGGTTGCACCCAACAATGTCGCCTTCCCCGTACCCGTTTGGTCCAACTCATACACAAACTCCTTGATATCACGCTCGTTGATCCGAAGGTCAATCTGTACTCCATAGGCAAATAAAAGTCTGCATGGACGAACCACTGGCAAGGTGAAGCGGATCGGTGCATCAGCGCGGAGATTTGGGAAGGACGCTTTGAAGTCCGGTTTATCCCTTCGATTTGTTAACTGAAGCCCTATCGTATCTACAATCAACAAGACCAGCAAGGATGGGGCGGGCTCACCAACTCCCTCGGTTAATACTAAATGTCTGTATATTAGTCGCTGAAATAATTATCTCTTCCACTTGTGGGGTTAAAGTTCGGGTATTGGTTTGCAGTGACAGGATCGTGTCTTTTGCAGAGGTATCCTCATCCCGTTCCCGATCAAGATTTGGAAACCCAAGTCTAGCCCAATCAACCTCAAGTCCTGCAAGATCGTCAAGGGAAAAAGTAAAAATAGGTTCAGGCTGCGGATTTTTGCGATACAGGTCACTCCAGAGGCGTGCTTTCTGTATATAGTCGTCATCTAGGCCATATCTTGGTTTATAAAACAAATCTCCCGACGAGTTAGCGGTCGATTTCTTCCCTGTTCGGGCTTCTTCAAGGCGTTCTGCCCAGCTTTGAGGCGAACTCTTGCATGGCATGTTAAGATCGCTACCCGGATTAGCACTGTCAATTGGTTGGAAATACGGCGCATCTCACCCTTCTACATGCTTCAAATACTCCTTAGCTGATGCCACTTGTGTTAAAAGATCGCTGACTTTCCGTACACCAGGACCATAGTACTCCATCCGAGCGTGGTTATAGAGTTGGGTGATGTCATTGAACTTATCTTGGCTTATACGATACGTAGCATTTTCTTCAAGCCATACTGTGAGGTTCTGTAATTCTGGGGGTAAACTCCCTCCAGAACCTGTTGCTTGTAGTGTTATTTGCTTATAGGTCGCTATTGCATCTGCCTTGGCTTTGTCAACTTCCTTGGCTGCAGCCTTCAATTGGCCAAATAGATGCAGCATGTTGTTCCGTGCACTCGGGTTGGGCTTCCACAGAGTACAAGAAAACTCTTTAGATCTTGCATGCAGATGTCACATGAGAGGAAAAATCTGACATACCTGAGAGTTTGTGACAGCTGCATAACTGAGGTATCTATTGCAGACCGACATATGAGCCGCAGTCCCTAGGCTTGTAGTGCGAAAAAACAAGATACAGAGAGGAAAAGGAAATCTTACTCAGAATAGAAGTCAAAATAACTTCCACCATCATGGTCCCAAACAGGAGAATCGGGTGGAAGTAACCCATCTGCATATTGCCACAGCTGATAGTTCATCAATGGTAAAGGATCTGGCTCTTCGACAGCGATACCCGGATATAATGGTGGTGTGAGGTAAAGTGCAAAGCGAGAATCGCCACTGTTCATACCCGGAGCGACGATATCAGTTAACCTTCGTGCGTAGGCGAAAAGTAGTGCGGAGTTTCCGTTGAATGGATCCCCTGGCTTATGCTTAGGTTTCGTTTCGAGAGTAATGGCGTCCAAGCTACACAGACAGCGTTCCCTAGGCATTGGAGCGCCCATATGGGACACGATAATATTATCGGCGTGTGGGAACGTAGTAAAACCTGTAAATGCGGGGTCTATAGTAGCCTCATCCGGCGGCTATCACAGGAACTTAGCTATCGTGGCATCGACTAGGGGGCATTACTACAGCCCGCCGAGTGATGAAGATTCTTTGGAGCCTTACAGAAAAGGCATCCGATGCGAGTGCCCATAGAAGGAATGAAAGAGCGGAGAATAGCGGAGCAAATCGCATGCGCAGATTGCATTGCAGCGGACGTGGCATTGCTGCGTCGGCGTCGCGATTGGGCTCACCAACCTCAACATCGTGTCGACAAGTTGAGACGAGATTTTTTCGGAAAGTACAGGTACCTTGGAGTTCGCGCATTGCAGTTGAAAGTCGGGCTATTCGGTCTCTGTTCATCGATAGTCTGCTGAAATATTTACTTAAGTTCGAATTAATCCAAAGCGGGGGCTGCAGTTGACGTTCTCAGTGATAAAGGTTGCGTATCCCAGGCATTCGACTTATCGAATCCTTCTATGGATAGAATTCATTCTCAATGGATCAAGTTTATATCCCGCAGGGCTCGACAAGATAGATTCATCTTTCAGCCATGCGAGATGCCGTCCCGCACTAAGCTGTTCTCCATCGGGGTATTCCAAGATCACGATCAGTTGCATATGCATAATGCACTGCAGACTGCTCGTGAACAAATAACGCATTGCGAAAATGGACCAATCAGTTGGATTGCCCAAACGCATCTAGCGAAGTATTCTGCACAAATTTGTCCCAAAACAGTACTGGAAGGAATGTCTTATGCACGTTGTAATAGCAGGAATGCTCTAAGCTACGGGCCGCATCCCTTCCGTCTGGCTTGGGCGATCTCCCCGCACTGTCCAAACTCGCCAATTTTCCGGGTTTGGAATGTAACTTTTTTGTAACACAAGTGCCTCGTCATAATACCACAACTTATCAACTATCGCGGTCGCAATGCCGCTCAGTGATACAGACGTACGGACACTGACCGCTAGTTTACCCCCCTCAAAATGGATCTAGCCAATGCATCACTCCTCTCTAGCTGAGAGGGCTTACGAACCAAATTTGTCGATCAATTATATTAGGAATAGTCAGGTATGCCGGTGTCAACGAAAGATTGCAAACGAAGATATTCCGACTGGCAGTATCTATCATCGAGGCGGTCCATATCCTGTAAAATCGCCTCGAAACTTTCAACATATTGATGGCTACATTCGCAGCGGCCTTTTAATTCTCAAAGTCTATAAAAAGGGACGCTTCTTCCCTAGAACCAACATCTTAATTCTTTAATACCATCATCAAAGCATCCAAACTCCAAGCAATCCAAAACCCTTCAATCGAACAACTCTTTGAACATCACAATAATGACAACGTCATTTCTATCAAGGGCACCGGAGAGCAAGCTCTCCCCTACCGAAGAGGCCTTCTGGAAGGCGTACATCTTCACCCTCCAAGAAGCAATCATGCCAACCCCAAACCCAGATCAGATCTTTTTCCCTGCCCTCCAAAGCACTGTAGGAGTACTAGCCGGTGCAAGTGTCCCTGACGAAATTACCAACTATGGTATTTACCAATGGGCAGACGGTGCCATGTTCGCTAGCCAGCCTTTGTATCTTGGTGGAGAGGGAAGTTATATTACCAATTTAGAGAGGTAAGTCAAATTTAAACCGATTGCGCGATTGCCTGTAACAGAGGTATATATGCTAACTGCTCGTATGGTAGATACTTGAAATATGTGGACGTCGTAAGTAGATATACAAACTGGCATTCGGTTCTTATATGATAAAGGAGAATATAATTTAAATATCCACGTTTTACTAGGGCTCCAATCCTTCGCGCGGCCTCTTCGAAGCCTATCTCGCGGCTGTAAGGCATTCTACGGAGGCCAAGAAAAACTACTCGACAGAGTTCAAGCAAGCTCTTGATCTATTCAAAGAAGATCCTTCGGCCAACCAATACCCCACGATCGATGAATGGGCAGTGGAGAATTACCCCTCATTCAACGAAGCAAAGCAAGCCATGCAATCCGCTGTCGGCCGGGAAAAAGACCTTCGTTTGCAAATGGATGGCCCGGCAGCCGACCAAAAGCAAAGGGCGCTCGATAACATCGGGCTAGCTATTGATACGAAATCAGAGCCTGGGTACGAATACGGTGTTCCTGAACGGTCGAATGTGCAGAGGAATTAGCTAATAATCCATTGAAAAAAACAGATTTAACATGCCGACTACAGCCGACAACGTCCAGCTTGACGATGAACAGTCTCTTGACCTCGCAAGAGGCCAGAAGGTGGACTTCCCACCTTTCGTAAAAATTTCTCGCCCAGCCTACTCAATCCAAGGCGAATACAAAAGCTACGTTTCAGAATGCGCCGCAAATATGGCAGCTAATCAGCTACAGCCAAATTCCATAACGCTTGATGTCGAGCGTTTTGCCAATGCGATGTGGGAAGAGAGGGGGTTCACCAACGTGACAGGCGAAGGCCTTGTTGGGTATTTCATTGATGCTTTTGCAGAGTATAAACGCAAGGACGAGTTTCAGAAAATTTTCAACGAAATGACTGCCGGTGACTATGAGGTTACTTTGGACATTTACGGACAGAGGAAATATCAACTGAAAACTGGAAAATGGTAAGGCTAGCGCCTATATTGTATATGCGAAAGGCTTTGTCTAACAGATTATACCAGGGACGTCCCCGACGTTGTTCGAGTCTTTCCCAACCTCTACAAGGGTGCACCAGAGGATCTCATGGATTTTTTCCAGCCTAAAGAAGTGGTAATAGCCTATACCACCGGATTGCACGTCCAGTTCAGAGACAGGTATGCCGCCGAGTTTAACTCACACTTCAAGTCAATCGAGGAGGAGGAGGGTGGTTTTGTCATTTTTGGTATTGCGGTTGAGCTCGGTGGAAAGCGTGAGAGCTCGACTGAGAAGACGACGCACAAAGCGACTTACGATGAATCGACCGGAACTCTTACTATTCTTCCTAACAATGACGGACGTGCTACCCTCCTGGGTATGGTCGGGCAGAGGGCCAACCCATCCTCCTAGTGGGTTGGGAAGCGATTGAACCTTTTCTCTAGGCAATGGGTTGCCTCGTAAACGCTTCATGTTTGAAATCTTGGATTTGGGAGATTTACAATCTCTTTTCACTTGAAGTTTTCTTGAAATTTCCTAAATCGGACATCATGTAGTTATTTCATAATCACATTCATTGACATTCCCCCGGCAATACTCGTGTGGGAAATAATCTCGATACATTGAGGACTTCTATAGATGATCATTACCCTCTGGCGTAGCCTCCTCTTTAATCCCCTGTTCTACCTCAAAAACCGATATTTTCGGCTCCTCGAGAATGGTCGTATCCTCAATGATATCAGGATCAAGCACCTCTGCCTCTCCATAGTACCCCCCCAAACCACCTTCATACCACATATGCCCCTCCCCTGGACTCTCCTCTGGATTCTCCTCCTCCTTCGCCTCTTCAAACTGTTCTGGAAAATGCGTCCTTTGTATCATATTGTCGATACCCTTTTGCAATGGATTCTTAAATTTATCCCTTAACGCCTCCTTCGCATTCGATACTTTCTCCTTCACATTCTCCTTCATATTCGTAACTTTCTGCGAAATAGAATTTTTAAGACTACCGAAAAACCCTTTGGCGGGCTGTTTCAGCAATGCCTTTTTCGCTTCCAGTTCTTGTTTTATTTCGTGAATACGTGCCGGACTTGATACTTTGAAAATTACCTTGGGCGCCATTGGATCGTCCTCAGGATCTGTCACGCCGTTGAAAACGGCTAGTTTACCGGCAAATTCACCAGCACTTTCATCTGGATTTGGATTTTCGAGGAGATCGACTGCGGGAGGTAGTAGTACGGTGATTATATTAGTGGGAATTTCCTACTCGGATTCTATAGCGGAGGGGAAAGGAGAGGGTATAAAATGTTGTTTTGAGGGGGCTTCATACCCTGGAAACCCGTGTCCTTCGGATTGGGGCCCAAGCCACCAACAAATTGAAGAACGTCGCCGGTTCTTAACTCTTCTTCGTCCTCCACTGGTTGTCCGTATCTGAGCGGTTGGAAACTGTAATACCCGTTACAAATCAAAAATCGGTCTTTCTCTCTTACAAAACCAACAATAGGAATCAACAGGAGGAATGGGGATTGGGGGGGACGTACATAGCAGGGATCAAACGCGGCTTATTCGTATTGCCGGGCTTAAAAACATGAAACTGCAGCGCAGAATTCAAATCCCAATTGACCGATAGCATTGGCTGCCCATAATACCCCTCCATTTGCCAGTGCTCCCATCTACGGGTATCCGTATCTACTAGTGTATTCTTGAGCGTTTTAGCCATCAGGTCAGCTTCCGGGTTGAGGCGGAAATGAGGGTCTTTTTCATTCGCAGTACAATCGGTGGTGGTAACATCGATTGCCCAGACGGTGAGAGGGTAGAGGTGGTCCGTTGGCGAGGTGGTATGGCATACTGTTTTAGTAAGTATTAGTCCTGTCTCTCTTATGTATATACGATGGGAATTATACTACTTACACTGCCATGGTCCTAACTCGGGATAATTAGTAGACACGACTTCGATATAAAAAGCGGAAACCAAGGTCCCAAGGATGGGGGCCAGGAGTAGGACGAGCATTCTTATTTGATATGTCACACGACAATCTACACGCTTGACAAAGGATTAAACTGCATAAAGAGTAGCTATAGAATCATGGCCATGGGGTTGAGTATGGACGCCATGCGAGAAGCACAATTTCTCGTACCGGGGTTATGAGCCCATTAGATATTTATCTCAAGAGGCCCGGTCAATATATACATTCGACTGTTCGGAGACCATGTTTTCGGAATATTAATATCTCAAATCAACTATAACCCAACGCTCCCTATAGGGATTGCAACAAGGGTAATTTATCTCGGGTACACATATGAAAAGTAAGTAGTCTGAGGGAAATGTTGGTGGGCAGAGAGCATAAGTGTGTTAAATTAACATCCTTATGCACGCCCAAGCTAACATGTTGTATATTGTATGTCGCCTTCTACCAGCTATGCAATGTGGCCCGGCGAGCTTGCCCGTTACCTACTGATATCTACAAGTAGCAAGCCGCACAACTGAGCTTCGGTACCGGCTCCCCGTTTGTGTGTTTAATAGATAGACCAGCGGCCAAGTGGTCCACAGACTGGTTTGCAGGCAGGTATACAGGTTTAGACTTTAGCGAGTGAAGTTCACTCGCTAAACAACCACACCGTGGCTAGTACAACGAGTTTTGCCCTCCGATAGACGGGAGGTTATCCCTGCTTAGCACTATCACAGCTTTCGGAAAGATCATAGTAAAATAGAGGGAATATAAAGTAGAGTATTCATATTGTACAAGGATTTCATCATAAACACCAGCCCAAAAAGCATGCAAGCCATTAAACAGCAAAAAAGCCCAAGATGCAAACCAATTAAAAAAAGCCAATCTATTGGTAATGCTTTTTGTTAATCCCAATTCAATCCCCATAATTTAAGAAAAACCAGAGCCAGCTCTTCGGGAGTATACAGGCTCCAGTCCCTTTCTTTATTTCTTTCCCCTTGCAATTCCCACCGTTCCCATTATCGTGCATATATTTCAGTAGAAAGAGAAGGTCTACTGGGCCTCCTGCTTCTGCCCCGCCAAAGCCCTAGCTTCCTCCTCCTTTCTTCTCTTAATCCTCTCCTCTTCACCTTTAACCATATCCATCCACAAATCCTGGCCCTCGTACTGTTCATGATGTACCTTCTTCTCAATCATCTTCTTTCCCGTAGGATCAGCGGGATCAGGCACCAGGATAAAGTTCCTCTGCTTCCCACTCCTCGCATCGGAAATCTCAAACGCTGCGGAAGCGAGTAAGACCAACAATGTCAAACCCTGGGCGTACACACGGGCCTGCACTAATTTCTGCGCACGGGTTAAATACCGATCACGGTATACGAGTGCTAAAGATCCAGCCATCGAAGCAACCCATGAGGCTCCGACGATTTTATATCGGTTCTCGCGACCCCAATCCATGAATTTCTCTTGAGTTGTCATCCTGGCGCGGTTTTCAGCTAGGATTTGCGCGGTACGGTCTTGGTAGGTTATATTGGCTTTTAATCGGTTGATTTCGAATTGCCGGGAACTGTTTTCGGCAGCGACGATTAATGCGAAGGTGGCGGAGGAAGAGACGAGGAAGGCTTTTAAGGGGAGAGTTAGGTTGCGGAAGAATGGGTATCGGTGGTTTAGCATGAAGGCGGAGGCGAGACCGATTCCGAGACCGTAGGCGCCGCCTTTGAGGCCGCCCTTAACGGTGGCAGCGTAGTGGGCTAGATAGGCAGTTAGTATTCATATCCAATGGAAAGACAGATGTAATAGGATGAGGGGGCGTACCATCTTCCTCTTCTTTTGTTAAGATCTTCATTGTGGGGTATTCGAATGAGTGGATGAAGTTGAAGTTGAAGTTGAAATTGATCTGGAAATGCCAATTAAAATATTATACTGAACAACAGTAGCAACTCTTTAAGCTGTTAATATCTTGGCCGAATAAAATGCACACGAGCCTTTCAACCAGCCAAGTAGCGAGTATTTATACCAAATCGAATAGAGAAAAGTATTAATAGAACCCGTTGTGAGTTTGAAATGAGAATTCTTTGCAAGCCGGAAATGTCCGACAAAGGCCCGGTTTATTATGTAACATCGACTTCGGAAGAGCCTTTCGTCAGACCACACTCAGTCCCAAACCTTGCCCAGAACAGACTAGTCTCCATTTCCCACGCGAAAAGTGCCATGCTTTATTCTAGAAGACTGCCATTCCCAGCGGGGAGCATTTTTTCCTCGGGCGAGCCGGACGCGGGCGGCTGTCGACTGGTCTGGGAAATGCAGGATGACATCGCTGGTTGGACGGCCTCCGTGGAGATGCGACCGTGCTTAGTCTAGGCCGGTCTTGATTACTAACAGTCCGCACGAGAGGATGAGAAAAGTCGCTCGGTTGGGCCCTTGCTCTCTGTACGTAATATCTGTCACCGGCGGCACTCTTTGGAGGGATTTGTATGGTATGTATATCCCTCGGTGGAAGACTAGAGGGGGACTCCGTCGCAAAGTTAGAATCCGGGGTCGGCTATATGCGAGAGAATGCCTGGATACTCTGTGCCCTATTGGACCCGACAACCTCACTTCATTCAATACTGCTAGGGCCATTGCACATCTGTAATATCGTCATTGCCATTGAGGACATCGCTTGATATCAAATTAATCAAAGTTAACTTGAAATACCAATATATTCTTGAGCATATAGATGGGTAGATATAGATCACTTCTTCTTCTTCAACTTATTATCAACCACAACATCCCCCTTCCTAACCCCCTTCTTCCCTAACAACTTCTCAACCTCACCACTCTTATCCCCCTGTACCATAACCTCCACCATCCCCTCCGCCGCTTTCCCCCCACCTTCAATAGGTCCCTTAGTAACACTGCTAGCCGCCACACTCTTCAACTCCTCCATAAACTTCCCAACATCAACACCGAATACTTCCAGGCCCTTAATCCTCGTTACCACTTTTTTACCTTGTCTGCTTTCAAGTGTAATGGTTATCTTTGGTGGGGTTCCAGATTTTGGTTTTGATTCTTCACCTGAAGGGGAGATGATGGTGTAGTATTGTTGATGTAGACGTAAGAACCTCTCGGCTAGCAAATCACGGGTTGCCGCTCCGGATGTTAATAGTTTTACATCTTTGGTGTCGTCGAGGAGGAGGTTTGAAAGGAGGGGGTTGAGGGTTATCATCCTCGCGTTTGTGGCTGATACTAGTGTCTCTGAAGGGTCGGTGGGGGTTGGAGAGACAAAGTATTTGTAGAGAATTTCTCGGACTTGTGAGGATGTGTAGAATGCTTTGCTGGATACGCCGGTGACATCGTAGATGGGGTTCAACTTTGCAGGTGGTTTGTAGAGTTCTACCACTTTGATCCCTGTTGATTGTCCGTTTGAAGAAGAAGAGGGGCCGGCAGCAGATTCTTCAACTGGCTTCTTCTTCGGTTTTGGAGTAACGATCGGATAGGGTGTAAATGCGGCTATCCGGTTCGATTCCCAGTTTACAGCGTAAACGACAACATCTCCTCCTCTTTCTTTAATCTTTAAAAGGTCCTCTTTATCCATCTGCTTCAACATCTTTTGGATCTTCTTCCAGCTAGTCTTTTGAATCGAGTAGTTTGGATTTTGAAGGTTTGGAAGTTTGGGGATTATAAGGTTAGCGAGGACGTATGATGATGGGAGCGGGAAGTTGAGAGAGTGGTGGGCGTTTGATGCACGGTCTGGGGATTTTAGAACCGTGTGGAGAGAGTAAACCAGGGCGTCCCGGAATGCATTGTCGATTTCTACACCATGTCAGTCAACTTATACCTCAAAAATAGACAATGGAACATACCACCCGTAGTCATATCAGGAAACTGCGGCTCATCATCACTCTCCTCCTTTTCCACCGTCTTCCCAGCAGACCTCGAACTCTCCCCAACCTGCTCACTTTCCTCCTCCTCAATCTTAAGCCCTTCCAACGAAACCCCTCCATCCTCTTCACCTTCCTCTACACCAGGAGTATCAATCTCCACCTGCTCCGGTGGTCCCACCCCACCCCCACCAAGCCCCCAAAGCTCATCGCCAACCCAATGTAATACCCTCACCGCCTTCCCCTTCCCCCCCTGCCCGCCATCATACGCAATATCCACTTCCGCAACCCCAACAGCAAGCACCACATTCTCCCTCTTATAATCCGCAACTCCCACGATCGCCCCTTTATAAACTCCATCCACATTATTACTATTCACTCTCCTTACACCAACGACACCAGGCATCATCAAATCTGCCCCTCCGTATACTTTTTCCATAACGGGCGCGTGAGTGTAGACTATTGGTAATATCCCGTATTTTATAGCTTCCCAGCAGGTGTAGACGGTTGGAAGCCAGCCTTCGTCGGTCTTTACCCATAATGGGTGGGTTTTACCGTCTGATAGGGTTGTGGAGTCGCTATGAGTACCAGAGTAGATTATTCCATTGACGGGGTGGAGATCGGGTCCTAATGTTGTCGTAAATTTAGCGGCGACGGTGGAGTCTGGGAGGAGAGCATTCCGGAGGGCTGTAAGTGCTGGATCTGGTGCATTTGTGCTTGCTGAAGTAGAGGATTCAGCCTCCGGGGCGGGTTCTGTTGGTGGAATGGGTGGACTAGCAGTGGCGGTGGGGGGAGGGATGTTGAAGTCGGAGATTATACCGGTGAGGAGCTTTCGGCGGTCGGAAGACCGGATTGGAGCTGCCGGTTTTACCTAGTATTTTCTATTAGTTACTATTATTTATCAAAAAGAGAAGAGGGCGTACGGTTGGCTTCTTCTTGAACATTGTGAACACTCGTGATGCTGCCAAATGACGTAGATAATCGTGTTATCGATAGAAATGCCTGGATGTACAGCACGGAAAAGCCGTATACGCTGTGCAATAATCCGACGCTAGGAAGATGCAAGCTTTATAAACCCCGTTCAGCCCCTCCTCGAACCAGCGAGAAAAATAAGAAAAGAAAGAGTGCGAATAAGGACGTGAGTCAACTCCGATGAAATCAGAATGAATCGTTGGTTTACATAACGCTTTCAGGCGCGGTGGGGCGAACGTGTGGAGCGAAGGAACCTCAAAATTACCACAACGAGGATAAATTACTGAACATAGTAAAGTAAATACACTGCTTCTGTCTATATTTCCGGATTAGGAAATTGAAAGTGTAACATCTCCTCGGCAGCTTCGAATGCAATGCAATGCAATGAAGAGACCCGAATGAAGAGACTCTGTCGGATTCTGACATAATGATTACTTTATGATACTCAAATGAATAAGAATACGGTCCGAGTAATCTCCATTTCCCAACTCTCGTTCGTCTCACTTCATCCTTAATCATCCCAAAGCTAAGAACCAGCCCCCGCCCCGCTATATCATTATATATCAATCCTGTCCGTTACCCATCGAATCCCCGCCTTAATACTGCACAAGATCTAATATAAAAAAGCCAATTAGTCCTAAAATACTAATCCAAAAGATAAAAAAAAATACAAGTAACTCACGACCAATAATCAAAACAGAATATCCCATAATTAACCAGACAGTGCCCCGCTCTTACTATTAATTACTAGTACTACTCCCACTGCCGCTACTACCACTACTACTACCCTTCTCCACCCTCACTTTCCCAACACCCTGCAACTTTCGCGATGTCGCATTCTTTCGATTCTTGAACGTGCGCTTGGGATGGCGACGCGAACGAATATACCGTCATCAAAAGCGGAGGCAGCGGGGCATGATCGTGGGGGGTCTCTGCAAACCATCTTTTGGGAATAGTAGTAGTATTATATTATATTAGAAACTTAGTGAAATTGGTAGTAGTCTCGACTCCAATGAGACGCTAGAATGGTGGAACTGGTCTTGGAACTGGGAAAAAGCAGATTGTGGTTGCCCCTCCCGAGGTTGAATAGTTGTCAGTTAACACAAAAATTACAACAACTATCACAGGTTATATTTACAATGCATCTCGAGACAAAAACAATCAAAACGAACAGCATCGTTAACCGTGATGAAGGAAGGCACACATTAGGCATATCACATTTTGATTAAGAGGGCAATGATGGTAACAAGACGGATATCTATACACGAATACTTAATGATTATGGCTACTTATATAAAAAGTAATGAGTAAGAATAGATCCCGAGTAACCGATCTCCATACCGAACCCCATTATATGATCTCATCCCTGATCATGCACTCGACCTCATACTCCATCCGATTTACCCCCGTCGCAATGTGGCACAAGGTCTACCCCAAATACAAATTAGCCAATACATCTACAAACCCCCCAAAACTCTACAATCAGTAGCATCTAACTATAAACCCCAAGAAGGATCTTAAACTCACAACCTCCAATGCCCAGCAGCCACAATATGTGCATAAACTATATCCGGCATAGCCGATATAAATCCACACCTGCTCGCACAAGCATACGCTCTACTGAACCCCGCTTCATTAGAAGAAGAAGGAATACTAACCCGCCGAAGACGCCGTCGGTATGGTCTACACCTTGAATGTCTTTGAATGTGCTCTTTGATCTCGGAGGGGGTGCGGTTGGTGAGATCTTTACCGCAGGGTGGGGCTCCGCAGACCATACCTTGAAGGGCTGTAATATTGTATTATAAAGGCGGCGGGATTTGATATTGGCCGTGACGATGGAATTATGGATTCTGAGATTGTTCAGAAGTATTTATTCTCCGGGCGAGATACAGAATTGTGGTTGCCACCGCCGGAGCTATATGGTTGCTAAGTCACTGCTGAGCGGAGGCCAACACAAAAATTACAACAGCCGTTGTATCGACATCTACACCGTGGTGAGACAAAACGAACCTCATCGTGAAAGGTATCTGAGAGAAGGCAAATACTGATGCATTGCTCCTATCTACATAATAATGAAGGTAACAAGAAGAATATATACAAGGACTATGACTATACTATACTATACAATAAAGTGGAATGGTATGTGAAGGTATGTCGCTGAGAAGCTACAGGAGAAAGGCTTGAAGAGCTCGAAGGCCAGTCTCCGTTGAGCAAACAGCATTTTGATCTCTGAACTGGGAGGAAGACAGTGTCCCTAGCAACCAAGTGACTAGCAACGACTTTTTTGCCCAACCCGTCAGTAAATAAATAAAGTAAGCAGAATACCTACTTTGTATATATATGCATATATTTTTTGTGTCAACCGGGCGGAACCCAGGCTTTAGGTGGTAACCTAGAGAACGAAAGGTGTAGTGGAAACATCAGCAGTATTTGCAACGGCCCCCGTCGAGACCGCTGACCCCCAAAATTTTCTATAAGAATATAAGGAAGAACAAAGGAGATGCGAAAATCGACCAAAGCAAAACATTTTTTTTTGGATTTTTTACATTTTAACATTTTTTTGTGATTGTTTTTTGATAGTTTCCACGTACCTTGAAGTTCTGCCCGGCAACGGCCCCACCATGTATCTCACAATTTTAGAACCTAGATGTTAGTAATCCACCACGAACCAAACAGGGAAAAATATACCATATTTATGTAATTGTGAGATACCGGTGACCGATCGTTGCCGTTGTTGACATGAAAGTTGACCCGAAAACCATGAATAAACAACAGCTTAACGCTGAAGCACCTCCATGGCAAGGTAACCCACGAAAGGCACAACATACCTAGCAAGGGGAGCAAGCCACCTTGCAGTTGAGATTGCCCGGTCGACGACTGTTGTCTTTCTCTCCAGGGCGGCGGAGAGGTCGTCGAGCTCCTTTGCAACCTTTGCGACGAGTTGCTCTTCTCGTTCGCGGGCTGCCTCCTTTCGGTCGTACTCAGCTTGAGCACGGAGGCGCATCTTCTTGAGCGCCGAGATGGCAGCGGTCTTCTTGTTGTGGAACCATTGCTGGGCCACAACAGGCTTCACGCTGACACCCTGGCTCTCCTTCTTCTTGGGGGCGACCGGGACCTGGCGCACCTCGACCTTGTTAGCCGGCGGGGTAAGGGGGACCCAATACTTAGCTGGCAACAAGTCGAAGTGAGGACACTTCTTTCCCGGCACAAAGGCGCTCCAGGCCATCGCGATAGCCCGGTCTTCCTCCTCCAGAAGGGCGACGGTGCGGCGGTAGGTGGGGGAGTCTTCCGGCTTGGGCTTGTTGTTTACCTTGGTTGCCTTCATCTCCATTGCTGGTGGAGGGTTGGCAAGAACAAGAGCCGGAACGACAGGGGGAGCGGGATGAGAGGGGAGGGAGAACGAGAACGAGAATGCGAATGCCATGACAGCTCGGTCGATGGCAAGAAAGAGAAGAAGGTGAAGGTGATGATGGGAACGAGGATGGGAACGAAGTTGTCACGAGAAAGTTTGCTATCAAGAAGACCTTAATGAGAAAGCTTTGACGCGACGAAGAAGGAAGAAGGAGGAAAGAAGGAGAGAAAGGGTGTGTAGGAGGGGGGGTTTAAATAGGAATTCCTGGGAGAGGGGGGTCAACACCAGATCAATCATCACCGCCGCGCAAAATCAATCAATTATTCCAGCAATGGCCAAATTAATTGTAGACATTTGCTGAGATCACTCCAGATCAACGCATCTAACCCCCTCTTTCTAAGGGTATCGCTTTCCATCTCTTTTACATCTTACACACGCCAAAGTGACACCTTTGAGCCACGCTCCTACGTCGTGATGGTGACGCCCAATTACATCCTGTATCCAATCTATAGTGTACAGACTGCTTAATGATCAAGAATCAGGGCTTCAATTGATGTTCCCGTCGTGATATCGTCGTTGCTTCATTTCGCGTAGGAAACCATCAAATCTCGCCGCTGCACTCGAGCCGAGAATCGAGGACCAGGTTGCAGCCACCAAGCTATCTCCTACGACACCATTGATACTACTATCCCACTTCTATTCTACACAATCTTCTAGCCTCATATGCTAGTGTTCTCTGGCTTTGTCATAGTTTTTCGGTTAATCTCTATTTCACATAAGACATCATCGAACCTCGCCGTTATACTCAAACCCGAACTAGATTACGACCTGCGACGAGCAACTGAAACTATGTGTTGAGTGTCATCCCATATCTACAATTCCTCCCCCTCCTTAGATCATATATTAGTTAAACTCGATATTCTAACTATCTGGAAAATCTACGGTACACCAATACACCATCCGAACAGATACAAATCCGAAATATCGTTCCATTTCCTGGAACTTCGATCGACGGAGCCGACTGTTGGCAGTCATGTTGGATTTTTCGTGTTGCCAGACGTCGCTTATTTCTCGAAATGGATGGTTGCAGGGATCCCAACACCCAATCAGGTGGTTCGACGGCGATCCTGGCTGGTTCCACACAAAGCTGCACGGTTGCACAAAGAGACAGTGAAAACTAGGAGTTTAGGGGATATTGGTTTTATTGGGGGTATTATGGACTCCAGTATGGTGGTATTATGGGGCTTTATGGTGTATGATATTGGGCTGGAGTTGTATCAGGAACGTGCCGGTGTCGAGACCCTCGAGATATCGAGATGCTATAGATATTGATACGAGTCCTTGAACTGTATATTATCGAAGACTGGTAGATGAAGTCTCAATAGGAAATATCGATTTTTAGACTTGCTTTAAAGCCCGAAGCCCGATTTACTCTATGAATCTCGATCTCTCGGCCATGTTCAGTAACTTGTAGACAGATGTAGCTAGAGTAGCAGTCATATAGTCCGTGTTGTGAACAGCATCATACGTCCATGAAGCTCACCTCCCACCTCGTCGTCAAACTTTTATTCTACCTCACTCCTAAAACAAAAATCATCAACGTTGCCATCGTCATAAAACGCGTCGACACCTTCAAAGTTACCCCTCCAACATCCCCAATCATGAGTGACCGCCGGGGTGTCGCCCGAAAAGCCCTGGAGCTTAGCTCCAGCTCTCCTCCAATTCCTAAAAACCATATCAACAAGCTCCCCAATGAAGTCTTGATGACCATCTTCGATCTGTTACCGGTATTTACCCTCCGTTCCGTTGTTTAGGACCGCTCACTAACAAAAGCCGTAGTCGGAATCCCCTCGCCGTGGCGGTCTCTATGCTTGCTGTCTGGTATACAAGAGATTCAATGACATTGCTACCCCAATACTCTATCGCCACCTTGTCTTGACATATCGGATTCGCGCTGGGTTTCTTCCAGCAGTCGCCCGTAGCTTTGTCCTGGTGAGGCACAACCGGGGCCTTGCACACGTACAGACCCTTGAAATCAAAAACTCCTTCGTGTTTACTCCTGAATTCGACAGATACAACCAAAATATGTTGATGGATAACCTCAGATATGTGGTTGACTACTTGTTCCAAACGTTGAAACCGGAGCAAATAAAACTCGTCTCGTAAGTTTAGGGAAATCATGAAAAACATTTTCTGTTCTCGACTGCATTTATACTAACTTACACTTCCATAGGGTCGACTGCGTGCATATCCTGCCATTCATCCCCCACACCTGGTTCCCAAAGATCAAGGAATTAAATTGTGGGATCCAGTGGACCCGTTCGAGCCTTCTAGGATACACAAGTTGGAGAAGGGAAATCATTGTAACTTTTTACAACGAGGCAAGCAAGTTCTGCAAGAAAGCCGTCTTCCCAATGCTCCAGAACCTTGATACATTGAGTATCTCTGACGTGGATATGTACACTCTCGGCATCCCTTTCGATTGGATATTTCTAGCAGGGCCGAATCTAAAGTCCTTGGAGCTGATCTCTTTAATGAGTCGGTATCGAATGGGAGTTACCAATACTATGGATACCTACCTAACTGAGTGGGAGACTGAAAAAGAAGCCGAGGAAGCCAAGGAAACCGAGACCGAAGAAACCGAAGAAGCCAAAGCGCCAGAAATGCCCCCCAGAGTCCTCAACTCTTTAACACTGAGACACATCGAATTCCTCGACCGCGTCGTCATCCCTCTCAAACGCATCGTCGCTCTTGAAAAACTCCACACTCTCAAGGTTCTCTACTGCCGCTTTAGCAGCAATTTTCTAAGGTCTGAGCTTCCCAGAATGGGAAATCTTACAGTCCTATCTCTATCACTGGTGGACAGGGACTCCTACGTTTCCGAACTTCTCCAAATGCTCAGGCCCTGCCTTCACACCCTACGCCTCAAACTAGGTGCCAGACATATCGACAAATACTTGCTACCCGCCATCGGCAGACACGCTCCTACCTTGGTGAAACTGTGGCTTGAATACCAAGCTTTCAACGACAGGATGCTCGCAGAACACCTACCACCAGATCAAATTGGAGACGAACGATGGATTGTCGAAAGACTTGGCCCTTGGGCACCAACCTTCCGAGAAGTGGCTATATTCCCGGTATTGAAACATCTAGCGATGACTATAGCACCAACTCCAAATTGGGATACGGAATTCGGGGGTAGAGTACGTCCTCCCTCAAGTCCCCCGCCCCGATTCCTTCCTTAAACAACATTCTGTTTATAAAACTTTGGTAGTAGAAAACTAACTAGGTTAAATAGCTCCAACGTCTACAATCCGTTTACGTCCTCAATACTCAAGACTACATGAGTTTCGCTCCTAGCCTTCCAACAAGGGACTACCGTCCCATATGGACCCAGTGGTTCTATGGCAAATATAGCGAACGCACTCAGGCATTTTGGGACACTTACCCATTGAAAGTTGTTTCGTTCAGAGATCTAGAGCTGTGTGGCCAGATTGTCCCTTTCGGTGCTTATATGCAGGACCCACAACATGCTGGTAAGTTTATTTCTGGTGGATGTCTCTGCGATTTCGTTGATGTCGGGGTTTATTGGCCGGAGGTTAGGGAGTTTATTGAAGATGAGTAGTGGTGTATTATGCGGGGTATACGTTGTGTCTGCGGATATTTTTTTATTCTTTCTATGATCGATGCTGGGACTGGAATACGGCGTATGTTATGGATCAGGGATTACTCTACTCTTTTTGTACTGATATGAGGTGACGCCGTTGAATAATATCATGAATTACACCTTGGGCCTGCCAAGGTTGACGAATACATAAACACCCTGTCCACGAATGAATTAATATTCCAAGATTTTATCTGCGTTCCGATCGTATCCTTCCCACCTATTGACAATAGCTTTCGATAAGAGGTAATATCACTCCAACCATGGGCCAGAAAGACCTACGGGTCACTGAAATTATCGATCCCAGACGAGGCGCCTAGTTAGCAAGCAGGGTTGTGCGAGATGACAATTGATTTAAAAGCTGTCTACGTAGCATTTCCGGTTAGTATCGTGTTAAAATAACAATCCGGTTAGCGTTACGAAATTCACGTCGACTAACTTCGTGCAAGCCGCGGCCTTGGCTTATATACACTCATCTAGAGGGTTCACAATTAACTTGGTATTAAAATATAGTTTGAATTTGACATCTAACTTGGAGAATCTGCTGCGTGCTATAATACATCATTTGATTGAATTGTTTCTCCCTCTTTGTATCAAAACAGCTTAGAGCTCCTTAGAACTCAATATTCTCCAATATATATATGGATTCCCAACCATCCAATCTTTTGAAAGTTGGCGATATTACCTCATATCATGGGACCCTATTCCACTCGGCGGGATACCATGATTTCAGCAAGGATTCCTTTGTAAATTTATTGAACTAGGTGATCATATAATTGGCCGCGACTCTAGTGATTCATATCTCGGATGTAATTCCATTGGGTTTATTGGGATGACATGTATGTTTAGTAATGAGGCTTTCTTCGGTATATTAAACTAAGGGATTATGTAGATGGTCTTGAGTGTGGTTACGTTCGTGAAATGTTCTCTTGTTTTGAGGTTTGGTATTGTATTAAAGAGTAATGGTAAAGATTGCCCACAGCTGTTGATGGCAATGTGGCTCTGTGAGACCACTGTATCAAAGTTCGCCACCATACAACCTCTAGTGGTTTCGAAGACCCTGGTTCTAGATCCATGGGATGGAAAGAGGTTTATCATTGCTCGGACCGTAAAGGTTGCCATTTTTTTTATTTATAAAGTTAGATTGTCGGATTTGTATCATGAATGGAGCCATGCATGCTAGTAGAGATGCTATAAAGGACATCTTTCGTATTAGTGGTGACTGGTAAGACATAGAAAAAACTCCGACGCGTAGTCATGACCAAATCGAATATTTCGTATCGAAGCATGTGCGCCTAAGCTTCTCGCGGGCTAAGCGGACCTGCGTTCTTGTTGGTTAGCTTTGTTGTGGATATATGTAGTAGGCTCCCGCATCCCAAGTCGGTAGTCAGGGATGACGACTCGCACCTGTTTAATATTATCCATGAAGATTGCCAATCTCTCCAATCCATATACTTGTTTGTAGTTTATTTCCATCTCTTTGATCGCCTCCCAGATTTGCCATAACAGTGGGGATTATATTAACTCCTGTTATACCCTGCCATGAGAACGTAAAAGCTCAAATCCAGTAGTATAATGATAGGATCTTAAACCCGGCTGGCTATATCATGAATTGATGGATGAAGAATCAACGATATCCACACCCGCTACACTTGAGTCATCGAGCACCTGCTCTCTTGTAAGCCCTCATATAACCTTCGCGGGGTTTGCCTAGCCAATTCCCCAGTATTTTGATAATTCATTTGGATGAGTTTGTAGCACTAGGCCATGAAATGAAACGACTCTGGCCCGATCATAGATGTAGTCTTAATAATGTATATTTCATAGACGACCAAGGTTGTTTTGATGTTCATCTCCCGGTTCTAGGCCTCAGAGTTATGAAACCGTGTTTATTCGTTAAGTTATATCGTAATAATCTGTTCATCTTCTTTGGAGCGGCCTTTGAAAATTTACCGAAGAAGTTACATAAAAGTGGATGCTCGGTTGGAAGTAGGTGTAAAATAGATATGATTGAACATCTGGAAGGTTTCTTTGTAAAGGATGCTTCATATTGACGTTCACAAAATTCTTGATATGCTATTGATAATCGAGTGTTTATCCAGTCATAATGGGATGTTAAGGAATCCTTGCTATGCAAAGTTACATATTTGTTAGGAATTGCTTGGGAGGTCGTGGTATATTGTTATATTCGGGCATGAAAACCTCAAAGCGTTCCGGAGGCGCCGAATTAGATCTATAAATATTTTTTTCTCGTCATTGTGTATTCATCGGCGGTGCCATAAAGCCTCAAAGGGGGTTGCAAACTTGAACATAATTCGATGTCGATGCACAGTTCTTTCATCGTGGATGGTAGTAAGTCGCAGCTGCATTCGTTTTTTTTTTTTTTTTTGTTTATAATTAATTTATAGCCCCGGTTTCAGATAGATCGTAGCTGAAATTGTCGTGCCGACATATCTTCCAATTGTTCGAGATACTTTGAAGTACTGTATGCGCTATCTTAGAATCTATAGATCTAGTTTTTTCTGTTGTGCAGGAACATCGGTGTATTCCAATATTCTCGGGCTAGTTTTATTTATAAATCAATAGATCGATACTCAATGGGACATATCGGCCTGTAAAGCCAAATATGTATATGTATTTCATGTTTTAGGTCTCAAGATCTTCCCTCAAATGTCTTGTAGTATTCATCAAGCCAGACGAAGGAGCCTCGTATATCGTAGAGCCATCCGCCGACACCTGTGACATGAAAATGAAATCGCAATGTCTTCCGTGCTGAACAGAGTTAAATAGTTGAAATGTCTTCATCCAATTAATGATGATTCGTATCTGCCAAAGGGTATTTGGTAATCCATATCATTGCGCGGCGTTGTTATAGTGGTATATGTGGTTCCATGTGTGTGGGCTCGAAATAGATCTAGCTAGATAGGTATGCTTGCTGAGATTAAAGTCCCTCCGTATGATTCATAGGCTGGTCTTAAGATCTTTGGCGGTTAGTATGTGATCGCATTCCCCAAGATGGGATCACTCCCCGCCCCTCTCATGCCCCAAGATGAGATCACTCCCTTCTGCCTAATCCGTTGGCTTCATGTGACCCGTATTGCCCTTCTATATGAATTCATCCCAATGGTAACTCCGGTGTTGCTAAATGCCATTTTTGTCTAATCTCCAATCCAGGCGGCTTTAAATATATCTAACCTTCCGTTCGAGGGAACCCGGATAATAGATAATAGATAATTATATTGTCTGTTTTCCCCTCATATAAACTGCTGCACAAACAAACAATACTGCATGACCCTTTGAAGTTTCAGATCAGATCTTGAAACATAAAATCTCTCCAAGTGCCGGTCCAATGCTCATAGGTTCCCCAAAGCTAGGGCCCCAATCCACCATTGGGCGCCGGATGGAGTGGTGGTTTTTGTCCACTTTTTAGGAGTCAGAGTAAACATAGGTTTTTCATTCTCTTCCTCTTTTGATGCGAAGGGTTGAGGAGTTCATCTTTCTTCATGGATTCAGACTTTCGCATAGATGAATCTCAAGGCTGGGTACATACTTATAATAATGTATATATTTTATTGCTTTCCGTGTAAATAGTGTAAACAATAGGGTTGGGAATCCCTTTAAGATCGGTAATAACATAGCAGTCTCGAAGGTTATATGTTCGAGTCTGTAGAACAACCGTTTCATCATAAATGCATCGTCGCAATTCGCGTTCGTTTTACCTCGGAAGCAAGGTTTCCGACTCGGCTTCGATGGTCCAGTCATCGATAATTCTGAACCGGAATTTTTGTTTCGGACATATTGGCGGGACCTGCCGGGGAAGGTTCCGAGGCTTCATCATCAGGGCCAATTAATTTGAAGCCCGCATTTAACATTCGCCGCATATTGGTACGTTCGTATAATAGGTTGGGCTCATATCCCATGTTGTGCTTCCTTGATGCATGCTTCCAGTCCGGGTTCTCCTGGGCCACCTCCCCGGGCTTCACCATGGAATCCCTTCCCTATAGACGAGGGGGTCTATATCTAGCTTTAATATCCTCTTGGTAGTTATGCATCTTGATTGAGAGATGCCGTTTGTAATAGACCTTTCATACGGCTCCATGTCGCCCCTTATAGAGGACTATCTCGTCATTTCATCGTCAATCTCTGCATTTGGAACAAATCCATGAAGATTGTTTTCATAATATAGACGGGGTCTTTGCCTCATCCACTTCGACGCCGACTCAAAATGCATATTCTATAATTATGTTGTTCGGGATACACACATATCGTGTTTCCAAATACTGTCCGATGTTTGAATCGATCATTCGTATCAATTGAATTTGTCCTCTTGGGTCTTTCCTCATGTAGAGGAATCGAAAGTTTGTCTGTTTCATCGAATCTCTATAGGACTCTAAGATTCATGATAGCTTGGTGAGTAGTGTGGTGGGGCAATATATATTTTGTTTCTCATCTTGGGGTCCGTGAATACCACAAGAAAGAGATATTGTAAATAGTTCATGGGTGATGCGAGGAGGGTATTAGGTGGCCTTATACCTCATCCTAGCTGAGGAGAATTATATGTCTTTTTGTGTCGTATTCATCCAGGGCTTCCCGTACCATCGCAACCCATGGGGAATGTCACCCGCTGTAAAGATAATCTTGAAATACATATATTACTTCGTGAACATCTTTCACCCCATCAGCAAACTGATCCTCCCGCCTTCATCATTAACCAGACACCCTTCTGAGTGGTTGGCTTACCGCAGCTCATAGCTGGCCGGCAACTGTGTGACAGGCTAAAACGCTATCTTCATATTTAATCTCCTTCTCAGATTATATCGGCAGCGAAGTTATGGTCGGGTTTGCCCAGTGACATATTTATGGCGTACTCATGCGTCTTGAATATCGTTCGAATAGATATAGATAGCTTCATATTCGTCCCAGGGAGCCGTTGGCACGCTCAATCCAAGTTATCAACCAAGTTGCATCTACATAGCGTAGATATAGGTCGGGATAAGCATGGAGAGCGTGCTGACTCCGTTAGCCGTCCTAATAGGTGTGTAGCATACCCGGGGGCTTGACGTTGATTTGAGCCATATATGTTGTACACTAGTCGTGTAACCAGGATGAACCGCGTCATCGGCGCGCTGTAGTATCTCTAGCCATAGAAAACGGTTTCATAGGGAATATATTTGTAAACATTTTAATCTGTCATAGGGGGTTTTTCGGAGTAGATCCCTCCAATACTTTCGAAGGGACTCTGATATTGTCTTTTTCGACTAGTCATAAAATGCCGATTTCCTTGCATTGGCCACTCCTAGAGGCTACAATGTCCTCGCTTGGTATTCCGATCTCGGTTCTCGCTCGGGGCGCAATATTATTATGAGCACTTCGGATGCTTCTGTCATGAAATGAATTTTCAAAATAGTATTATGTGATATCCGATATTGGTTGTATTCTCCAGCAAATTATTTATGTCTCTTATGATGTCATTATTCATCGATATTGGAGGTAGAATATTGTTGCTGAAATCTCCCTTCGGATCTCATATGCGTATACGTATTTGATTTTAAGAATATTCATCGAACTCATGTTGAAGGGAAAGATATAATTATGAAGTGGCCCAACAATCCCAGTATCGAATTCGTGAAGATATTTCATCGGTTCTCACGATCGGCCGTCTTGCTGTCAGCATATCTCTCGGGTGTTCGGTTTCGGTATCGTTGATATCGCGATCGAGCAGTTTGGCTGTAATGATAGATAATCGTATGGTCTAGGCATATTTAGGTACTGAAACCCGTCTCAAAAGGTGTTTCATTATGCCTCCAACCTCTGTCTCTCCATACTATTTCAACAGCCTGAAAGGCTTTGCATGACAAATGGACGCCCGTGCAGCTGTACAGCTTTTGGATACGTCATATCTCCAGTTTGGTCCCCTTGTCTGGACAAATAGCCCGAGAACTTGACGGCTGCATTAATTGCGTCAAGAACGGTAGATTCTTTTCTCTTTTTTTCTTAATTCTGATGAAACAATTAAGTAGTTGAGCATCACTATTTGGTTTCGCCGCTTATAGGGACTACTTGGCTTTGGTATTCATGGTCCGGTCGTGGAGTTCCCGACTTTGGTATTAAGGAATATGGTTGTCCGAGGATAAATATGTTATGTATGAAGATATTGATACTTTGTATCATGGCCTAGTTGCGTTCCATGAACTCATTTTTGAATTTTCCAGTGCTTTGTTCATCGGAAGGCCCCTTGGTTCCCAGATACTTTGTTCGTGGACACGAGATTATAGCCGATATATACCAGAAGATTTATCCATACCATCCCTGCAGCGATAGATGTCTCTAACTCCTTGCGCAGAGCATGGATAATGCTCGCCACCTTGATTTATCAGTGTCATCGAGCTACTGGGGACTAGCGTGCTGACACTGTTTATCGTACCCCAGATTATGATCGTTATATAAGACTAGTAATCCATGGCTTCAAATGCAACTTGCGGAGTCCTTGAAGTTCGTCATCAGGTGATTGAGGTATGTAAACTCTTCATATCGTATGGTACTAGGTTCCATCGCCCCGGAGATAGTTTCATCTAGATATCTTCCGTATTGTGTTCGAGATGGCGAGTATAATTATTTCATAAATAAATCTCAGAAAACGGGTCCCTCGTAAATCTGCTGTCATCTCCTTTAGGGGCCGCTTGACTTTGAAGCTTATAGGTCTTTTGTATCCGAAATATTATTCCACATCGAAATTTATTAATATATTGTTAATATTGTCATCAGTTGGAAGTGGGGGCTTCTGTACTCCGGTATCTAGCTGTCCATCCCCCGAGTTGGCATCGCGTTTTCGCCTTCCATATTATTAATTACAATTGTTTGACGGACTTTGTGGTCATAGTTTGACGAATTGCCGTCGAATAGTATCTTTTCCACATGCTCCCCGAGACGGTGGAGAAGAGGTATGTGTAGTAGTTTTTTTTTTTTTTTTGCCCACAGGGATAGATGCTGTCCATAGCGAACGTAGCGCTATGGATTTATAGATATTGGTGACTACAGCGCTGGCGGAGCCGCCGAATTTGCGACATTAACTTTGCCATTATATTAGCATCGCCCAACACGGGTTTTTGTTGCAAATATATCAGATGCTAATATTTAGTCTCGTAATAGCAAATACTGTGAATAAGGCTGCCATGCATAAAGATGGATGTCGCATTTTGCAAATCGATCATAACCTCTTCGGCTGTGGGTAGTGTCTCATACCCGGGGTCCATGATTGAGCTTTTGATAGTAATAGCTTTTTTTTTCTTCTTAGATAGATCTTAATGATGGTTGGCGCTTGTCAATATTGCTTTTGCTGCATCGATGAGCAGCCTTTGTATAGCTCCGAGGAGTCTGATAATATTTAGGTAATATGGATGTTGCCTCTATCATCGTGCGTGTATGTAGCCTGGTTTCGTTGTAAATATTATACCGTAGTGGTAAAGTGCGGGTATCTGTTTCTTCTTCCATCTTATCGGGGTTTCTTTCGTATTGAACCTAAAGCATGAAATCGCTCTAGGAATACTTCGGATTTCTTTTGGTATAATACTATAGCCGGGGGTAGCGATGGCTTTATAATATGTAATCAATAGTTAAACATCTCGGTCGAGGTGACCATCTACTCAGTAGGTATCACACTCTAAGGGCTGTACCATGTTGGTTGGTATGCATTAGAGTCCATCGTAGTGGGGACCGCCGCGGATATATGTAGGTATCCAAATAATAGCAACGGGTAGCCCGAGTCTATTCATGGATTTAGTAACTTCCCTAACGAGCATAAAAAGGCTCATGAATGTATATAGCTGCACATGTGGCCGACTGGCGTCTGGGCACGAGACTATAGCTGGCCTATTCCGTAGCTCATTTCGGGAGTCGAATATTGATGTTGGTGTCATGGACTTAATTAAGTCCAGTGATGTTTCCATTTCGTCAGCAATTTATTGATAGTATGTTGAGTAGCTCCCCACTTTTGCTTTGCGGTGGAGCATGAAACAGTGGGAAGAAATGAGATACGTAAATATTTATTTAAATTCCGTTTCGACGGAACTATTGTCAGATAGTTGAGGGGGTCTAGCTATCTAGCCGTCAACAAAATATAATAATTGTGAAATCGTCATGTAGGGCCATTTTGAGAGACCCGATTCTTCAATTATTAGTCTTCGTAGCATAAATCCAAAATCAAATGATGTGAACCTATTTAATATATCATCATCGTTTGATTTGTATGAATCCTACCACATGTTTTGCCGCGGCTGTGTGAGGTTAGGTAATGGTAATATATTATGTCGGCCGCTAGGTCATAACTATTTTAGATCTATCGTAGATCCTGCCATAAGTTGTGGGACGATGATCGGGTAGAAATATTGCTCTGAGACTAACGCGGGCTTATAATAGGTATTTACGGATGGTAGAGTGAGTTCCATCGAATATTGGGTAAAAGTTCTTTTAGATTGATCGATATATCGATAATGCACATTTAAGAAAATGAAATGATACTATACCGCGATAAAGATAGATAGATAGTGATAGGTGTAGGAACCGAGAAGCTGGGGGTATGAAGGATGGGAAGAAAGAAAGAAAAGAAAAATTTTGGAACAGGGGGAGGGGGGAGGTTTTATACTCGGCCAGGATCCGTGGGAAAACTTTTGAAATCAACCCCCGACGTCACGCACGGCCCCTCGACATGTACGCACCCCATTGACGATAAATATCGGTGTATCTTACCATAATCTTGCTTTCATTAAGCCGATATGAGCAGATTTGTATAAATTATGCCTTCAAATCAGCACGCAGGACGGACACCCTGCAGAAAACTATGACATATTGTGAATATATACGTCATTGTAGACAGGAAATTGCCTTTATACGGCACGTAACAGAGCATTAAACATTATACATACCGCGCTAGCATATCCATTAAGGCCTAAAGTACGTTCAGATCCTCCATTGGCGGACAGGATTGCGTTAGAGAGGCACGGAGGGCACGTTTGAAGCCTTAATTAAGAGAACTAAGAAGCAAATCAATCTAGGACAAGGTATATATCTCTGCCATACCACGGCCTAGGTATCTACGGTCTTACATTGGCGTGAGATCATTTATTTTGTCACCGATAGACAGTTCGCTGGATCATATTATTACCCATCAAACGATTTTTAGACTAGAAGATCGAATTAGATTTTAATTAAGCATCTCGAGTCGTAAGCACCAGGCAGACCCGAGCAGACAGCTAAATAAGAATCAGATGATAGCCCATATGTACGTTCGCTATATTCAAATAAAAAAATTCCAACGGAAATCAACAGTTGCGTTGCTATGATGAGAAAGATCCAGAGAAAGGATAAATGTAGCAGTGGTATTCCAAAGCAAAAAGCTGTCCAAAAAGTACTACAAACCAGTCGCAATATTGCCGCTCGAATAACTTATGTAAATCCAAAGGAATGAAGGAAGAGTAAACGGTGAGCGCAAGAGCAGAGATATTCCTTGTGTCCCCAAGTAGAAAGAAGCTTTTGAAAGAAAAGAAAAAGAAATGCCGTATCGACACCAAATCCCCAAATTTCAGGCCAGGTTCCTATACAAATTACCTACCATCCCTTCTCTTTATAATATATAGAACGGGGTATGACGGAAAGAGACCGTCCTCCTTTAAAATTATTCGCCAATAGACAGCCTCTGTACATGCCAAATCTACTTCCATTACTATCTCTCAATCCTAAGCGGCCCCATCCCGAATAGCACCATCTCTCGCCAACTTGTCCGCCATCTCATTGCCTACAACTCCTTTATGCCCATTAACCCACTCGAACTTCGTCTTTGCGCCTCCTTGCGTAATACGTTCCTCGATAAGATGTAAAATCTCCTCGATAATATCCTGGTTTTCAACTGGCTTCCCAGCGGCGGTCTGCCATCCATTCGATCGCCACTTCTGGAACCACTCAGTGACACACTGGATGGCATACTTGCTGTCTGTGAATATAAGAATCTCCCTGTGTTTAGGGGCAATCTCAATGGCGCGAAGGATAGCTGAGAGCTCAGCACGATTGTTGGTGGCTCTTGAGTCGTTCAGTGGTTCCGAAACGTTTCTGTAAGGGTCCCTGTTAGCTTACGTATACTAGCTACCAAACTAGCGGGGATAGCAAAAGCTTACCTCTTATCCCCCGGTCCAAACCAGATACCCACGCCTGCTCTCGCGCTGGCACTCCCGTTCATGAGCGAACTTCCGTCGGTGTATATCTTAAGTACAGCGGTTTTCTTCGGCACTAGAACATTCCGCATCAACTTAGGCGACGAGCGCTTGATGACATTCCCTGAAGTCTCAATTTCCACCTCTTCTAAGATATTATCGTCCAAAATCTCGGTTTGTTCCTTACCGGCATCATCGAGCAGACCAGCCTCCCTGAGATCCGCATTAAGGTCCTCGTTGTCATCGAGAATGCTCTCGATAGCGGTGCTGCTCCTCCTGCTACCGGCAGTTCCGGCACCCGACATTTTGCGACGCGTGTTCCTGATATCCTCGTCCTCAGCGGCTGCAGCGGCGGCAGCGGCGGCATTGGCGGCGCTCACGCTCTCCGCGAGGCCACTGTGCTCTCCGACACCCCTTACAAAAGCTTCCGCCTCCTCTCTTGTCGAGAACTGCCTGAACTTCGGGTTCTTGACTCCCACGACGTGTTTTTGACATTCCTCCCAACTCGTGTAGACACCGGGTGTACCGCCGCTTCTAACACCGTAGAATTTAGGAACGTAGGATGGGCTGTTAGGATCATTGCTCGGGTCCTTTCCGGAGAGATATTGTTCAGCCTCCTGCTGAGTCGTGAATGATTTGAACTCTGCTTTCTTGAAGCCGGTAACCTGGGCGAGACAGTCTTGGTAAGTTTTGTAGATACCGGGTGTAAAACCGGTACGGACAGCGTAGAACTTGGTAGTCTCAGAGGCTGGGCGCTTTCGTTTGAGCATTCTGGCGAGTGCTACGTTGTAGCCGCGGAGAAGTAGGAGGAGGGGTCTCTGACGCGGGATGGCAGGCAGGCGGTAATCCACTAAAAATCTCAGTGGATGGGAGAGATGGCTGTTCGGAAATATGAAAAATAAAATCCGGAGGTGAAAAATGCGCGCGGGGTGAACTAGGGAAAAGGGATGTCTCGATGCAGCGACAATAACTTTATATAGGCTGAGAAAAATGGATAGACGGTCAAGATAATGCGGTGTCGGAGCTACGAGGAGTCGGATTAGTTAGTGGTTGGTGCTCATCGCAAGGCTGCCAAAACGGTGCACGCCTCACCTTATTTGAATATCAGACGATGTACAAATAGAAAGGCAGTTTGAGATACTTGCAATTGCTAGATGTCGCCTGGTTTGAAGGTACAGATTCGGTCGCGTTCAGCAGCAAGTGAACAATGGGAGTCGAGGCCAATGGTGAGATCTGTGGGACGGAGGAGATGGGGATGAGGTTGGTTGGGGGCGAGGAAGAGAGGAGACGAGGCCGGCAGGAGGAGACTGCCACTGCCACCCAAAAACAACACATTATGGTTATCAGGCCATTTATTATTCTATCAACTTCATTCGTTCAGGCACGATATCATATTATGTACACGGGAAAGAAGAACAAAAGACGCTTCATTCGTGGCAAGCAAGTAAGCAAAAGAGGTATTCTAATTCCCCCACTGTATATCCAATCGCCTCTATCAACAGGCGGCAAGTTAACAACATCCGTGCCGACTCTTTCAAATCGAAACTGTAATAGTCGTAGTACGTGGTATGTCCCATTGTACACATGTTTCGGTCATTTTCCGGCCGTATTATCATTCATATCAAACAAGTCCCCCTAGTGGGCAGGACCTTTTCTTCAAAAAGTTGGTAAAACAAAGCCAAAACATAACAAGATATCAGAAAATCTGCTATGTAGCTACGCTTTACTCGTCAGCTCCGATGATGATCTCCTTCTTCAAGTCTTGTTCCTTGCGTGGTGGGACACCAAGCCCATTCCTGTTCCTGAAGAACAAGACACCGCTACCCTCAGCACCAAGTGGCTCCTCAACGAAGTGGCACCATCTGGCCGAATGCCACAAGGCAGCGAGGAAACCCCAGCTACCGCCCTCGGTGTTAGAACGGTAGTGCTCTCCCATGACCCCTTTGATGGCCTCAGTGGCCTCATCGGCGTTGTAGAATGGAATAGAGGAAACATAGTGGTGGGCGACGTGGGTTTCGATGATGCCGTGGAGAAGATGACGACCGATGAATCCAAACTCACGGTCAATAGTAGCAGCAGCGCCACGGGTGAAGTTCCAAGCAGATGGCTCGTAGTGAGGAAGGGTAGGGTCGGTGTGTTGGAGGTAGGTGATGGCGACTAATACGCATAATTAGTTTATGTTCATAGCTACTAATAGCATCGCTTTTGGATATAACTTACCCAACCAGTGGTTAACCCAGAGATATGGAATACCATACCAAACCAAGACATTGGCGGCGCCCCATCTCTGGCAGGCAGAGTACAGGATGAAACCCATGATAGCCAATCCCAAGTCGCTCAACAAGATCAAGTTGCTGTGCTTGTTCTCATAGAGTGGAGACGATGGGTTGAAGTGGTTGACACCGGTGAACCATCCGTTCTTCTTGCCCTTACCACGGCCCTCGGATTGCTTCTCATGGAAATTGTGGCCAGTAACGTTGGTAATCAAGTACAATGGCCATCCAATGAGCTGCTGACCGATCATATGGCCGGCAGTGTAGATTGGAGTTTCCTCCATCAATTCGCCGACCTTGGCACCGAACTTGAGAGCGTATTCAGCTCGTGTGCGTGGAACGAAGACCATGTCACGCTGCATATGGCCAGTTGCCTTGTGGTGCTTGTGATGGGAAATTTGCCATGAGAAGTATGGAACCAAGAGAGAGGAGTGAAGAATCCAGCCGACAGTGTTGTTGAGAAGCTTGTAGTCCGAGAAGGCACCATGTCCACACTCGTGGGCCATGACCCACAAACCAGTTCCGAAGAGACCTTGGAGGACGGTGTAAACCGCCCAGGCAGCAGCTCGGCCGTAAACATTGGGAATAGCCGGGATGATGTGGTTGTTGAAAGCAATGAATGTGACAGTCAAGAGAACGAAGTCACGGAAAACATACGACAAGGATCTCAAGGCACTACGCTTGAAGCAGTGCTTTGGGATGGCATCGTAGATATCCTTGATTGTGTAGTCTGGGATCTTGAACTCCTGGCCATATGTATTGACGAGCTTAGGATGGCTGCTGGTCTTGACATCGAGGTCACTGAGGGAGGTATTGGAGGAATTTGGAGATGGATTGAAAGATGGAGACTCAGAAGGAGAAACCGAATTCGAGGTCGAATAGGCAGTCTTCTCCGAGGTGCTGGCCCGCTTGGCGGCAGCTGATCGAACTGTCGCAGGCATCTTTTTCTGAGATTTTGTATGAGATCCCTTCTTTCAGAGAACTGGGTTTGTGTTGTGCGTTCAAGCTACAACAAGCCTGCCAAAACAGCTATTCGCCCTGAGCAAAATAAAAATTACTATTAGACCATTGACCGGGAAATTCGATACTACGATGGAGACGAGGTGATATCGAGTGAACTTACGAAAAAATCAAGGGCTGTCGACCAGAAGGAGTGCTGATGGAGGAGGGAGAAGAAGAGAAGGAAGAGCTGGAAAGGTAAAAGAAAAGGGACTCAAATGTGGGACCGGTTTGGATTGTCCTCAACAAATTTCAGCCAAGCAGACGACTCCAAAGCTTCTGCAGCGCCTATATATAACTATAACCGTGTCAGAATAGACAACTTCCTGGGATCGGTCTCTCTCTCTATCTCGTCGACCGTGGCCTGACTATCGACTGAACTTCATGAAAGATTAATTTCTTTCTTTCTCCAGGTTTTGCGGGAGCGTGGAGGGTTTTATACGGTCTCCCACCCCCCAGTTATAGGAGCAAGGACTTATCAATTGCCAACGTCTCAGTGGACCAACCTTTAACAACAGCTATCCCTATTCCATGATCAATGCATTGTCGATAGCTTTCACAAGACACGAGTCTCAATGGTCCCGACTCTCAACGGCAAAATTTACCATGCATGGCGTTGAATTTTCTTAAAACCAAGTCCTGTCACAAGCTTGGGGAGCAGGGAGACCCGGACAGACCAAGCGAATGGCAAAGAGCATGGGATGTCTCTCTTCCTCTATTGTCTGTCTACGGATTACGTGAGGAAGATGGCTAGAGCTTACTGTACTAGCTAGCTTGCGAGAATGCGAATGCGAAAGAGAAGGGGGAAAAGCCTGCATGGGGGTCGAAAACTGCACATCCACACACCATATCCTGCACTCGCTGTATTATCGAATGTTGAAAAGTCTCAAATGCAAAAGTCAAAACTGCTTGCAACCGACCTTTCCATTGGCCCGTAATTTCAACCGAATTCTCAAACTTCAATGGCGAAGGTTGTGTTACAGCATTTCTTGCATAAGCTGCATGCCATATCATCTGACGAGGGGCAGCCTCCGTTCGAGTATTACTCGACTTCAGCCAGGTTGCAGTACATACATATCGCTTGAAGGTCTTGCCTCAGCTGCTCAGCCGTCTCTCCGATTTCTCCGCATTTTCGCGATCAAATGGAGAAGTTGCGTTAGGGTTCCCAGCAGAAAAAAAGCTTGATACTGCTAATTATCGATATGTCCCATCCATTATCGATATCAGATGGAAAACTTTTGACCAAAAAAAAAGCCCTCACAGGTAATTCGATATCGGCTCCTCTCAAACTGGCATGTGAAAAGGGATCACCCCTAGCTATGGATCTAGCTCAAGCAACCAATCATATACCTTGCCGTCGTCATGCAGGGTCGCCTAGATCTTTCCTCGATCAGTTAGCGTCGGCCGCCAAATGCATTTTTTTGATATTTGCGTTGAGCCTTCATGCTTCTCGTTTTTTTTTTGTTGGGGATAAAACTGATATTTTCCGGGAGGCTGCCCAGTTGAGGTGGTCGTCCCGGACAAACGACGCCTATGTTAATTGGCGGTCGCACGAATCATTTCCCATTGCATACTCGAGTCTATTGCGCAACTGCGTGCGGCTAGGAGGTGAGGGTGGAGCTGTATTTCGAGACTAAAGATGTATAAAGAAAAAACATACTCAGTATAGCTAGTATCGCGGACCGTGCGTAGATATCCAGATCAAGATATTAAGATCTATCGGATCTGTGCGTCGCTTTGATATCGCGATGAATAACTCGGTGTCACTCCTGCCCGTCTGGACACGCTATGGAAGCATGGAATGTAAATCAATTACGCTGATTCGCTAATCGAGTCCTCAAGCATTCCTTAGGGTGTGGGACGGCACCATCCTCTACCCCTCAGCTCCCACCATAAAACTCGAGGCTCGAGTGCCCCGCCTACTTTGTAAGTCAGATAACAATGTATAATACGCTGCACACTTTTGTTTGTTCCTCTAGTAGCTGTATGGTATCGAAGCTCTCTCGTACGGACCGAAATCACAAGCTTAACCCAACATTTTGTGCAACAGTACGCAGGAGTTAAAGCATGTAAATGTTACCATGGAACAGCAATTTAAATTAAAAAGCATATGACATCTGAATATAGTTGCTATCGAGATTCATGTAGATGGTAATCGCATACTATAAACTTATAAAACTACAATAAACTTTCTTGTGGCAAGCCACCTCCTACTCACACATTCCACCGTCGCTCCTTTCCCCTCTAGCCTCACGAATTCCTCTATTAGTCCATTTCACCCCCTTTGCCCACCTCACCGCCACGACTGCGCCGTTGCCTTCAACTCCTCAGCTCATCAATGCGGCAGCAAGCGCTACGACAGGAAATATATCTTCCCATCTAACCCCATGATCGACGATTAACGAACTCCTCCCAGGATTCCTCTTCGGAATTGTAGGCCGAGGCTCTTCCCACGAGACTGCGACTATACCCCTTATAATCCGATCCAATCAAAACCGCGTATCGGTGTATTCCACCGAAACTTGAGGTATGCGTCGAGAACCTTTCGAACAGGAACCAGACCAACTTGTGGTCACATTTCGACAGGCACGGGTCGCAAAATTTTTGATATTTCGGCGATAAACGATGTAAAATTGAGATCTAGCTGACCAAAGTAACCCAGTTTTCCAGTTGAGGCAGTCACTGGGTGCATATCCTTCTCCTCTCGTGGCTTTCAGGTGGGATCTATTTATACTGTCCTTTCTGCCAGTCTGGGGATGTCGATACACGGATATTGGCAATCCTAACGTTGCATTTTGAAGCTCATTTGCGTTGCACAACCCATCCCCCCAAACTTTGTTCAACGTCGATATCGATACCCACTTTTTATAAAATAAAATAAAATAAAATATTAGAAAAAGACATTTCGGAGATTGGATATATACGAATGTAAGTTGAATCGACTTCCCCAACGGCCAATTTACCCATTCCTGGAGAATGACGTTGAAACCATTGAACGAGACCATGTTTGCTCTCCACTTTTTATGCAATCTCCTGGAGGTGCGCGAAGGCAAAGTCTTGTCCCTCGGTATCTTCGCACTGACTAAGCCAGCCTTCCTGCTTTCAAGGCTACCTCTTTTCCCCCACGCCAACTGTACTTTGTAATAAAGCGGGCTCACCTTCGTCCGATCTGTTCATTGCTGACTGGCCATGGTTCCTTTCCCATCAGAAAAGTCGCATGTGCTTTTAATTTAAAACTTAGACACCGTATATTGTGGAGAACACATCAACGGAGCTTATACACGGCCGACCCGTTTGGCGGATTCATCCGGAGATATCTCCTAAAGATTATAAACATCCCTCCTTCCTTTTCGCCCTCGACGTCTTTCCTCTGTTCTTACTGTCCCGTCTGTCGTCTACTCTTCTCGTCGTAGCCTCACTCAATCCGGATAAACTGCCCCTTTTTTGCTAGTACACGGGCCCCTGCAGCTGGTTAATAGTCCGTGTTGTCGTGTTGGCCGTGACGTTGAACTGACGACGATTCAGCTTCAACTTCCCACTCCCTTCCGGCTTATATATCTTGTATTCTATCCGATAGTATCCTAGTAGGTACATCCGGGTCGCAGGAGTTCGAGGGAATACCACGATGCCGCTCATAAGCACAATCACCACCCCGCTTGTGAACAACCTTCGTTCGCTGCTGCTCGCCAGCGCAGCATACGCCAACCCGAGGAGCTTGACCTTCAGCAAGCTCGGACGTCTCCTGGCTGTCCTTATCGTTCTTGCAAACCTCAAAGTCATTCCCTTCTTCTGGCATGTAAGTATTTGCTTCTCCACTTTTCCATTTTTGCGTCGTTGTGATCAGTAAAGTTAACAGCGACTGTTGTGCCACATAGTCCCGCTTCTGGTACGCCCTCTACATCCACCTCCTCGCCCGCCGTCGAATCCTCCCGAACCCCACACAGCTCTTCGCACCCGTCAAGATTGTCGCTCGCGCACCGCTCTACGAATGCGACTTTAACTACCACAAATCAAACTCTACGTACTTCTCCGACCTTGATATAGCGCGTACCCACCTCGTCGCGCATCTTATCAAAAAGTCCCTCCGACTGCGACGGCAAAGGGGTGATAAACCGCTCTATGTGGCATTGGCTGGTGTCGTGTCACTGTTTAGACGGGAGATTAAACCTTACGAAAAGTATGAAGTGTGGAGTAGAGTACTCGGCTGGGATAACAAATGGTTCTTCGTCGTCAGCCACTTTGTAAGTGCGAAGGGTGATCCCAAGCATGGTGGGAAGAGAAAGATATACGCCAGCTCCTTGAGCAAGTACGTGTTCAAAGTGGAGAGGAAGACGATACCGCCAGTTGAGGTCCTAGAAGAATCTGGTTTGCTGCCGAAGAAGCCGGATGCTCCGCCTGTGACTGAAAATGCGAATATGGCAAAACCGGCGGGTTTGATGGAGAGTGCGGATTTGATTGTTAAAACGGAGGTTCTGCATCCACACTTGCAGCATTTGGACACTGAGTCGTACGCAGGAAGCGACGCAGGCACGAGTACGCCAGCGGTTATTAAGCAGTCGCCTTCGGAAGACAATCTTGCGATAGAAGAAGAGCAGTTGGAGTTGCTGGATAAGATCACAAAGTGGGATTGGGACACCATTGAGCGGTTGAGGAAGCAGGGACTCAAGACGGCGCACAATATGCTTGGTCTTGACGCTTTGGAAGGGGAGTTCGAGAAGGGTAATGAACGGGTTGGCAATAGGGTATCTACCTACCCGGCCTCTATCCTCGGACTCTCCTGGGCGTAAATATGGGACAAATTGGGGCGTTTATTGCTTATAGATTATATATACTCCCCAGGATGAAAAACTCGGGTTCATAAAGGTGGGATAGATATCTCTGACAAATTCTTTTTGCTTTTTATTTTTGCTGCATCGGATGCGGAACATCTGACTTTAGCCCTCTTTCATCCTTCTTGTTTCTAAGATAGCCGGTTTATCATGTTGTCGGGAGGCTTACGGCTCGGTTGCCTTTCGGTTGTAGTCTATATTATTATAGTAATAGTCGTTCGAAGTTGCATTGTTCTTGTTTATAATTAATATGGAGAGGTTTGGAGCGTAGACGATGCAGTAACTTATATCCTTGAACATATGATATCCCGAAAATATGCTGCGATATTAAGAACATGTGACGTAGATAAATGACTTCCATCTTTCCCTATAGCGTAGATTAATCCCAACTCTTATCATACAAAACTAACTCTATGATACCCGCCCTCTAAAGCTTCGCTTTCAGTTTGTACTCCAAAATGTCGTCTTCCGGACGCCAAAGGAGTGGATCGAGCGCTCGAGTGTTCACCTGTTTGCGAAGTCGTTAGTGGGACTTAAAGAATATGGAAAGAGGCTGTGGACCATACGTATTGCATTCCGAGATCACCGATACACCCCGCACCCAGTAATCTAATGCAGGTCGCCATTTCTTCGTGGATGACTGTATTGAAGCTAAGTTAGGCCTATTCAAGGAGGGTACTCATTGGACGACTTACTATCAATAACTCGTTCTACACCTTCGATTCCGCCGACACTGAGACCAAAGAGGGCTCCACGTCCAATACCAACCGCCTTCGCACCAAGGCAAAGTGCTTTGACGACATCAGTTCCTCTCTTGATTCCACCATCCACCCACACCTCAATCTTACCGAACACCTCTGGGCAATACCGTCTCATCTCCAAGAGCGTATACACCGACGGAGGGGCGGTATCCAAACCTCTCCCACCGTGGTTGGATAGAATAATACCAGCCACATTCGGTTCCTCACTCGCCAATTTGGCGTCTTCCCATGTCTGTAAACCCTTAAGGATTATTGGAAGTTTGGTTGCGCTTCTTAGCCAGGGTAAGGTGGTTTTCCAGGTTAGGTCCGCAGCAGTTCCTGCGAACAGTGCCTTTCCCAATCCGCCACCTCCTGCCGCGGCCGTTCCAGTGCCGACCCCGGACGTCAACGCCAGGTTTCCAGAGTTCTTTGCTCGCTCATCGTGCTCCCGTTTTCCTGGTACCGGGGCATCAAGCGTTAGGACTACGAACTTATAGCGGCCAGTAGCCTCGATTCTACGTAAGATATCGATTGATTTTTCTCGCTTGTCCTGGATATATAACTGGAACCCCCAAGATTGCTCTTGCGTAACCGGAGAGTCGACAATGTCTTCCACGGACATAGACGCATTGTTCGAAACCACTTGGATGATCCCTTTCCGCCCGCATGCGATCGCAATACCCCGTTCACCATCTGGGTGGCCCAGTCTTGCCATCGCTGCCGGGGCGACGTACAACGGAGATGCTGCTTTGATGCCCATTAATGTGGTGGAGAGATCGCATTTCGTCACATCGATGAACACACGTGGTCGGAACAGGATTTGGGAGAATGCGGTGTTGTTTAGTTCTTTAGATACCAGGTCGTCCGCCGCGGAGTAGTAGTACGCCCATGCTTTCTCCGATAGCTTTTTCTTCGCTTCGGCTTCAAAGTCGTTGAGATTCAGGAGATTGGCGATTGGGATGTTCTCCACGGCGGCTTGGTTGTTGGCCACTATCGGTTCAACTTTGGTGACTGTGGATTCATCGATAGGGCCTAGATTTGCGGAAACTGGTAAAGATGACTCAAGAGTTCCTCGCGGGTGCACCGGATCATAATCCTCCGTAGCATCTTTACCAGCTAGTTGCAGAATTATCTTAGCGCCACCGGGATGTGACGAGAGGAAGTCTGTTACGTCGTAGACGTTTCCGTAGAGGATGACCCAGCAGCTTTCTGGCGTGTTATGTTTTGCAACTGCAATAAGACAAAAAGAACAATAGTATTAGATCGTGGCTCCTATCACTTGACATTTTTGGTTTTACATTCTTGTCTCGGGGGGGAAAAGGGGGGGGTGCTTTTCAACCTTCCTTTGCATCCCACTTTCTGAGCTCCGACATCGTGATATATTCTCTTCTTGTGGCGTTAGCGTGTTGACTTTGTTGTATCTTGTGGCGTGTCCTGGTCGAATCTAATCCGTTCTGTCTTCGGCCTTCCGACTTCGCTGCTGTTCCTTGCGCTCTTAAGATCCTTGGCTAACCTTGTGAAATGTGAAAGGATGTCGACGAGGTGCAGGATACAATCTGCACGTTACGATTTCAACTGCAGTGCCCTTTAAATTTATGTAAAGAAGAGCCGGAATTTACGGAATTGATGACGTCCAAATTAGCTAAAGCAGGCTGTACTATAGTACCCGGTGCCGTGCGACGTGGTACTCTGTCCTTCGTTTTTCTACTCTGCCCTCGTGCACTTCTTCCGTTTTTGACAGATGTTGGGTAACGCTTTCGGGGATTTTTTGAGATGCCAATTGAGATTAGATGCATCGAAACAGAATCCGGGGAAGAAAAGGGCGTGCAATATCACGGCTCTTTATCATTTCGGCATCCCGTCGAAGATTCTCCGGATGCCGTACCTTGGGAATTCGGCTTCCTCCTCTCACAGAACAGAACGGGTATTCGACTCGAGCCGGATGTTCGGAGTTCACTACTGTCCATCGGCAAGCTGTCTCGCTTCCGGTCCATTGAGCCGGCTAGACCTCTTGCAGACCCCTGGAGATCTCGCCCTATTTATCCCTCCAATCAAGGTGGGTCTATTTGCTAATTGGATGTGTCTGTAGACCAAGCCCTTGGAGAAACAACGAAATCGAGATCCCGAGTTTTCTTCGTTATCGTCCATTTGCATTGCCCCTAATTCCTCGTTTTTTTCTGTCTTTTTTTTTTTCTCTTGGGAATTCTCGTTTCGTTTTAGTATGAGTTTCCGAGAGTTGTCGTATTCGGTTTACTTTCTTGTAAGAGATATTGAATGCTTGACAGAAAACCTAGACGGTTTGAAGCTTGCTTGCATTAGTGTCGAGGTTTTGTTCGGTATTCCGCAGGGCCGTTGCCACGAAGTGGTTTTCTCCACTCTTTTTTTTTTCAACCCCAGGCCGCGTGGTGTCTGTGACATATGAAACCCCGATCGCAAGAAAACAAAAAACAAAAGGTGCCTTATTTTTGCATTCCATCGACTTCGACGAGGAATGCAATATATCGAAAAGGAAGAAACACGGGGTCTCAAAAGCTGGAAGGACAGGGATCTTTGGATGTATTAGGGCCTTTCCCCGTTTTCGTGCGAATCGGATGAACAAGCGGTTCACGGCTCGGGATTGCGGTTTTTTCCCTGGTCAAGGTCTGGATTCTTGGAGAGAATCTGCAATTCAGAGATAGAATATCTTTTCTTTCCTTCGGTTTTGCTTGTTCGCTCAAACGGCCCAGACGCATGAAGTATCTCTTATCTCGTTCGACAAGGGTGGTTTTTGGCGGTTTACCTCTAACTACTATGCATTGATATTGATATAGCATGGTGGTGTATCGATATAGAAACTGCCGAGAAAAGCAGTACGTAGTGTTCGTGAACGTGAACGCAATTAACAATCAATGGAGTTAAAGCCTCATGCTTCACCCATACATACATACATACATAAACTACTGCAATGCAGACAAGCATCATCGCCAAAGCAAGACCCAGCTGGGAGTTAAGGCGGCTGGGGTGAGGGGTCCGGGTAGGTTCAAAACTCTTGTCGTCGAAAGAAAACCCCACAAAATGGTCCCCAAGTTGCATTCTACCGCCAGTTTAGCTGGTTTCCCCTACCTACCCTTATCCCAAACGGAACGGAAGTAAAGTTCGAGACCTGGATCTTAATTGTTCGTATTCGCCTGAGCTTAAGCTTATCCCTGATCTGGTGAGAGAGGGGAAGGGCCATGATAGCCACGCTTGCATTGGAAAGAGCACGGATCTGTTCGCCCCGTCGTCGACATGTCGACGCCAGCCCTCTTTTTCGCTTTGTGACCGCACAGACCTTTTAGAGACCCTTGTCGGTCGGAATTATTATTTGACCACCTTCTTTATATTGAATATATGAACATCGAATCCTAAGATTCTGGGAATGAGGTGTTTTTTCGGGGAGCATGTACGCAGGTAGGTATTGCGTAATGGTGGTGAAAGGCGAAGATGATATGATATTGCAAAAGCACGCAAGAATAGCTGCATCATAGTTTAGAGTGAGTGCTGCATCAATTGCTTCTACCGCCCTTTGAGAGAACAAGTTGGATCCGTGAATTATTTTGATTGGTATCAGATGAATTGGAAGCGCATGTGCCTTCCAGCACTATATCACGCTCGCGCATTGCGATTTATATGTACAACGACAATCGTGTCTACCATCAGAGCCTCGAGCTCAAGGAAAGATCCTGTTCCAATTTCTCTTTCCCCTCCTATACAGTAGACCGCTAAACCTTGAAAGAAAAAAGTACTCGCTCGGTCACATTTGAAGCCCATGAAACTCCATTCGTGACCCGTTATTCCTCCTCGTTCGTATTCGTATCCATTCAAAGAAAGAAATAAAATAAAAAACAACAAAAATGATGGACGTGAGACCCCAAATTAAACAATATGACTTAATGATAAAAATCAGTAGAACTCCAGTTCGTTATGCACCAGTTGCAAAAAAATGCGTAAGAGCTCCGAGGAAGGGAATTTTAACAGCAAAGGAAATGAAAGCATATTTTAAATGATAAAAAAAAATGAAAATGAAAGGGCGTAGATGTCAACAATTATATCTTGCATCGCCACTTCCATCCGCTTGCGTTGATTCTAGCTGCGATGATGAGGGCGGCACTGAACAGCATAATACAGCCGCTCCAAATCCTTGCTCCGTTAAGGTTTCCGTCTGGGGAGGCGTGGATCAAAGCACCGGAGATGGGAGTTCCCGTCAAACTTCCTACAGACGCAATGCTAAACATCATCCCCATCCGCACTCCAAAGTAGGTTATATCCGGCGTGATGGATGCAATCGAAGCTGGTGGGAGAGATATGAATACTCCCGAAAAGAAACCGTAAAGGACGACGAAGAGAATAAGTTCGTTGAAGGTGGTCATGGGTAACCAGCAGAGGATGAGGATACCAGATATTATCATGGCAGGAATTTGCATGTTGATTGAGCCAATCCTAGGGCAGATATTAGCAATTATTCAGATGTATGCAGCTTAACGAAAAACTTACCTATCAGCGATGAAATTGGGGAGCACCCTTCCAAAGGTGCTAGCCCCGTTGAGAATGCTGACGAGATAGAACGTCTCAAGACCGTGCTTATCCAGCCCCATCTTTTTGGCCCAGACTTCAACGTAGAAGAACGGCATGTAGAGACCGGAGTATGCCGCGAGCATTCCGAAAACAAATAGCATGTATGTAGGATCCTTGAACGACTTGAAGTCGATCATCGGGCCCTTTATTCTTGGTGGGATGTCTTTTCGTGGTTGTAGAAGGAGATTGCTGAGGATGAGAAGGGAGAGGACGATGAATGAATTCGCAATCATGGCGTACCTGAACCCGAGGGCGGGGATCAGTTTTCGAGTGAGAATAGGAAAGATGATCCCTCCAACAGAACTTCCAGATGCGACAAATCCATTTGCCAAAGCCCTCTTCTTGTAAAAGTATGTTGAAACAATAGCGACCGAAGGAGTGAAAAGGAAGCCCATACCCGTGCCTGTGATAATGCCCTGGCAGAGTAGGATCTTCCAATAAACCTCACCGCAGAATCCGGTAGTGAACAATCCTAGCCACATGAGAATGCTTCCAGTCGACATGATGGCTCTGAAATGCCCACCGTCATAAAGACGACCAGTGAAAAAACCGACGAATAGCAAAAGAAATGCCTGGATCGATCCTATTAGGGATGTCAAAGCAGAATTCGCAAGCGGTTTTTTCTTATCCAAGCCGGTGCTGTAATAGGTCTCAAAAACACCATATGATACGACAATGCCCCATCCGGTGCAGAGAAGCAGGAAGGCGGCGAACACCTGAACCCAAGCGTGAAATCCACCATCGGGATAATGAAATTCGCCCATTTCTGGCTGCTTTTCACTGTCCGGTAAACTTCCTTCCGATTTATAGGGAGGCTGGGAAGAGTGGCGGTCGTCATCCCCAGTCATTGTGGAGGATTTTGAGGTCAAGTTGAAAAGGCTCTTTGACGATGAGCTGATAGTCTTCAAAGCCGCCAAGTCGATTTGTTGAGAAATATGCCTATCTCGATGCCTTCGAGAATAGTAATCGATTTGTGTAGAGTCCGTTCTGCCGGCAAATGTCATAGCACGAGATACTCTTTTCAGAGACGAGCTGATTGAGTTCCGGCAGATCGGGGTAGAAAGTTGACCCGCCGAGGAGACGCTTCGAATTCGACGTTGCTGTTGAAACCTCAAAGGTGCCTCTGAGTCCGCTCCCAAGGTTGAAGCAACTGAATCTTGTCTCCCTCGCGGGGACTCTTCCTGTGTGTTATCTTCTCGGTGAAGGTCAGAGACCTGGCTGATAGCGCTTAATCGGTGACTTTTGTCGAGTTCCTTCTGGTATTCTCTCATCCTTTGGATTTCTTGTTCTCTCCGCGTGTGCTCATCGTCCTCTCTTTGACGAGCTCTTCGTTCTCTCTCCAAAACTTCAGGCAGGTACCGACTACGCTGCTCTCTCGTGTGGAGGGGGCTTCCGACGTGGGAATCATAGCTTGCGAGCTCCAGAGAAGGAGCTGAGGAAACAAATGAACACGCAGAATGCGGTCTCCTTTCCAAGTCTGTATGCAACGACAGACTCGAAGTTCCCTGAATTGGGAGGGTGAAGGGGCTGCTAGTTCTTCTCTCCGGGGTGGAAGGTCGAATAGTATCGGACGAAGATGCCTTCGCAATGTGTCGGTCCGCTCTCATTCTCGAAAGAATGGCGGATATGGCGGTCCAATTGAGGCGGTACGGCGACGAGGAGGATGGAAGGATATCACGATACGGTGGGTATGGTATCGGTTTCTTTTCTACTGGATCAATTCAATTGATACGATTCTAACGATGAGGCTCACAAACCCTCCACTCTGTAGACTCCCAGCCTCGTCTTCTTCTACTACTACTATCGCAAGGGAACAAAGAAGATGTCCTCACGACCAGGCATGAGAGGAGTGGTGGTGATAATATGGAATTGTGTTGGCGTGTTGTTGGAGGCGGCCAATTGGCTTGAACAAGAAAGACGACGGATGAGGACGAAGACTTCAAGTAGCCTCGAGATTTCGAATCGAATTGGATAAAAAAAGCTGACGTCGGCGTCTCTACCACAGCACGCAGAAACGAACAAAAGAAACACCCGGAAGAAAAAGGTGTTCCTCGGATGGGGTCTTGTTATATGTTCAAAGACACTTGAAAGAAAAAGAAACGAAGGGAGTAAAGAGAGAGAGAGCCCTATATCAACAAGGACCGGGCAATAATACCAAGGTGGTTGAAATCTTCCTAACGTCCAAGACTTTCGTCGTCGTTCCCTCTCTAAGCGACTCGATAGGGCAGACCCGGAGCTGCAGCAAAGGGGAAAGGGAGGGAGGCGAATGAACAATGGCTCCGCTCTTGTGCAGCAGGAAATATGCACAGGGAGAGTTCACCAACGGCGTGGCAGAAGAGGGAACGAAGGAAGTGAAGGGAACCGTATCGTTCGTACATTCAATTTGCAGGGGAACTGCGGATTGATAATATACGGCACTTCCAGAGACGCTACTTTATCTTGCTTCTTGCCTCTTCCATCCGTTTTTTGCGCCGGCCGTGCGTGGTGCCGGTGAACCCGACAAGGAAAGAAGGAGAGAGACGAACTCCCAAGAGTCAGTCTTTGACGAGTGCCCGCAACCAAGAAACTGGGGCAGAAGCTAGCCTAAGCACCATCGTGCATGGGGGAGGGAAGCGGACAGCGCAGTGCACTCCGACGTCGAGAAAGGGAGCTAAGCCAGCCACACTAGCATTTTCTTTTGCCTGAGGAAGATTGGGAAGTCTGGGCTAGCTCTATCACTTGACAAGAAAGGATGTCGACGCTACCAGCTAGCTCGATAGACTAGGCCCAGAACTGCCCTTGGTTTGGAAACATCAATGGTATCGCGGCCTTTTTCCTAGCGGCCTTGCGCTATCGATTCTCGGGAACAAGGTTTCAATTACGTTCCCTTTGGCTAATACCTAGTCTTCATTCAATTCGGGTTCTGCTCGGGTGAGAGACATAGAAAGAACATTCAAGTATCTCTATTTTTCACTCACTGAACCGTCGGTGGCAGACGTTGGGAAGGTGAATGATCCCATTATCAGGTGTCCTCGCCGTCCTAATTGTCATCCGCAATTGAGCAGTTTTTGTTTAAAAAAAATTCTGCATATTGCCCGAACGATTCGTTGGATTATAACTGAGTACATACTTCGGTATATATTAAGACAGTTGTGGCTCAATAGCGCCAAAGTTTCCGGCGCATGATTTCGCTATCGTTTAAAACTAGAGAGGAGCTCGAGTTGCAAGAGCACTCTGGTTTTTTTTCACCAGATGTCTGTCTTGAGATATTTTGCTACTTCGAATAGCAGCAAACAACCCTGGAAATGTTTCATATTCGCCATTAGACGGGCTGCCATTTACTTAGATTTCGTACATCCTACAAACGTGCATCATCATCGCTCGTCCTCAGCTTCTTTTTCGTGCTTAGCATGGACGATGCAACTGCGGTGGCGGATATTCATAGAAACGCTTCCCTTTGCCAAACCCTTTTCGATGCTACCTCCAACGCCTTTCCCAGAATTCCGACTTAGACCTGCATTGACCTGTCTGCAATTCCGGTTTTCGACCCCCAATTTCCCTGACTTGGACTGGTAAGAAGTACCTAAATAGCTCTCACCGATGCATGTCAATAGCATGTCAAGTTTGAGGCAGCATCCTGCAGCATCGATAATCCTCGAGCATGGTTTCTGAGAGAGCGGAGAGACAGCACAGCTTCAGTGGAAAATAACGCTCGTAATGGCCGGGCCCAGTTCATTCTCACTAGTGCATGGCATGCAGGTATTAACGTATTTCCGGTCTCAATGTTCTCCCGCGCATACTTTTTTAGTATCACCTCGAAACGATGTTCCTATACATGATGCATCGACCAGCTTTTATTCACACAGTAAACCAATATTAAGTACTTAGCTAGCAGCTTGTTATTGGCATATCCGACTTTTGCATGCGAGTCTTCTACAATCCAGTCGCAGGCTAAAGTCTGATCGACGTATAAAAGCCATCCTTATAGATGCAAGAAAAGCCCGCAAGGATGTGGAGCACAGCAGCGTTTGTTCAAGGTCTTCCGGTTCCATGCCCAGCTGAATTCGAGGAGGCTAGAAATGGCACTTGAAGAGTTCAGAAAGCAGAGAGGCCAGGATCAGGCAAAAGCCAAAAAGAGGGGGAACCCCTGGAGTACCTCAGATCTCGTCGTGGTTAGTGGAGTTCCAGGTGTATCTGAACCGTACCTGCACTCGCTCTTGGGTTTGACGTTTTTAAAGTTATCGAGCTCCGCGCGCGCCATGGATGTTTCTTTTTCAGGCAACTTCCCCACACACTCTTTCACAGAAGCCCACACCAAACCCAACCACACACTTCATGTTCGTCGACACTTGCATCTGTGCATGATATCTGTTGAGATTTGCGGTACGCGATTCGCTGGAGAAGTGCAGTTTCTGCCCCTTCGCAAACCGAAAACCCAGACCGGACGGGTTTCCCTAGGTGCCGTGCTGTATATGCATGAAGCCTGTGAACGGACATGTGGAGTTATTCCGTCGGTCGATACCTGTACCATCGGGGCGAAGCAGTTCCCTTCGTTTGACGCTAAAGGAGCTTCGGTCCTAGCTTCATCGAGGATTTAGTCGCCCCGGATTTAGAAACTAAGCAGTTGGCATCGATCGACTTGTGGCAGGTTGCTGATTGATTGGGCACAACATGGAATGGAGAATTAAAAACAAAAATATGAAATAATATAATACAGAAAAGAAGGTTGGATAAGATATCAGGAACTCCCTTCATCGTACGAAAGTCGCCTTGCGCTCGTGCATGTGCCGTGGTTTCCCACGGCATCCGCAGATGATTTCACACCGAACCCCAACCTCTTTACTTGACATCTCCCCGACACACGCTGACGAAACAATGAGGCGGCTGTGGCGACAAATCGAGTGAATATAACGATATTGCATCTCGTAAAACGTTAAATCTCGGATTCGATCCGACAAGGCATGCCCTGCCCTTTCCTGACACGTTCGCTACCAACCAGTTTTTCCTTGGGCTACGATCCAAAGAAGAGCTTGACCCTCCCCACGTCGCAGATAGATTGCTTGTGCAATTAAGGCTTGAGCCGCGTGGGGATTTGCTTCTGCCATTCGACAGTCTGGAATCAGCCCTTTGGCCGAGATTTAAATTGCTGGATCTCAGAGGCTTGACCTCCACTCTTCACGAGGACCGCCGACATAAGAAGAGGACAGTGCATCTTGTGAACCCCCAAATTTCGGCACGAGGATTCGGCAACATTGCCGTAAACAATTGGGCATTTCTCACGCTCTCGAATGGAGCGTCGCGGAAGCGGTGGAACAGCATTCTCTCGACGCATCTTTAGCGACAACTGTCCATGACTGGCTACAATTCTCATCGCAATTCCTGAGCTCGAATGCATGATGCTGATTTCTTGTCCAACCTTGGGCAGCGGCAGTGGCGCCCATCATGCAATCTGAGTTTCAGCTCTCATGTCAGTCAGTCAGCTCTGCACTACCTATGACAACAGCGCATCCAAAGTGTTCTGCGTTGGGGTACATCTTCCATCCGATTTTAGACGTCAAGGTTGAGTTTTGTGCATGGGATGGCTCTTCCCGTCCCTCTTTGATTACTCGACATACAAACCTCTGCAAGTATTTCGGCGGAATCTGGCTAAAAACCCAGTTTACATTGCAAATATCTATTTGTAGTATACTGTACCTTGAAGTATATTCTTCTTCCAGGGAATTCTACTAATTTTTCGTCATATCGTCGCATTAGCTCGTCTCCCTGCATGGTAGACCGGCAAATTGGCGAACGAACACTCTCGGCCGGCCGCGCCTATGTGTAACGGTTCACATGATGGCCCTGTCAATCATTCCGCATCGGAATCGGGTTCTTCTGGCCTATAGACCGATATTATGCAGGATGAGGAAATCTGATTACTTAAATTTACCGTCCAACTACCAGGAAATTGCCTTGAAACGGACCTTTTTTGTGTTTCCCTATCGATATCGCCTAGATATAGTTTCTCTTCGCTGGGTTTACTATACCATGGCCTTGCGTGAATTAGACGCACACTTTATGCATCAAGCAGCTTCCTAAGAATGCTGCTGCGCAGCTATCCAGCATGATCTTCCTGTTTCCTGCTAGTGTAACTGCATGCTTGATGTCGACGTTATCCAATAATTACGCAATTATCGTTACTCGTCAAACGATAATAGATCTAGAGCAAGGAAAAAGCCCTCAATTGATGCAGTCAAATGCAGTCGAATGCATATTCGTTTGATAGCTTTTTTTCGCGATACCTGATGTTTTATGCAGTTTACCCCTCCTTGGGTTTAGCCCCTCCCTCCTTTTTCCCGATAGATTCCTAGTTTAGCGTGCGCCTATCATTCTGATTACACACATTTTGCGGGGAAACCTGCAGGACCCGCTGCCGTGATTGAAGGGGGATAGATCAACGGTTGAGATTGGCAAATTTTGATAGAATGATGGCATCCACCTGTCCTGGCTGAAGTGACACAAGGTTCGTTCTTTTGGGGATCTTTGGAATGTACGGGCATCGTCGGTCCTTTCCTTCGCCCTCGGGTCATCCAGATTGGAGCTAGTGAGCTAGAGCGTTTTGGCAATTGGGTGAGATATGGCGCTTAGCTAGCTAGTCAGGTACTGTAACCTTAACTCGTATTCGATATCTGAGGGAGCCGTTGTCTCGTGCACAGATGTCTCGCTGTCTTAGCTGACCATGATGTGATGAGTGCGGCGGGCCTTCTTTCTGCTTCCATTCCATTTCGATTTTGCGATCACGATCAAGGAACCCGAATTTGCCTCCGCGAAAATTTAATGAACGGAATGCCGTCCAAAACATTTTTTTTGGATCGGCGGTTGTGAAAGAAGGAGACGAACTCCTCCCTGCGCTTTTTATCGGCTGGGTTAGTTTCTCGCGCTCGTGGGTTTTCTTTATGTCTCACGGTAAGGCTGAAGTGGGCTTACTTGTCTTTGAGTTTTTGTAGCGGCGCACTTGGGCACGAGGAAGCATGATGACGCCAATACCAACCCGTCTTTCTCCTGATCAAAGGGTTGTATAGGCTAAGAGAACTTGGCTAGCTAAGGAGGAATGTTCGGTCATCTGATCGATTTGATTCAAGTTAGAGTTCTAGACTCGAAATTATCACAATGGACGGCACGAAGAGGTATTTTGGTGAAAAGCCTCGTCCCGTCTTATCTCCACCAATGGCAGGTACTCGTCTATCTGTCCTGTAACTAATGCAGAAGGGATACTTCTTTACATAACTCGGTGAACTGGCTAAATGCCAGGCCAGAACAATGGCGTCGGTAACACAACGCACATTGGACAGACCAGCTGGTTATACTTTGGTAAAACGCACGTCTGTGACGCCAGAGACACTTCATGGAGGGAAACCCATGGCGCTGGCACATTTACATATGGCAGATCGGGGGTTTTCTTTGTAAGTGGTATTGCCGTTCCACATGGCATTTTGTACAACCGTGGCATCGGTGAAGATCCGTGGCATGAGGAGGGATTAAGGGTACCTGCAGCTTTGTGCGCCGAATCGGAGCAAAAAAAAGAGGCACACGACATGAAATATTGTCAGGGGTAAAGGGTTAAGAGACTGGAGGATTGGGATTGGTTTGTTGTATGCAAGGTACGGCGGGGGTGGTGGAGGCTGGATGTTGAAGTGAAGTCGTTGGTTCTATTGTCCTTGTTTGGGAGGTGATTATGCTATGAGACATTAATAGAGATTCCGGTTGCTATCTATCGCAGTAGTCTGAGTTATATTTAAGTGAGGGATATCCCAAGTGTGATATTTGAGCATTCCGTCCTGGCGTTTTTTGGCACGGACTTTGGCGTACACTTGGTTTTGCATGCGAACTCCTGGGCGAATCTATTGTGGAAAACGTTTATGCAGTTGGATCCCGTGGACCGTTTTGTCGGAACTGTGGTATTATGCGCCCCGTGTACGTAACTATGAGCTAATTTTCATTCCTATTCATACCGAGGATACGACCAAGGACGCTGGAGATTCCGAGGCGTGTTCGATAATGAACAGTCTGACGGAATATCTAGGGAAGCTCAAATACGATTAACTCCGCCAGCCAACCAGCCTTGTCGCCCATCAAAGCGTGAACAGATCTCAACTAAGCCTCGAAATTTCTTGGGAACGATAGAGAATCGGAATCTTGAAAGTGGAGATCGCGCCCCTTTCCAAAGAGGTATTGGTTGTGAGCGGGTCATGAGAATAGCTGCCTAGCAAGTTTGGAATACCCTCAAAGGCTTAAGACTGTGTCTGGGATTGAGGCTCCAACCGAGGTAAAGAACCCGAAATGCATCGTGGTTTAGGTGGGAGCTTCCGAAGGGCATTCTGGATTGAAGGCTAAGGTCCGTAGCACGGCTACCTAATTCACCAGTAGTGCAAATAGAGGAAATACATCATTTAGTTCGTCAAGAATATCACTATATCAATTAACCTAGTCATTTCAGCAAGATGTGTAAACTTGCGTGTGTGGACAAGAGAATACGGCGAATAATCTCATGATCGTGGACATATGTATCCACTCCCGTACACTATATCAGGTTCGCTAGAAGACTGAAGATCTGTGGTATGTATCTAGGATTTTTCAAGGCTAACATTATGAGCGTATGAATGTAAAAAGGTGATCAGATAGCAGCTGTGTACTCTTGGGGTAATACAATGTTTGAGAATCTTGTCGTATCCACCGGCTGTCGCTTGAGTAATTGAATGTATATGATCTAATGCTCATCGGATCCGCAAAGATGAATAGTAGGCAGCATATATCTCCATTCCTCCTACTCACAAGAAGTAGAGTTCGGATGGTATCCTTATCGGCTAGTGTGTATCCACTGCTTTCCTATTTACGATAAATTCGTTTCTTCTAACCGTCAGAGATGCGTTCGGCCCATCACCAATGCGATTAAGATTTCTATCCAATTTTAGAGAAAACATATACTTGCTATAGTCTAGCATTCTAGACTATGCTTGCTAAGCACATTTGTGGCAGCAAGACTGGTTTCCATCGGGAATATCCTTGGGATACATGGACCGAGTGGATTCTTAGCTCCCACCGACGTCAAGATTGATACTAGTACTAAGCCTTTCACAAGCCAGGTACACTGTAAACTAACTAAAAAGGAGCTCGATTAACTTTACGGTTCGTATTATAGCAGAAAAATTCTCAGAAATGATGGTGTATTTGGGGGAAATAAACGGAACGACCCCACATCCGAATGTATCATATCCGTGGGGGCAAATTGTTTCGGCGTTGGATGTGGGATTTTGTTATCTAAGGTTATCAATCAGCTCGCTTAAGCTGGACCCTGCAGTAGCCAAGAAAGTGGGTAATGAAGTCACTGAAGTCAAAGTCTGCTTGAATCGAAGCATTCGGGCCGGCATATCAGCGTGGATATTGCGGCAGTAGGCTGAAGTGTGGAATGCGGGCATATTCAAGCAGGACCGAGTGAATAAGGACAAGCAATTGAGCTGACATAAGCAAATTGTGTCAGAAGAGGTACCCTGCCTTTGGATGTGTTGTGTGTTGTGCGATCATCATTTTGCGCCCCACAGATGTCTATCCCAAAAAAATTATTAACCTTTTTAACCTTCAATCCGCACGTCTTCCACCCACCTACACCAACCATCGCAAATACCTCCCAGCTTCTTCATCTTCTCACCCCCTCCATCAACTCCTTCTATAATTGCTCTTCAGCATTCACATCATCACGAACCTACTTCAGCTTCGGCTTCAGCTTCAGGCTAATTCACCAGCATCAATCGTCTTTCCTTCCGTGATTTTGCTCTAGCGTTGAGTCACGTTGCTCTCATTTCACCTGCCAAATCGCTGTCGTTGCTGCCTTCTTTCCAGCAATCGCCAGCATCGTAGAGTACCAACTCTCTCAGGTATTGTCTCCTTCTGCATCTCGGCAACGTTCTCGACGCTCAAACTAACATTTAACCTTCTTAAACCTTCTAGCTCTTTTCAGCTACCTCTCTTCCCAGGCTTCTCCCGCACTCTATACGTCTAGGAAGCTCTAGAAACCCAACACACCTCCTCCGTTTCAAGCTCACTTTCTCTACCGCTCCTCTACTCTGTTCGTTGACATTCGGTCTTTCTTACAACCTCCGAAAGCAACGACATCTCGCTCACTCTCACTTCCATACCCTCGTATCTCTTGATAAAAGCTCGCAAGATAAGTTCATTTATCAAGTACATTGGTACCGGCGACAACCCTCTGGAATATAAACCTCCCGATCATTATCAAACAAGGCCCAGCTATTCTCCTTAGCTGTGGTTCTTCTCTCTTACATCTCGATCCCCTTTTCTCTCACCTGAAAACAACTTGGAAATGTCGACCACTCAGGATTCTAAGCCTTCACAGGCAGACGTTGCACAGAACGTCGTCAGTGGTCGTCAAGACCCTCCGACTAACGCTCCTACTGGTCCACGAAGCCAATCGCGTGGCAGCTACTCAGGTAGTAACAACAACAGACAGGACTCTCGAAGCCCTCATAACGACAATCGTAGAAATAGGTCGTCCTCTCGCGGCAACGAGCGTGGTTTCTATCGTGGAAACAGTCGTGGGAATTACCGTGGTGACTATCGTGGTGATTATCGTGGTGGTCATGGTGGTAGCAATAATCACAGCTTCGACAATGGGAACAGATACCGATCATCCTCAGGAGGTAGTCCCTATCCTGGCGGATATAGCAGCTCCGGCGGAAGTCGATCAGGCTCTCGAGGACCACAAGAAGGTGGTTTTGGCGATTTCAGTGGGCGCGGTCAAGGTGGAAGCAGGGGCGATAGAGGGAGCCGCGGAAGTCGTGGCGGCCGTGGCGATAGTAAGGGTGGTAGAGGTGGTCGTAGCCAAAGTCGAGGCGGTGGACAACCCCAGAACGATGACTACCCCAATAGCCCCTCTAAACCTTCTTTGCCACAAGCAGAGTCCAGACCAAACAATGAAGATTCCGTTACCGCAACCCAGTCTGCTCAGGTTGCTCAATCCGTTTCTAACAAGGTTGGGGGCCCATCAGCACAGCCCATCGTGGCTTCCAACACCAATGAAACAAGAGCCGGCTCTACTTCACAAGCTAAAGAGATGCCAGCTTCTCCAATTACTGGCCCATCTTCCTCCAAACCTGAACTCACGGTTAATACCAATGTCGAGGACAAATCAGCTGCTGGCGTTACAGACGCTCCCACTAAGAAAGGGAAGCGGAACCGCCCAAAGAAGAAGAATCGAGGTAAACGTGACGAGCCAGACGCCAATGGAGAGGACGCAGACAACGAAGGAACTAGTGGTTCTGAAGATGTATCTTCGTCCCCAGTGGCTATCAGGTTCGGTACGGACCTCGTGACAGCTTCTATTGTAACACCCGAAACGACGATTACCATGATTCCCGTGCCTGGAGGCCCTAAGAATGATGTACCGGCCGACCAAGTTGACGTTAATGAACCCAGACCAAGCGAAGGAACCAATAAGGAGGTTATTCGCCCGATGTTGGAGGAATATAGAAGGAAGGACAGTCGTTTCAAACTACTTCCTACACGTCGAGAGTTGACTACTGCGATAGAGCAGAGTAAGTATCCCTAGACACGGTTTCAACGATAAGTGCTAACCTTCTGTTCAGTGGAAGTTTACACCGTAGTCGTTCATAGTAGAGCCGCGAATGAGGTGGTGAAGTAAGTTCTTAATAGCATGTTTACGAGAATTTAATAACTGACAAAACCACAATAGCACCATCAAGAAAATCACAGACAACCTCAAGGAAGGCGTCCCTGACTGCCAACACTTACGACGCCTCGTCAAGCCGGAGAACCTCCCTCCTTCTCTCACTGGTTTGCCGGACAGCCTTTTTATCGATTACTCCACGGAAAACCAGTCCCCATCTGTTAAGGTCAACCCGGACGGTACCGTTGAGACAGTTGCAAGATCTCGTGGAGCGTCACGAGCGCAACGGCGTCGTCGGAACGCCTCGTATCGAAAGGGCGAGAAACCTTTATATGTTTTGCTGTGCCCGGTCGTTGCGATGACGATCCGCGAACTGTACGAAATATTGTCTCCTCACCCGCTCTTTGCCGGCGTCGATCTTGATTGCGAGGTTCCCTTCGACTCTCAAGAGATCCCACAAATCATCAAACACACAGTTCCACAATGGGCGCCCTGTAATCTCAGGCAGTCTAATCATTGGACTGAGAAGTACTGGCCGACCATTTACCGCCGGACGAACCCCTATGGACCACACCCATTCCTAACGAACAAGTGGGAAGACAAGTTGCACGCACCGTTTCCCGTCGATGAAATGGACTACGTCGATTTCGATGGCAAAGAGCTGACTATGGGAGAATATTACATGCGACTCGCCCGCAAGGTTGCCGAGGAAGGTGAAAGGAAGGGTGCAGGTCTCCGGATTGGTTGTGTCGTGGTTGAACTCAAAGAGCGTGACGGTCCCAAGCATGGAAGAGTAATGGCTGTCGCTCACGATGCCAGGCTCCAAGCAAATAACCCTCTCGCACATGCATGTTATCGCGCCATCTCACTTGTTGGCAGAAAGAGAGTCGAAGTTACTGCCCGCCACAAACCCAAAGTCAACATGTTTGCGCTGAACGGACCAAATTCAGCTATGGAAGATGACTACTATGGAAGGGTACCCGGAGATCCAGACGGGTATCTCATGAACGATCTCGTCGTTTTCATGACCCATGAACCGTGTGTTATGTGTTCGATGGCTATGGTCCATAGCCGGATTGGTTGCCTCGTCTACAGCGAGCCAATGGTTAGCGGTGGCCTCCATGCCGATCTTGCCCCCGCAGAAGGTCATAGTCTTCCATTCAGGGGCGTCACGGATGATGACGTTGCCGACTACCGTGCGCGTCATGGCATTCCAGAGCCAGATGCTCGTCAAAGGCGTACAACGGACGGACTTTTCGGAGGCGGAGACGACGAACCTGAGTCTAGCGGTATTCGCGTCAAGTTACCCACTGGTAAAGGAAAGGGACGACAAGCAGATGGGCAGACAAAGGAGCAGTTTATGAAGGAACAGGTTGCTAGATTGAAGAAAGAATGGGCACCAGTCGACCCCTCCCTCAAAACCGATGATGCGATCATCGAAGCTTGTAAAGACAAAGCCTTCCATAAAGAGAAGCGGAAGGCGGATATATCGTTTTTCCAAGCACTTAGAACGGCTTTGCTAAACGAGCGCGACAAGCAAGAGGAAGAGGCGAAGACCCAAGCAAGGATCGCGGCTACGCAAGAAGTGCAGCGTAAAGGAAATAAACTTGACAAGGCCACACAAACAGCCAAAATCTTCGATTCAATTAATGACGGCGAGGATTATCTTGGCGCTGCTTCAAACGTAAAGATTGGAGCCACAGAACTGAACAAGAGTACCGAGCAATCTGGATCGTCGATCTCGAAGGAGAACATGCGAAATCCGTCAGGCACCGCTGCTATCCAAACCTCCCACGTCCCGGATTCCGACCCTGCCGATGGTGGCAAGTTTGCTCAGACGTGTGCTGTCTTTGATAACCATGCTAAGGACATGGTTGACGGGACCATACCCGTCAAAATAGTTCCCAAGCCTGATGCCAACACAGAAGGACTCATAATCGAAGGAGAGTCAACCCTTATTAAGGGCGAGGGCGCCAAGGGAGAATCGCGAGAGTACAGTCCGGAAGGTTTTGGTGGTTTAGGTAATATTGACATCGTCGGGGTGAATGAGGATAGGACCCCTATCACTACCGGCCAGGAAGAGGAGGGTAAAGGAAAAGGTTTGGCTGTTGGAATCTCGACCGAAGGGGCTGAACGTGGTAGGAGTAGAACTCCCGCTCCATTCAAGCCTGGCACCGGCGATTTTGTAGCTGTTAATGTTAGCTATGATTCACCAGATCCACAACCATCTGGGTCAACTCCGGACAACGACTTTACCACTAGTGGTGGCGAGGAAACTGCCGGAACCGCGGGTGACGAGGATAGTGAACTAGACATCGGTGCTGCTTTCGACCTTATGACTGTTGAAGCCGCCGAAGGTGCAAACGCCGAAGGTGAAGGCGAGAAGAAGAAAAGGAAGAAAAAGAAGAAGCGATCTCGTAAGAAGAAGACTCCTACTGAGGAAAACGCTACTTCCGGTAACACCGAAGGATTCGAGATGGTTGATGTTGAAGAAGGGAAAGAGACCTCCGCCAAAGGAGAGGCAGCTAATAACTCGACTACTCACGGAAGCTCGACCACCGCTCAGTCCGTTCCATCGTTGGATGTCAATGAAGATGAGAAGACCGGAACTACCTTGGCGCAGTCGCGTCCAGAGTCACCAACCGGCGAGGTCCAAGATGGAAACGAAGACAAAGTTACTGAGGCTGCTGATATCAAGAAGGAGACCGAAGAGGACCTCGAACCAGATGAACTTGTCAGGCCAACCCGTCCATTCAGACTGCTTGCAGACAAAACCAACGTCGGAGTCCCCAAGTACGACCACAATCCAGGTGACGGCTACGGTTTGTTCTGGCGCGAGAAGCTCAACTGGAAGTTCTTGTGCTTCCGTTACAATCCTAAGGAGGATGAGGACCCATGGGATGCGAAAGTGGAGTGGCAGGGTGCTGACAACGACCGTCTCCACGCCTGAGACACCTGCCATTCCCCGCTAGACCCCTCCTAGCAATCGCCTTTTCTTTACGACTCACTTTTACTGCATGGCTTTACGAATAATGGTTTTATTACTTTCTTTACGTTATCTTATGGCAAATGGGGGCGCTTCCTACTTACTAAAGACAACAACTTGTCCCTCTGTGTTTTTTCTTTCTCTCTTTCCTATTTTCTTGTTAACGCTCCTTTGTTATGGCATGAGATAGAAAGGATTTTAAAGCGGATGAGAGGAAACTGAATGAATGCATGGAATATCTCTGTCAACTGAAAGTCCCACGGGGTGGTGGACTTGCATCTGCATATGGCGTTTTGCTTTCGTTCCTTCCATATCACTTCCTTTCCAAAAGTCCTTCGTCCCTTGAGTTCACGAAGTAAACTTGAACTACCCCCAACAAGTCCAAAACACTAATGCATAGCGAGTGGCGTTTTCCCATGTTCCTTCTTACTGTTTTGTTTTTGTTTCTCTCTTATAATCTTCTCTACGTTCTCTAGCATGGTGTTCAGGAGTCCGTGTCTTTGCTTTTACTTTTGCTTTTTAAGTCAATTAAAGTGAGGGATCTTCTACGATTAACTTCGATCCATGGTTCTCTACTCTACTTCCTCTCGTTCGTTTTTTTGTATGCTTTAGAGAATATACCTCCATAGATTAATACAATATTTAGACCGGGTTAATTAACTTCTAAAGGTTCCTATTCTTTCCCTTTTTGTTCTCTCTTTTATTTACATAATTCTTGGCTTTGCTGGCTTCTTTTCTTCCGGATCATATATTTGCCATCTTTTCCATACAACGGAAGGGTGACAGTCAATCAATAGCGGTCACTCAAACGAATCTAGATCGTTAAATTTAGAGAAAGAATGCAAATGAACCCCGTATTTACCTCAGAAAATCTTGTCTCGTAACATGAATAGAGTAGCTTCTTCAAAAAAAATCGTGTAACGGGTTCCTCACTTACCCTTCCATCGAAGATGGCATCGATAGAAGACCCACCCAACGACATCGTTACACCGCATGAAAAGATATCCCCTCCTTTCCACCACCACCATTCTAAATCCGGTAATCTCGTCCTAATCCGGTAAACAAAAATTGCTAGGATGTTCAAAAAAAACATGTTGGAATGTTGGAATTTTCTTAAACCAACACAACCTTCGTAGCTAGTATTAGTATACTACCCCCTTCTATGAGTGAGGAAGGCTGTGTCATCCATTGCTTGTATGATGATAACAATCATCCAGCAGCTTATTATACATTACATTCCTAAGACAGCTCTATTCTCGCCGCAAAACCAAAACCAAAAGAAACAAAGTGGAGATTAGCTGTCTTGGTTCCGTATTTATATTCTATATTAGTAGAGGGGACGGAATAAACCTCTGTATGGTACAATACCAAATCAATACGTGACTCGAGGAACAAGGGAAGAAGAACACACGCCAGTACCGCCCGGTTGTTGTTACAATTTCGAGAAAAAACAACAGATTTAATAGCAATGGCAATCTCGATGGCGATAGCAGAAACACGGGAAAACGCGAGGATGCAACTATAGTATAAAGGAAGAACAACGAGCAGACAAAATAGTACAATCCGTCATCGGTCGTTTACCTGGCGTAACTTCGTTTTATTTTTATTTTTATTCTTCGCGCGAAAGTGATATATCGATTTACCGATCTCCAATGTTGTATGCGCTCCGGGTGACAAAGGAAACCGATTTTCTACAATCGAACCCTTAGTGTTGGTGGTAGTGGGGGCCTTTCTGAACTTGAACCCCGTGGATGTGGCAGTAGCCCGGTTTATGCGCGTCCTGTGGAACAAGATGTGCGAAGACTCGGCCGTAGTGGTCGGGTAGTGACTTCGGTTGGTTGCCCTAAGATCAAAGGTTTTAGCCTTTAGAACAATAAAACGTAGGGGAGATACAACTTACGTCCTCCTTCCAAATTGGGCCGACAGTTCGTTCCATATAAGGGTAGATGAAAGGTCCCAGCCTATCAGCCGTAAAGTAGCCTAGCAGTTTTCCCTCATGGTACAAGAAGCAAGCACCATCTTGAGGTAATTTGATGAATCCGGCGCGGTAGTCTCTTGCGGCTATTCGGATATTGTAGGCTGCTTGTACTTCGCCCTTCTTCATATAGTCCCGAATATCCCACTCAAGAGACTCGATCCTATCCGCTAAGCCGGTAAGTCCGTGGGAGCGCATCGCAGCGCACTGAACTCTGTCTAGTTCCCTATAAAGAAAATATCTGATGGCGGGACGGAGCTTAGACTGGTGGATTTCTTTCAGAACACTTAGGTATCCCCAACTATATGACGACCACGGTACGTTAGCGTTCTCATTCAATAATTAATAGGGCCATGGTTCCCTACGGCTTAACAAAATCCTCGCTGTTAACATCCAGCTTCTCCACGTTGAATTCATTACGATCAACCGTGCGAAGGATATATTTTCGGTCTTGAATGCGGGCCCGCTCCCTCTCTTCCCATTTCTTGAGTTCTCTCAGTCCCTTTTTAGACATATCACTGGGTTTGCCGCCGGGGTTCTCGCTAGGCTTATAGGTAGACGCATCGCTAGGCTTTTCGCTATCATCGTCTTTCATGTCTTCTTTGGCGTCGCTTTTATCGTCGCCCTTGGATTCATCCGCTTCCGAAACCTTATCGGCGGCCACTACCGTGGATAAATCCGCGCCGATGAAGTCCGAATCCAGAAAGTCCGAATCCAAGAACTCAAGGCCGCTACTCTCAGAATCCATTTCTGCCTCTTTCTCTGTCTCCTTTCCCGAGTCATTCGCCGAACCAGCGGTCGAATCATTTTCCGACTCTAGCAGAGACTTCCCGAGATCCCTAAAGCTCTTAAGCTCGGTCTCAAAGTCCGAAGCAAACCACGGATTACTTAGATCCTCGAATCCCGAATTACGACAATCAGTTCTGACGTCTTGGACAAGGTACATCTCGATTCGTTCCGCGAATGCCTCAAATGCTGCCCGTTTTTCGATGAGCTGGTTCCTGCGCCGATTGTGCTCTATTCGACGGCGATCTCTGAAGTTATTCGCCTCGATTTGCTTACGCGTCGGATGCTGGCGTGAAGAGGGAGACCGTGCCCACCGGATTGTCCTAGTAGACTGAACAGGACTGACAGTCAGGGCCGCTGCAGGGCCGCTCTGTTCATCCCTGATCTCATCGGGGAGGGGCATCGAAAGGTTGGATTCCACCCCAACGGTATAGTTAACTGGAACCGCTTCCGGGGGAAACCTTGCAGCCATGTCCACAGACATAGCTAGGTTCCTATTCGCCTCTGCGATTTGCCATGCGGTTGAGGAAGCTTCAGTAAGTTCTTCATGTACCACTGGAATTTGCAAAGATGGCATTCCATCCGCAATGAGTGGCATAGGCTGGTCCTCTAGCGATTCATTTGGCATAGCCATCAACTCGGGTGGAAGTTCCGATGCATCCAAGGGCAACGGTAAAAGATCGGGTGGAATTTCTGTCGGGAGCCCAAGTATTCCATCGAAGTCGAAATCATACGGGTCCGGTAAGTCGACAGGAGATACCTCCGTCGCCACTGGAGCAAAGTTTTCTGAACAATACTCCGCACTGGCAGGAGTAATTGGGGATATCGGAGAGATAGGAAGAACCGTGTGAAGCGAGTAGGGAGCAGGAGCAGGAGCAACTGCAGTAGGTGGTGGTATAGAGTTTGAGTCATCCTCTGGAGCAGACCTTGTGGTCGGAGTGATTGGAGTTATCGGAATATGAGGACCATCAATATGATCCATGATCTAGAAAAACCGACCTCCGCGATGATCTGAAGAAGAAGAAGCGGGGCGGTAAGAAAAAAAGGGAACAAACACTGACAGGCATATAGAGACCAAGTCAGATCCGACAGTGATTTCTAGTGATGTCCGTGATTCCAATGGATGGATGGATGGTGATAAATGTGATGTGGAAAGAGATCCGGGGGGTATTTGTGAAGGGACCAGGGCAGTCCATAGAGCATCCTGCAGCGAGCATTTGAGAGGGGGGGGGGCACTTTATATATAGATCGCAGGGCCGATCCCGTGCTTTGCTGCCGTTGATCTATCATATCATATCAGCGGATGCCATGGTTGCAGCACGCTACCCTAAAACTGACTCGCCCCGGATGTACCTATATACGTAGTCTCGAGGGATCATTCCCAATACGGATAATCACTCTACTGAATATCCAAAGGATAGGCTGGCACAATTACTCCCATCTCGCAACATTGCATCGACCATCTTTCTACATTTCGAACCTACTACTACTCCAGGCATCGATTACCACGTCAACATCTATACACTTCCATATCTAAACATTTTAACCCAAGTATTTAATGATGCCCAGAGGTAGGGATAACAGTCGCGCCGCGTGGCCTTATCACCCCGACAATAGCCTCCCCGTCGACCTACCAACTTGTAAGTACTCCATTAGATAATATATAAAGCGTAGTAACTAATTGCAAATGTGTCTACTAAAAGCCTCCCATACACACCCCCGCTCCCTCTCCCCTGCTTCCTCCACCCTCTACCTAGCAACCTACCACAGAAACCGCCCAAAACTAATCATCTACCGCCTCCTCCACATCTTCCTAACCCTCATCTACTTCTCCCTCCTAACCACATTCCTCATAACCCCCAACAAAAGACTAAAACCCATTCTCTCAATCCTCTGCATAATAATCAGCACATTCGCAGTCACTTGGGCATTAATCTGCACCGTTGCAACGTCATATAGCAGACGTACCCGTCAGGTCTTACGAAATAATGGATTATTGTCGGATATAAACTGGCAGTTGGATAACATATGGGTAAATCTATTCTTTGTGGTATTCTCGCTCGGGTTTATGGCATTTTCGATAATAGATGGGTGGAAAAATCAACAAATTCCTTGGGTTTTCTAACCGTCAATCTCCGGAGAACAGTTTGGGATTATGAGGGCATGAAGGTAGTTGTAAGTATTTTCAGGCAATGTACTACTAACACTTTTGTATTAAAGTCTACGCTAACTTGTATACTAAATGTATGTACCATGAACAACCTTCATATCATTTCATTCATCGTCTTGCTGGTCGTATCACACGTCCCCCTCCTTGCCTTGCGGTATATACATGTACTACTAACGTATATATACAACCTCCGTATAAAAGCTTGTGCCCGTGCACAATATCTCTCTCATAATGGTTAAAAGGACCAGCAAGTCTTTATACTATACTAAAAAAAAAGAAAGCCCCTTGCAATAAACGCCATCGTCACCCTATGTGTAAAAAAAGGAACAGAAAAAGTCAAAGTAGTAACACAACGTTCCTCGAAAAAGTAGTCAGTAATAATGATAATAACTTGCAAGTATCAGAAACAAGCGTTCTATCGAAAGAGCCCTTCTCGCTTCTTCTCTTTCAAAAAGGCTCCAGTTATTCGCCTCTCTCACTGGGTTTTGATCTTGTCCAGCTCATCATGTCATAAAAAAGGTAAAAAACAAGAGTTTATAAAAATGATAAAAAGCCAGAATAATAATGAATTTCAGACAGCCCACCCTCGTAAAGAAAAAAGAAAAAAGAGACAATAAAAAAAAAGGTTTCAAACGCCGTGTAGAATAAAGTATAAGGACACCCTTGATAATAATGATGGAACGAATAGAGAGAAAATAATAATAATAATTCAAGGACCATCCCTAAGAACCCGGTACGCCGTTTGAAAAAAAAAAAAAAGAAAGGAAAAAAGGAAGAAAAAAGAGAAAAGAGAATAGTCAACGATCCACAACGAGGGAAGGCACGCGGAGCCAGCATAACAAAAAGATCGCGTATCGGATGACAAGTATGGACAAGAAAAGAAGATTCATCGAATCGAGGCGGATCATTATAAAAGGCGGATCTTGTCGATAGTAGTAGGTCTTTCCCCGAAGACAAAAAAAAAGAGTCGAACTAAAATAAGGAAGAAGTCGAAAACCCAAGAAATAGCCCTCCAGCTGATCTCTAGATCACTGAAGGTTCCTCCAAAAAAAAAAAAAAAGAATACGAAAGGTGAAAAGGTGACGATTCAGAAGTCCATCGTTTTACTCCATAGCTTCGCGTTCGCTCTTCTCTGGCGTCGTGGTGCGAAGCTCAAAATCTGGGATGTGGTAGAACTGGTCCGTCGCGAGGTCGTACTTGAAAGCCTTAAGTTCAACACCATATGGTCCTAAAGAAAGCTAGTTAGACCACTATTCACTGAGAAAAAGAATCTGAAGACAAAAACGTACTTGGCTCTAGTCCGAATACCATTCCGAGGGGGACGTCGAGGTTAGCAACCTTGTCGCGAGGCTGCCCGGTGTAGTATCCAAGGAGAACACGCGCAACGACTCTGTGCGCGACTATGAGCACATGGTCGGTCGTTCGCTCAACTTCGATAATAATCTCCTTAAGACGATGAATGACGTCCAAGTACGATTCTCCACCGGGTCCTGGGTATCTGTAGCGGAGCTTATCCGCGATACGATTCTCGTATTCACCGGGGAGGTCGCGACGGATTTCGTCGTATGTCTTTCCCTCAGCCAATCCTGCATTCAACTCATCAAGCATCCTCCACTGTTTGATGTCGTACTCTTCGTCATTAAAGTATTTAGCTGTCTCCACACTACGGTTGAGCATACTTGTCCAGACGCAGAACGGCTTTTCGGCAGGGAAGTAATTGTCGTCTCCAGCAAAATGCATCGAGGCATCCGGGTTCGGTGGCGTAATATTCCCAGCACGGGGAGGAAGCTGAGCAGCATAGTGCTTCTCTATCTCATGTGCATGGAACAACTTTCTTTGTTCCTGGATAAACTTGGCCAATGCTTTCGCGTACTTGTCTCCTTTGCCACTTAAACTCGAATTGCCCCCTATTCTGCCTTGGACGTTATCCATCGACTCACCGTGACGAGTAATCCAGATTTGTCGGGACGCCAAGTTGAAATTCATGAGGTAGTAAGCCGAGTGATTGGCAAGGAATCCGCGAATGCCATGTGCGACGAACTTTCGTCCGACATCAATCAATTTGAGATAGGCCCATCCCTTCTTTTCCTCGTACGCGCCGATAGGGACATAAGCACCTTCGTACATCTTGACGCGCTTCTTAAAGTCTTCATACGACTTTTCAGGGTCCAAGCCTTTGTAGTCGGGCCCAGAAAGCTTCAAGCGCATGTTAGCTTCGAGGACTTGCTCGTCCTCACAGATGGATTCGATAAAAAGGATTCCGAGATCATTTCCGGCGACCTCGCGGATGTGGTCAACGATGGCCGTGCGCCTCTCGATTGTGCTGTTCGTCGCGTCCAGAATGGCGATACTACCTTCTCCATTCATGACGTAATCAAGAGCCTCATCGAGGGTCTCCATGGCGACTCTCTCACGTAACCTTTTGGCCTTAACATTGGTAGGGTCGAAGAAGTCAGCCGATTGAGAGATACCCTCATCCTTATCCTTAGTGTCTTCCTGAGGGTCGAGGTTGGTGGTCTGGAAAGCAACGTTTCCTGCGTCGAGACTGAACTTTGGAGGGGAGCCGGCCTTGATATCAAGAGATCCGAGTAGTCCCGTGCCACGGAACGGTTGCTTAACCGTACCGTCCTGGTCCAACTGGACATCCTTGAGAGCCTGGACGGCTTGGTGGACAACATCGTGAGAGCCATGTTCAGGAGGCGTGGGTGGCTGAGGTTGGTTGGCTGCAATACGTCGGCGATTACCAACGTTGAAGACCTTAACATCGTATTGGAGCCATCCAAGGTAACGAGCCAACTTCCTAGTAATATAGCTCTTTCCTCTCGCTGGTAGACCAACCATGACTATGACTAGTTTGGAGCCGATATCGCGAGCAGGGATTCGTCCATCTTCTGAGACCTTGCTTTTGGTAAGACCAGGAATATTGAGTGTTGTCGCATGAAGTCGGGGTGAACTCGGGGTGCTAGCCATAGGGGTATCAGAGGACTTCATGGGACTCAAGTTTCCGGTATTGGTTGGAGAGATGTTCTGGATGCTGGCTGGGAGGAGCATATCCTTATTGCCAGAGCTCGCGGCCACAGCCTGAGTAGAGGCAATGGTGGCGGCTTTGGCGATTTCGGAGTGCTTCCCGGTCGGCTTCGAGGAAACATTCTTAGGGATGGGAATAGCTGCGGCAGCGGAGTTGCCATTGTTGCCATTGATAACCTTGGCTACTTTGATAGACGGAACATTTTGCTTGATGGCTGGGATGGCCGGGGTGGTGGCGGGACGTGGTGGAAGTTCAGGCGAGTCGATGAGTTTGACGGAAACAGTTGATTCGGTGGGAGAAGAGGGAGGAGAGTCGGACTGGGCGTGTTTACCGTTTGTTGGGCCCGTCGCGACAGTGGGGACCTTTGAAAGGTCAGAGGAAGGATGTTGGTCTGCGCTCTGATTGCCACAAGAGGCCTTGTGGCTCATCGCAGCAAGAAACCTGGAGAAAATCGAGGAGAACGTTTTGACTATGAGAAACAGGAATCTCAGCCGTGTTCCGGGCGGATTCCAGATATCTACGGCAAAACTGTCAGTTAGCCTGAGAGTGCCGTGGGTTTTTTTTAATAAATGGCGTCGACGGTGTTTTTTGTTAGAGAAGAAAGGACGTGGTGATGGTGGTTGAGGATAGGAAAGGAGGGAGGGCCACCAGCAGCAATATCAGCTTGCTCTCGGCGACAACAACAATTAAGACACAGACACACACACACACCAGAGAACAGGTTTAATTAATGACAGTGACAAAGGCAATACCAGATGATAAGTATGTATACAATAATCCTCTGATGGACTGTGATGGGTTGAATGGGTTTGAGCAGATTGTCGGGCTTTTTACCTTTACAACTATTTTTTATTTTTATTTCCCAGGAGGAAATTTTATATGCTCAACTCGGACAGGGCAGAGTGAGCGGGCGAGTCGATGGAGGGCTTCGGTCAAGGAGATGGAGGGGCTCGTCTACAGAATTCAAACTGTGGTCCAGCCAATCAACCTACTATAAAATAATTTCTTGTTTCCTTTCTATTGAAGACCTCGCTGGTCGAAATAGGGTAAGTCGTTATACTTCTTTATTTCCTTCAAGTCGTATCGCTTGGTGACTTATTATGTATTGTTGATGTTTGATGATGATAATGATAATGCTGATGGATGTAATATTGGTAGGGCACCTCCTGGCTTAAATATGAGGCCCAAATAGGGTTGACGTCGTTATGCCTTAAATCAAGACTGTCAACAGGAAAGAGGCAACCAAGACCGCCGAATTGCTGCGTATGCAACCGCTAAATAAAGGGTCCAACGGGACCACTCTCACTCTACCTGACTCCCACTTCACACAAGAAGGATCTCTTGTGTGGGCAAGTATGCAACAGGAACCGCAACCGGGCCCACGTTCTTTTTCCCTTCGAGATGGCCGTTGGAATTGAACGAATTGCTGCTGATGTCGCGGCACCGGACTGCGGCGGCTAGTTGGGACACGACAGGACAAGGCTAGTGAGACTGACTCTTACTCCGTCTGGCAGCCCTTCTCCCTTGCCAGGTTGGTTGGTTGGGTTAATTAGGCCCGAACAAGAGCGACCAGCGATATCTGCCTGGAATCAAACCGGTGTCTCAGCACCAAAATAAAATAATTTTAACAGCACACCACTATTGCTGGATTGTGACCTGTTCCTGAGGTCGCACTTCTTTTATCCTGTTTATTCTGGATAACAGCAAGGCAGAGCTAACAGTCTTTCAGGCGCAGCTTGCCGGGTAATACGTGGAGGAATGAAATTGATTTTTGGATTCTCCAAATTATGAAGTGGTATATATTGTTTCTTCCTGGGCTGACGAGACAGACGGGAACGTTGATATAGAGTGCTGTGGTACGGATTACTGCTGGGCACTGGCTGGGCGGTCACACTGGCATCTACCTGGCATATGAATCCGGTCGATAGAAGCTGTCTCCGTCTAATTGGATCGTCCGGCGTACAACTTGGCTTTTGGGTCGGGTTCCACAACTTTATGGTTTGTATCCCCACAGGCAGCTGATGTTGATATTATGTATTTGCGTCCGTATGTGTAGGGAAATGAATAATTAAGACTTGCCAGGTTTTTTAGGAGGAGGGTAGAGGGGAAGAGGGGCGTATTATCATATATCAAGTATCCCACCGTCCCAGCCATAGTTAATGCGTACACCCAATAACTCGAGCGGTGGGTAAAGTGTAAAGCCATCTAGCAATGGTGGTATCCCCAACTGGGCCGGAGGGCGGAGACATCTCTTCCTGCCGAACAAGCAGGCGTAATCCGCATCCAGCATTTCCCCCATCAGGAAAATAGGCGACTCGGTTTGCTACATCCTTTCGTTACTTTTTTGTTTGCGATTAAACTTTTTTTTTTTCTTTCTATCACGGCGAATATTTTCCACGGCAGTCCTGTTTTTCTTTTCTTTGTCATGGATGTCTTGAGTCTCATACATCATACTACGCCGTTGGAAAACTCCGGCGTGGAATGTCGCGGTTATAATTACCACCGAAATGTCACCCCATCGCTGAACACGTCTGAAGGTTCATTCGATATTCACATGTCGACAACCTCAAAAACCCTTTGAGATGGCATTATATGAGTCTGACGAGACCTCGCGGCTGCGACTCCTCAGTGCGAATCCCCACTCCAATGACAGGCCACACATCAGAGGACAGATTCGATTCGATTCGTCTGTGGGGGTCATGGCCGTTTGGTTGGCTACAAAACGCTTCACAGCGACGTCGGCCGCTAACCAAAAACCGCCGTCCAAGCTTCCCTCGAACAGCCCTTGTCCTGGCTCGTAACTTGCCTCGCAGCTGCATCTGCACCTTGGAACATTCAATCTGGCTGGTGATTACGACCAGGCCAGACCGCCCTTTGTGTTGCCAACTGGCTGTATCGTGATATCAGCTCCCAAGCAAGGCGGATATGCTTGGTAAGAATCCTCAAGATTCATTACAACCGCAAAAAAAGGTACGTGTACATGTACATTGGCATCGATCGTGATCCTACTTTCATCACCGTCCAAGAAGCCTAGCCGTCGCTCATTCAATATCAAGAATGAGCATCCGTCTTGGCCCTCTGTGAGCATGCACATCAAATTCTCCGAACAGGTCTCGACATTCCCTTTTTGCCCGCGCCTATCAAAGGATATCCCCAAGAGTATATGCAAACACTCAAAGTGTATGCCAGGGAGCTAGCTTAGGTAGAAAATCAAATCCTGCGCGACTCAATAACTTGAGAACAGCCTTCTGTGGGAAGTAAGGTGCAAGATGCGAGGACGGCGTTAAGCAATGAAGACCGATTCGCCGTCCGCCTCTTCGTCTAATGGGAGGTAATTCCGATTGGTAATTCATATTCATGAAGGACTTCAACGGATTTTTCGCACATCCTCGCCGTCCAGCCAGCCAGCCTCGTTTCTCTCCTCTCTTTTCTCTATGTAGCATAGCAGAGTTGTACCCAAGATCCTTTAGTTAGACCTCTCCACCACAGACTCCAGCCAATCTAAATTCACACCCCCAACGCATGGGCTCCTCCAGCTTCCAGCACCTCCAAATCACAATCACAACCGACTAGTGTTTTATCCACCTTGGATCTGGATAAGTGTGCGTATAAAACGGCAGAAAGTAGCCTGCATATCAGAATCCTACGCTCAATGGCTATATGTTACTTTCCATGCTTCGACCTGTAGAATCTGTTGCTCCCCCACAAGCTCGCTCCGTATATTTCAGGCTGATGCAATGGGATAACTGTAATTTTATATTGGCAGATAAACCACTTCTGGCAGTTACTTACATACTCAATTGATCTAGAATATCAGATTAGTCAGAAGGAACGGTTTCTCAACGTTATTATAGGCTAACTGCGCACGCAGTAATCACCTGGCCTGTGCTTATCCCTTTCGTTTGAATTGATTGTCTCATCTGATAACGTATTTGATATCGATAGAGTCTCTGATCTGCCCCTCGTTGCTTTATGGGAAGGTCTTACCCAGCCATCTTTCTCTCGCGACCTCCTTTCTACCCCGCACCCGCGTGATCAACCAGTTCGTGCATATGCAAATAACCCAAACTGGGTTATATTCCCAAGCTTGCAGTTGTTATATAAAAATTCAAGCTTGACCGCCATAGACGCAGACGAAACAATGTTTGTATGTCGGTATCACTTTTTCCAGGGCAAAAGCAAGCCATGAGATCTAATGCAGGAATTCAAATCGATGGAAAAGCAAACCGATGGGGAGGGGGGCCCAGTAGACGCACCCCACGTTCGTCTACGACGGTTCGCCTCAAGATACCTGGCTTCCTGAGCTGTCTACCAACCTAGCCTCCTGCCGTGACTGCCGTATTACCACCACCTCGCCTCCGCACATCTTTTTCCATCACGGTTGTAACTGGGGGCTCGTGAGCAAGCTTTGCCCCCTTATGCATACGTCTACCATATACCCTTTTTTATACACCGCATATTAGGGCGCGCAGAATCCTGGCCATTGGGATATTCTTCCACTTTTCCCCTATCTAAAATATTGCAAATTGAATGACCTATATATAATGCACGTAGTTCCCGTGACCGGATTGCAAATACGCCTTTCCATGTACTCCCCCCCTTGGAGAAGCATTGGCTAGACCTGCAAAGGCAAAAGATGTTGACTATTCCATTCGATCTGATGAATTGCCACGATTCGATTTATATCGATAGACACCCCAACTGACCCCGTCAACACAACGGCATCCGTGCACTCAGATCAAAACCCGTCCTGAAGGAACGACGGGTCCCAAGGAGAGCGCTTCGCGCCTGAAAGAGGAAACTAGCAACGTGCCTGGTTTCCCGATATCGGGTACTTTAATGAATCTGGCTTACCTGGCTGCTGTGGAACAAGCTAAGCTTTTCAATTACGTACAGTCAATATCCAATATCACAAGCTCGAGCTAGCATTTTGATATGGAGGATTCGAACTGGTTTTCTTTCTCGGTGTTCCACAGCGGGCAACCAATACCGGCAGAACGGACACAAAATCACAATCACAATAAGATACACATTTCCCACCCCCTTTGACATGGGCCATTTCGCCAGACCTAATTAAGCCCTAACTTACTTTTACTATACTGGCTAAAAAAGTATTATAAAGAATGGGTGGGCGCTGCTGCTGCACGATGTTTTACCCGGTTTCGTCAGGACGGAGCTCAATGGATTTCGCTACCATGGACTATTTCTACCACACAATTTAATGAATGGGTCTTTCTTTCCACTTCAACAAAAAAATTAGGCAGGAACCTGCCGTATTATGAAGCATGCATGTAATTTACCCCGCCAGAATCGCAGATCGGTAGTTTACATTCGCGATTCCAAGACCCGAAGTAATTGTAACATTTGGTGGTTGGTTGGCTTTTTTTTGGTTGGTTGGGAGGAGGGTGGCAGAGGAAAACGGTGAGCTCCCAGGATATCAATTTTGATAGCGAAGCTTAGCAAGCAAGGTATTACGTCCTCTCTCTCGCAACCTTTTGAGATACTGAATAATGTATCATCATGGCAATGGCAATTCCCCACTTTCCGTTGTTCCCCAGATGTAAGGGCTTGTTTTGGCCAACGGAACAATATTCGGATGTATCTTCTTGAAACGTAACGACATTGGCTTTTGGATGTTGTTATCAAAACAAGATGCTCGAGCTCCCCCTTGTCATTTGCAACGGCATGTCAAGGCGTTCGATGCTAAACCCAATTGGAAAAAAGAAGCTTGTTCTCAAAGCTTTTACCAAAGTTTGGCAGAATGACTCTTTGGCGAAACCAATAGTACGAGCTCCTCTGTTGGAGACTACTGAAGATGTCGTCGCAATGAAATAATTGAAGTTGAGAGGCCGAAAATGGAAATGCAACACTATCAACGCACGTCGGTTGCTTGTCTCCTGAGGGAACAACGGGGGTAGTATCGAACGATTTTGCAGGTAGGGTAATGTAATTGACCAGAGTAGGATCACAAAAGCCTTAGTCTATATACATGGATGAATGCCACAACAATCCGTAACCCCAAGGCCTCCCCGTGTCATCCTAAACTAAAAATCGCCCCAACATCTGTAGTATCTACAATTATTCTGGTTCACATCGGCCGCGTAACTACGTACTATCTTTCCCAAAGAAAATTCGATTCAATACTAGATGCCTATACTTCAATACTATTGTCGTAAAATATTCAACGCCCTTCGTTTGTATTGCGTACATTCGTAACCATCTCACAAACTTTTAAAAAAACAGCAATTGAAACCAGAAATTTTGTGAAATCAACAAACACCGTTCCATTTAACATTTGCATGTAGCGCGCTGTCTCCGGACGGGTTCCTCTTCTTTCTTTCTTTAACCCATCGAGGCAAAATAAAATGATGGGAGATAACTAATGATTAAAATAGGGGGACGAAGGATGTTTCGTCCAAGAAGCAATGGCAATGACAGAAAGAGCAAAATTATAACGAAACCCTCTCTAATGATAAAACCACAAAAATGAGAATTCCACAAAAGGAAATGTTGATGTGCGAAGACAGGGAAGAATTATTAAGTGATAAACAACTAATTTTTTCATCTACTACCTTTCACCCCCCGAAACGCTCGCAGCTCACCCAGTAAGCCCGAGCTTCTTACCATATCAACCTCCAAGCATCTCCACACTCCAGTGACCGAACTACAACCCCACTTACATCATCTACACCCTTGCGTCTTCCAAGCCAGCCGTTGGGCTCTTCCTAACCCCGAGCTGCACCTCATCTTCCTCAACCTTTCGCCCGTTATCCCCCTTCTTTTTCTTCCCAGCAAGTTTAAGCACCAAGCTCTTAATCCCTTCAAAGATTCCCTCAAAGTCATAGGGATCAGCGATCTTCTTCCAGACAGGACGGTTATCGTGGAAACCTTCACCCTCAACCTCTGTCACACCATCCTCCATCAAATAGATGTTCGAGCGACGGGGCAACCATCTGCTCACGTGCATGATGTTCATATACCCAGTGCTAATGATCATAGGTACACACTCCAGGGCATAGAAGTATGATTCATGAAGGAGGAGGTGGCCAGGAATACCCTCGAAGAACTCGACGAGACGGTAAACACATCGAATCATGATGAAGATACCACAGATGTAGAGGGTGTACAGTGAGTTCTTCCATTTTCCGTGGATCCCCAGGCGGCGGGCGTTGATCTGGAGTTTGACGGCGAAATAGGCGAAGGCGATGAAGAGGAGGACTTGGAGGATTAAAGCGGCGCGGAGAAGGCCTTGGCCAATCTTTTGGCGTTCAGGGGCTTGGGTGTTGACGAACATGCCTGTACCGGCACCGACGAGGGCTTCGCAGATACCATCGAGGGAGATGAATGTTCTGACGATACGATATGGGGTGATTGGGGCGGCGTGAGGAACATAGTAGCAGATTCGAGCAAAGACGAAGTAAAGGGCAGCTGAGAAAATGGGTGGACCAGAGTAGACGAAGACTTGGGACGGGATAAGCAAGCCCAAGCTTTGAAGATCACGGGAGTGCGCGGTGTAAGCGCGAAGCGCAAGGCCAACAGTAATGAGAATACAGCCGATGGTATAAATTGGCATGTACTTGTTTCTATAGTGCCTGTTCCAGGTTAGTATCATCCTGTGCCACAGGGCAGCGTTTAGAAACGTGCGACTTACCATGCTTGGTATGCATGGGTAATGCCGGAGACGAAAAAGAGTGCGGCGAAGACAATTGGAAGCGTCTCATCGGGACAGTACAACCAGTACGACCACTTCCCGGGTTCGTACTCGCCTAGAATGGCATCGTTAGTCAGAAACCCAATATAATTAGCATCTATGATGAGTAGCTTACAGAATCCTGAGCCGAGTTTGACCATTTTGCTTGATTAAATAGGTATATAAACTCTGAGTGTAGTATCTAACCCTGTGTCCTTCGATGTTGCTGAGAGCTCCGTCTAGATGGACCAGATGTATTCGCGCTCCTAACTCTAACTTGGCCAGTCTCTCCGTCGACCTCAATGATAGAACCGTCAATGGTAACAGTAGTTGCTACCGAAGAGGAAGAATGCAAAGAGCTTGAGGAGACGGTGGTTGTCGGGGTACTTATAGTACTAGCTGCAGCGGGAGAGGCGTGGGATCTAGGCTGACCACTCTGATGCTGCGGTTGATTTTGTTGCTGTTGCTGCGCCCTCAATCGTGCAGCGTGAAGTTGGAAGGCTCGGTAATATAATTGCTGTAGATTTTCGTATTGCTCGTCGTCGAGTTCGATGTATTCTACCATGTAACCAAGGTTGATTTCTACTGTATGCATTTATCAGAATTGGTGATGGTTAGATTGGGAGACTTTTTTTAATGTGTGCGCGCTCCGGGAGGTGTGCAAACAGAGGATGTTATCATGAACTGCAGGCCGTAGGTATATGTAGGTATTTTATATCGATGGTTTGTGAAGTGAAGAAGAGTAATATAGGAGATATACAAATTGTGATGTGCGGTGTAGTTGAAGCCCTGTCGAAGAGGCTCTTGAAGGTTTGTCTTTGATCTGTGTGATTCGATGATGAATGATTCGACGATGTAGCAGAGATCATCAAGAACTTAAATACATCCTGGGACCATCTATCATGTAATCCCAAGATCGAAAGAACAAACAGACGAATTGTATCCAAACGGACAAAAACAACGATGAGGTATTGTCTCACGAGGCATAAGGCTTCACTTACCAGGTTCATAAGGCGGCTTAGCGATTGGATGAAGTCAAGTGAAATGAGAAGTCCCACGACTTTGCCTTCTTTTGATGTTAGAGACGTCGTTATGATCTTCTCGAAGAGTCTTAGCGAGGTAGATGGTTTAGATGGAACGAGCCGCCGCAGCGCAGAACGCACACGCCTTTCTTGTCTAATGCGGAGTCGCCGCTCTAACTAGGGTTTGGATGTGGAGAGCTATTGATGTGATAGGTCGAAGAGAGCTCGCCCTGAGAGGAAGGGGGGGTGGGTAGGGGCGGGTGTTAGATCCCGAGCAATATGGAATCGTATTGTATGTAACAGATGTTGATTAACAATCGACTCGAGGAATGCAATGCAATAGGGAGATTGCAATTCGCCTATCACGGGGTTGGGTGTATAGCCCAGTGACAAGCCACAAACAAAGGTAGTCAGAGGAGATATGAGGTCGTATGGGGGGTAGGTGTATGAGGGATAATAGAATCAGTGCGACAGAGCAGCCCTACGAAGTCGCAGTTCGCTTCCGCCGTCTGGTAAGGCTAAGAGATGGATTAGATGCCTAGAAATCTGGGTGCGCTAAATAGTGTGAAGAATGAGGCTTTGCAAACTCGTGGAGAGAAGGGTGGTGGTAGATATAAGAGCCAAACACTAGGTTGAAAGGTTTATAGCCCCCCGTTAGGATCAATCTAACGACAAAGGCGCTGTAGAAGTGCGAAACGGATAAAATAATCGACGGGTACAACTGTTTTAACGAAGACGGTTGTGGAACATATTGCCGCAAAAGAAAACAATTGTAGACGATAAAGTAGGGAGGAGAAAAAGAAAAACAGATGGGGGAGTTCCGTGATCGAGGCCTAGAGGTCTGTTGGATACGTCGAAGCTCGATTAAAATGATGGAGAGAATGAGGCTTTGCAAGAACCAAGCAGCGCCCGCGTGGATCTTATAAACCTTGCTGGTTGCTCTGGCCGTTACACATTCAAGCTTTCTTATGAGACCTCGCACGATATGCGGATACTAATCCGTATTCGTTCGGGCAAGGCATCCCAAGGAGAGAAGCTAGGGGGTATAACGTGAAGAGGGCATGAAGCGAACAAATGGGAGGCGTTCCAGAGCAGAGGGATAACTTCTGGTGGGAAGCTTGCCATGACCTTCAAGCTTTGATGGCCGGTTTCAACAAGGTTTGCATTGTATTCTGGTCGAAACTGCCTCCAAGACCGCCTGTGCTGCGATATAGCGTCATCCGATGGTAACCTAATCTTCATTGCCACTTGCAATCAAAATCATCACCATCATCGGCCCGCGACTTGTGTTGGTTTTGCATGGCCGGGCAGTGCACGAGGTCGGGAAGTTATCACTGCGACATGAGCCTCGAATGCAAATGCGCTTGCAAGCTTGTCGCAGGATGTTTGGAGATTGTGTGCATGGGTTACCCAGCCTGCTGGGACCTACCCGCCGGGAAGGCCATCTCGAGATGTCTATGTTTCCCCCCAAATGCTGAGCTTCGAATCTCAGATTATGATTATGATCCTACATGATATCTACAAAACTGCATTCAACCTAACACTTGGCCATGACATCTTCAGATTCTCGATAACATCATGTATGGATATGAAAGAAACCAAATAAGAAAAACGTCTCAACAGACGCCGGAGAGCAGCCCGTAATCTCCCCAAATTACCTATCTCTCCTCCCATCAGAATGCATCGACGTCGTCGCCAAGTCGCAGGGTGCTCCACGGTGGGGCCGGAGCCAACCACAATTCTTACTCAGCCACCATCGGACCTTGCTAACCACCGGTCTAAGCACAACTCGCCCAACAACGCGTGACTTTATGTAATCCACCAATGAAGGCCTGAGTATCATCATTATACGACTAGTTACTCCTAGTTAGAGGAAGACTTAGTTACTTCCACTCTAGCGGAGTCTAAGCTAACGTTAGGGATCAAATCGGGCTGTGATCTGGCTTCAATTTCCGATATTCCACTCACACGAACTGGCATATGAACCTGCTGCGGATCCCCACATGTTCGAATCTTGTTGCCTTCAACTGTAAGCACTGTTAACTCTCAAGATCTCGGTTAAGTCGAGTTATTCACTCGGAAGTTGAGGTAAGGATATAACCAGGTAATATAATACATATGTGACAACTTTTCGTCTGGTAGATGCGTTTGAAGAAAAACAGTCAGTCCTGCAAGTAGCCTGTGGGGCAACCCTCGAGCGCTCATGCATGGCTTAGACATACGATACGTATGGGGACAGGCATGAGGTCCTTTTTCTGCAGGGTTTCGCATCGTGGGCACGATGCCTTCTAGAAGCTTAAAACCACGCTTCTTTTTGCTACACCCGGGCTCGCCTTCATGAGCGACTTACTCCCCTCCACCGCCCCATTTCTTGCTACTTTGTAATATGTAGGATCTTTCGTCATTTCCAGGTCCCGTTTTATAAGTAAGTAATCAGGTACACTGCTAATTATCTACTAGAGTAAGGAAATTTAGATGAACTTGCGTCACGGAATAATAAAAATCCAAGGCGACATCCCATCCACGAGGAGGAAGCGAGGGTCGAAGAATAGAGGAGAGATATATCCTCAAGTGACATCAAAAAAAAAAAAAAAAAAAAGTTGAAAAGCCTTCGGGAATACGTAACCAAGAATAAGATCATTACTTCGTTTTTGGAGTGTTAGAGCTTCACATCCCCCTTCAAGAGTTTCCTTCGTTTACCAAAAACAGACAGATCAAGTTGGAAGTTTCAAATGCAAAGCAGTCCAAAGATTTCAGGGCCTTATGCACGTCTCCTTTAGCGCTTCTTGGATTTCTTCGGCCTCTCCTCGTCACTTAGGTTTCTCTCCTTATCCTTCTTCTTTGCCTTCTCCTCCATTTCGTCCCACGATTCTACATGACAGAAAAAAGGTCACTATTAGCACTCGTTCACAATGCATAGAACGTAGGTTTATTGCAACTTACCGCCCTCAGAGAAGTCACTAGCATCACTGCCTTCGTCTTCACTTGCATCATCATCTTCACTTCCGTAGCTGTCCTCGCTATCTTCGCCATCACTAAACTCGCTCTCGGACTCCTCATACTCACTCTCCTCCTCTTCTTCCGGTTCTTCATCATCATCGCTATCAGTGCTCAAAAATTTCCAACCTCCGTCAGCAAAGAACTGATGAGGATCTCCTGTAACTGTCTTCATGATCTGCATCCAGTTAAGGTTCAGTGGTCCCTCAGTGAAGGCAATGTTGACACTATCAAGCCAGTCCTTCACGCTCTCCAAAGACTCCATCGGAATTGAGTTCACATGGACAACGGGCCGCGAAAAGTCCTTAAAGATGAATGCCATATCGAAATTCTTCAAGCCGAACTGAACACGTTCCAAGTGGGCAACTTCGATCTCATCGAGAGTAATAACCAAGAATGGCGGATCGGTAAGCTGAACGAGACACTCGGTAGTTGGCTGACAGAGAACATTGGCACGGAAAGGAACACCGTAGAATCCGAGTTCACGGAAGGGGATATCGACGTCGAGGCCCTCGTCCTTTGTGGCCTCAGAGATCTTTTCCGCGAAAGCACGGAATTCCTTGTCGAGCTGAGCCCTTCGTCGTCGTTCTTCCTGCTCGGCCTCAAATTCTTCTTCGTCACCATACTTATACTTTCGCTTGCGGTTGCCGGTTTCGTCAAACTGTATATCCATGGCCTCTCTGTAGAATTGAACATCCTTGGTCTTCTTCTTGCCAACCATGATGGGGGTCTTCAAGTGAACGTGTATTATGACGATCAGCTCGTGCTCACAAGGCTGGAAGAATAAGTGCTTGACATTGGAGAATAAAATGTCAATCCTCTCCGATCGAGCGGGCGAGACGTATCGGAGACCATTCTGATGGATCTCAATGTCGCCGGCGACACGCTTTCCGTCAAGAGCTGGACGAACGTACACATCCTGCAGACGTTGTGGTCGTCGGTCTAAACGCAACAATATTAGTATTCTACAGCTATTTTCCTTTGCGGCTGAAGAGGGGCGTACTCTTTATTTCGATCAAGTTGTCTTGAGTAACAACGTCCTCCATCTCTTTCTTCTCCTGCTCGCGTTTCAGAGCCTGCTTCTTCATGTCCTGGATAGCCTGGCTGATATCAGCCATCCTAACGCGATCCGTGCTTCGATAAGACAAGCTGCGGACAAAATGTGCGCTAGGCTCCTCGAGTGGCAGTTCATCTTTCTTTCCAACACCTTGGCCGGGGCTGACAAGGTTGATACGCAAATGGGTGAAGGGATCCTCTTCATTCTTGCTGACGTTCTTGATGGTAGAGATATGGAATGGTACGGGCCTGCCAAAGATAGGGAGAATGATAGTCTGTGCCTTTACGTCGACCATAATCTTCAAATCTCCGACACCGTTCGGAAACTGATTTTCACGTTTGTAGGACTCAAACTTCTTAATCTGCTTCTTCTCGACGCCGTTGCTAGCAGTCCCGCCAGCGGGAAACCTTTCGAGACCCTCAGATTGTTTCTTCGCAGCTAGCTGCTTCTGGTTTTCTTTTCTGCGTTGCTCTTTGCCATCGTCGACTTCCTCGCGCTTACCACGCAACTTTGTCTTCATAATTGCTGTATTCTTCGACGAGGCAGTAGCCTTTGGTGGAGGTTTAGCCTGCTTCGCCTTCTGTTCCGGAGGATTATCGTCTTTAAAATAAAATGCAACCTCGTCTTTGGCGACAGGCGCACCTCGGGTCAAGACAATGGCCTCTGTGTTCTTTCCTCCAACTTCAACAGTATCCGTGAGGGCGAGTGCGTAGGACTTGCCTCTCTTATCATCCGCCTTCGGGTTTTCGAGATCTTGAAATCCGACGTGGATAACAAGGGTCATTCCCTCCTGGAGAGTACGCGCGTTCTTACCATTGAGAAGAAGCGTGCTATCGCGGCTCTCCATGTTGATGCCATACCCTACATTTCGGAAGAAATTCTTTTCGAGTTCAGGATGTTGAGACTTGACAAGGTTGAGTGCCTTGATATAGACATCCTTGCAAGTGACTCCGTCTCGAAGAGTGCTGATAATAAGTGTGTGAAGCTTGATGAGGAAGTAATAGTGTGTTTCCTGCGTCTTATTTGGATCGATCATGTAGGTTCTTCCAACTACGCTGCAATAGTTCTTGTATCGGAACCCCATAGATGCTATGATAACACCGCTGTGAAGGTTGCTTTTGTCGTTTTCAGTCTCACCAGGGACCTTAAGATCGTATTTCCCGCCACTCTGAATCGAGGGGGCATAAGCCCAGTCAAGCTGGGATGGTGCAAAGTCCGCCCCCAGTTTGTGATCCTTCTTTTTGAAGAAGTCCTCGTTGTCAATCTGTGCTTCTACTTTCTTGCCAAGAGTGTCGTGGGTGACTTTTTTCTCCTCATCAATGATCTCAGACATTTCCTCAAGGAAATACTTGTGGATAACGGCGACGGAGGCCTTGGCCGCCTGCCTTATGCTTTTCTATAGTAAGAGTTAGTTTGTGGAACTGGAAAGAGAAGACCGGCCAGGCTTTCGTACCGATCCTGCCTCATCGTATGTTTGAAGTGCAGTGCTAGCCCCAACGGCGAAGTCCTGTTCTTCAATGTCTCCGGCCTCTACGGCTGCTTTGTAGATGCTGTTCCAATCTGTAATCAAGGGACCTTGCGCAACACTGTAATCCTTTTGCAGAATACCGATTTTTTTCTATTTCCCGACAAGAAAAATCAATCAGCTTGCTGAAATCGGGCAAAGAACCTTAGCGAAACACTTGATCGGAGCAAAAAAAAATCACATACACCGGCAGCCTTGATATGTTCAACAATCGTCTGCAGCTGTTTCTTATTTTCGGCCTCATCTTTTCCACGAACAAGGACTTCGACGGGGTATTTGGGCGTCGACAGCGGGTGCAATAGTTTTGCTAACCAAAAGTAAGGTTAATGATCGGGATCTAAAATTTGGACGGGATTCCAACCAACCCTTTTTCGCTGTTGTAACAACATAAACTTTGTCGAACGTCAAAAGCATCAACGTAGCAGGAAACTCGTATCCAAGCAGCCAGTACTAAAATCCACACGAGATCAGCAGTTAGACCTTTTTCTTCTTGGATCCTGAGCATTCTGGAGGAATTCTCAATTGCAGATGGAGAATTTATTGAACTTACGAACAACGAAAGTGTCTTCGTATATCCACTAGAATCCGATTTCCCTAGTATCAAGAGCAGAGAGCTGGCACCCCCGAACTGTTCGTTCCGCTGCGACCGCCATGCTGAAATGAGGGTCGCGATGCGAGTCGAGAAATTTTGCTTGTCGATGACGATTTCGTCCGACATGACGGATGAAAGGCGTCGTTCTTCGCGACGACGATTCTAGCGATGAGTATAGTGGTACACGGGGCGTATGGTGGGGGAACGGGGAGGACGTTGTAAAGGCGAGAGAACTGAGAAGGGAGGCAGGTAGGGATTGAGAGTTTAAAAAAAGGTTTGGAGATGATGTCGGAGCAGGATCTTGGACGCGTTGAGTGCTCAAATACCAAGCAAAGAGCTTTCTACTTAGTCAGCAAGCACCGGAATTAGTACAGCAATTGGGCAAGCTCCGGGAGAGGTCGCCGACAGCCTGTTTCTGCGTCGAGGATGATGGTATTTGTAGGCGATGATGGGCCTCCGGAGTTTTCAGCGGAATCATTTGCCCTCGCGTTGGCATCGCAGTTCCAACCTCGCGTCGGCAGCCACACACACTAGCCACATCCCGAACCAGCAGCCTCACTAAAATACAACAGTGGCACGGCCTGACGACCAGCATCATATAAGGTTGTATACAAAAGTAGTACTACCGGGAAGTTCCCTTCGCGGAGATTGCATAGATGAGACATGGCTACACGCAGGCACAGATGTTTTCGCAGAACATGGTACAGCAAATTAAATATTCAGTTAGAACGACCAGCAGGACAGCTACATCGATAGACACTCAGAAACATCATAATCGCTCTCAACAATACACCAAAGCGAAACAAAAGAGGTAGAGGGACAAAGCGCGAAAATGGGTATTGGCTTGGGAAATAAAATGTCATAACTTCGTCGCTCTTCTCAGACAAAAGCAGCTACAAAACAGGTAGATAACGGGATGGAAATTCGCCTCTGCGATGTGACTAATACTCAGGGCGCGAACAGGGGACGTGGATGGGATGAGATGATGACGCATTAAAAATAGTTAAGATTTGCTGCTATGCAGCTAGTAAGCAAGGTGTAGAGAATTGGGAGCAGGGTTTGGGGTTTATTTCCAGATTACTTTGGTAACTCAAGCTGCCCGCTTCGGAATCAGTTGGTTTAAAGGCAGATTGAGCTATCAGGATCGTGAAGAGGTCGTGGTGGATTATGGTGGAGGGATCGGCAAGCCGCAGAAGGGCGAGGGTGGAAAAATAAAAAGAAAAGGGGAAGTAAAGGGATTCCGCAGCTGCGGAATGGCCGCGACATGAATGAGCATAGCCTTCGCCTTAGACGGCAGTCAGTTCATCCGGCGACTCGTTTCTCTTCTTTGAGATGACTTTTCCACCTCGTCCTCCGCCTCGGACACCACCGCCCCTCCCTCTGGTGCTTGGAGAGGACTTCTTAATCTTTGCACTTTCATTGACAGTGTGGAGGGTATTTCCAGTTTCCTTGCTCTTCTTCGTGCCGATATTAAGAAGCTTCTTGAGAGGTGACATCGAGCGGTTTCGGGCAGGTAGTGCAGCGGTTGGCTCAGGAGCCCCCATTATGCTCTCCACGATCTTATCTGCCTCGTCCTCTTCCTCTCTGTTTTCGCCATCCTCATGGATGAGGATGGTATCATCTGCACCTGTAACCTTTTTGATTGTGGTCTTAGGAGCAGGGGTGGAAGCCGCGAGTGGCTCCGTTCCAAGGACATGGGACAGGTCCAATTCAGCTTCAGCCAGCTTTTTCTTAAGATCTTCCATTTTCTTTTCAAGCCGTTCTTTCTTCTTTTGCTCGGCTTTTGTGAGGGGTTTGCTAGGTGTCGGAACAGGGGATCTACTTCTACTCCGAAACCCTTCGATATCTAGATCTGTGGTGTCCGTCGTAAGTGGTGTACCGTCTCGAAGGTCCGCATCCCTGTACTGGTGAAAGCCCGTATTGATCGCACGGGAATTCCTGGGTATATCGACGAATCCGCCTGATCCAGCTGATTCTGTCGAAGTGCGAGGCGTCGGCCCTTGTAATGTGGTTGGTGCCCTGATTGTTGCCACACTCATCGTCGATTCATTCATCTTTGGAGCCGCATAGACATCATCGGTGGTGTAGGCAACTCCAATGGGAGCATCCAGGAGCTGCGAAACTTGCTCCTCTGTAACCAAAGGCTCTTGCTCAATTCGCTGATCTAGCACTCTAGGCTGGTTGATACCCTTGAGCTTGTTTTCCGCATACAGCTTTTCTGCCTTCGCCTTCCTGTCCATCAGTATCCTGACCTGTCTTTGGACCTCGACTTCATGATCTTTCTTTCGTTCCCGCTCTTCATATTCTTGTGTAGCTTTTTGCCATCTCTTTGAGAACCAATTGCTAATTGGCGCAAAGAATGTAAACTTGCTTTTCGGGGGAGGTGGTGTAGACTGTGGTAGATCACTCTTAGGAAAGGGACGGGGCGGCGGCGGCATAGCTGTGGAGCTCGACGACACAAGCATGCCGAAGCTGTTATACTCAGCCGCCCCAGAATCTGCCTCTCCAGCTGGTTCATAGTTTACAAACGGCGGGACGCCTCCTTTCCTAGTAAGCCTATCGTTCATGCTTCCCTCGTAGAACCTGCTCTTCCGGATCTTATTCGGTTCTGGTTTATCGTCCGGTCTGAGATTCGGGGTGCTCTTGCTCTTATTTCTCACCAACCCGTTCGCAGGAGCAGCCGGCTTCCTAGAGCTCCCACCGGTGGTCTTGCCGACGCTCTTCCTCTTCCCACGCTTCTTCTCTGGTGTGATTTCAGCCAAGTTAAGATCTGAATCATCCGAGTCAGCTCCGGGAGAAGGCCTGTAAACGTCCTCCCGCCACTTCTGTGAGACCCGACGCTTGCTTTTGCTGTTTCCCCTAAGTGACGAGTTATTAGCGTCGTGGTCGTCAGCGTCATCGTCATCGTCGTCTAGATCTCCTTCGCTGCCAGCTTTCGCACGTTTTCGCTGGGGTTCTTGGTCCTCTGAGAACTCGGCCCCGGATTCCATCTCAAAATCGCCATCAAAATCGGCTCTTCGGTTTCTAGGTGTTTCAGTGTTGTCCTCGTCCTCATCGTCGTCTTGGTAGTCCACGGAGAGCTGGCGGTCACCTTGGACTGGTACGTCCTGTTCGTCATCGCTCGGGTAAACTATGTAGTTTGCATCTTCGTCGTCAACTACTTGTTCTGGAGAGGTTGCGAAGTTGTTATTCCCACTACGTTGGCGCTTGCGGCCGAACGATGGTGGGGGCGGGGGAGGTGGCAGGAATGACGGTGGTGGGGGGATAGCCATTCTGTCCGGCAGAATAGCTATTTTATTCAACTGGGAGGTGCGAAGGATCTATCTTTCGCCCATTAGCCAAAAGATCGTAGAGCTCGAGTTTGTGTTTAGCTGCGAAGCTGAAGTCGCGTTAAAACCTTTTACGCAAAAAGGTCAAAAGCAATCCGGTAGCAAACACCACCTGAGCCCGATAATTGGTCGCTCGTTACTGCTTTGCTCGTTCCCGGCGCACGGAATACTGGGAATTGAATCCGAAAAGCGACGGGGAGATGGGCAGAGCTTACACGCTGGGGAGTAGATAGATGGTCAGAACTGGGCATAGGACGTGCCGGCTACTGGCGCACGCCCACCAGAAAGGGAGTCGCGTTAGGGCCGAGTGGACGGGAAGAATCGGCGAGGCAGAGCCGTATTGGCTGTTGTTCGAGACACCCGAGAGGAAATGTTTTTACGCAATTGTTGTATCGCACTGGAGGGAGGGTTGTTTTGCTGGTGGGCTCGAATACGTATGTGATTATTATGCTTGGGGAATCGCAACAGCAGGAATTGATGAGCCGTATGTAAGGATTGGAGGGGCATTCACCTGTGGGAGGCTGTGGTGACTATGATGATGATGGAGAGGTGGTGGAGATGGTGGTGGTGGAGGAAAGGTGCGCGGACAGCAGCGAAGCGGGAGCGCGGGAACTTGTAGTGTTTTGCTTTGTTTTGGTTTGGCTCGGTTTGGCTCTCACAATTTCACCTCCTCGAGTGGATATTTTATTGGCCTCGATGACAGGACAGGACAGGGTCTTTACGGCAAAGTGTAATTTTATATTTTCTCTCTGGTAGTATTCAACTTGATGTTCCATTATCCAGATTCTTATGCTCACAGAAAACAGTAGCGATGAGAAGGGTTGGGTTATTACAATCAGCACGCAGAAAAACACCAGATCGAACTCGCATCCCAACATATGATGATATAAAGCATTTAATTCAGTAAACAGAAAGCACCTAAGGGGGAATAAAACTTCTAAGCTAAAGAACACGATGAGAAGAAGAAGCTTAAGAAAGAGACCGACATGAGAGAATGTGGGGGGGTATGAGGCTAATAACATAAACGAGAAGGAATTTATCAGAATACAGATAGGAAATGACAGGTTAGAAATGAGGGTCTGCGAATGGCCAACAGAGAATATTCCAATCGACCGTAAGAGGGGTATATATATCAGGCTCGGGTCATGAGAGTATTGAGAGTATGAAAGAATCAAGGAGTGTATATACTACTGCTGCAAAAGAACTCACCCCAATCGCTCGCCAAATTACTACCAAGTATCAAAACTAAATAAAAAGCAAAAACCCACAACCATTGAATGTGTATCCGCAAGAACAAAGGAAGACACAAGGAAATATTTTTGGAGCCCATCCGCCGCTCGGTCGGACTGGGTGCGCTCAGTGAAGAGCTGAAGGAGACACCACTCCCATATATATTGGCTGTATTGCGACGACGACAAACAGCTGCGAATCGACAATTGCCACACACCATAGCCCGAGGTTTCTTTTGGATGAAAAGGAATTTATAAGTTAAAAACAATCGAGGAAAGGAACGGAAAGTGAAAGAACATGAGGAAATAAAGATTTGGGAGCAATCAATGCGCCAGAAACGCCTTTCGGTGACCCAAGGAAACAAAGCACAATGATGCCCGTAAAACCATAACTCCGTCTTGCACACACATATCTCTACAGGTCTTCTCTGCAGAGACAAAGTGAGAAGAGAACCGGTACCAGAGGAATCATATGTTTTTTTTTTGTTGTCATGAAAGCAAAGCGAGATTGTGTTGGAGAGGTGAGAATCTCCAAAGAAGTGAAGGGTTGTGAAAGAAATAATATGGGGGGTAATGACAAAAGAGAGGTTAAAGACGGGGGGGAAGAAATGGGTAGGCTGTTTATTCAATGTCATCAGGAAGCGCCCGAGTAATCTGTACACCATCGGCTCTTCTGTAGCTCATTCTCATCTTTGTGAAGTCAATCTCATCATCATCTTCCTCATCAACATCAAGACCATAGTTGTTTTGGGTAGGTCTCGAGCCATTGGTAAGACGCTCACGAGAATGCTGGTCACTGCTAAACACACGATCCCAGGATCGCTTCTGGCCGGCGTGGCGTGGAGCTGGCTCAGAAGGCTTAATCAGGGAGTAACCCCAACCATTCTGAGATGAAGGAGCCGATCCATGAGCACTATCTGTAGATTGCGGATAATGGTAGGAAGAGCCCTGGGATGGTGGAGCGTAGGAGGTTGGAGAAGGTAGAGCGCCTTGGGATGTCGACGACCTTGGAGGGATGTACCCAGAGTTTGGAGTCGCACTCGATGGTGAATTCAAACTTGGCAGTCTCGGTTCGAGGGCAGTGAGTTTCAAAGGAGGCAGATCCTCACGGGTCTGGCGGTGAGGCTTCTGCTGAGGAGCAGGAGTATGTGTCTGAGGTGGCTGTTGGTATGTGTTCGAGTGGTTGTACTGAGGAGTTGACTGTGTGTAGCTGGATGGATAGCTGCGGTCGCTGGCAGGAGTCTGAGATCGCTGAGGATATTGCGATTGAGGGTAGTAGTTACTGTTACTGTTGTAGTCAACAGAATCACGGCGATGCTCCGGTGCCTGAGGAGGTTGGTAGTTCACATCGTGAGGCTGGTAACCCTGGTTCCATGTCTGGGACGGTGGTGGGTTGGAAGGTGCAACCATCGGAGCCTGTGGAACCGCTTGGCCACCAAAATTAAGGTAGTTTCCGGCAGCTGGCATCGCAGGGGCAGGTGGTGGAGGGGGAGGAGGAGCAGATGCTTGATTGAAGTTCGGTCTCTCAGGGTATCCAGGATTCATCCGATTGTATTCAGGCCGGGAAGCGGTCGAAACATCTGAATCACTTCGAGTTCTCTTATCGGCCTGGCCGTTGGGAGTTGCGGCAGAAGAACGATGCGGGACCTCTAGAGGTGGCATAGGATCCGATGGTGGGGGATAGGGACGGGAAACCTCAGGGGTTTCCCTCCTTTGGTTACGAACATAGTGTCCACCATCCTCGTACATATCATCACCACCACCTGGCTTATCAGAGCGTCTCCTCATACGAACATCACGACGGATGCGAACACGACAACCTTGTTCAGCGACAATTCGTGAGAGGGATGTGCTCTCGGCAAGACCGGGAAACTTCTTCGCAGAGAAGACAGTGAATGGCTTGGACTTGACTTCGACCCTGAAGTGTGTTACATCCTGACCATTCATGGCGATGCGATCGTCTTCCTCCTTGCACTCTTCATAGAGGGCGAAGTGAAGACGATACTTGCCCTCATGTCGGACTGAAAGGTCTGGGAAGATAAAGTATCCTGCCGGCGCTGGTCTATCAAGATAGGCCATTCCTGAGACGGGAACGCCAGTTAGAACTGGCTGAAGAGCTGGAGGCGGCTGCACCCGGCCATTGGCAATCGGACGAGCACTCTCCAAAGTGGCGAAGAGGAAGAAATTTGAATTAAAAGAGAATGTACTAAAGAGGCGGATGTTAGGCATTCATGTTCGACCAGGATCATTTGAATGACATGAGAAACTTACACATCAGTATTATCATCGCCCTGGAATAACTTGAGCTCCACAACTGGGGGAGGATCCACAGGTCGTCTGTCGGCGTGGGCTTTTCAGATATCATGTTAGCATTCAATGTGATCCGCCATGATATGGATTTTGGGGAGATGTTGGCTTACATTTGGCACCCTGACCACAGGCTCGGGCACGTTCTGGCTGTTGAAGCACAGTCAATTTATATTTGAGCATAGAACCATCGCGAAGGCGACGTTCAGCGAAGGCAACCGATTCCGGCACCAGGGATTTGTCGGCTGTCGACATTTTGCAGGTCTAACACGATCCTCCTCAACGAGGCAATGTCGGAATGACGGATATAGAAAATAGATGTATATATATCAAGTCGGCTTGGGATGTCGAAAAGGTCCACTCTTCGTCCAGGACGGTCGGCCGTCTATTGTCCTTGTCTTCGAATAGGTCGGAAAAAGTTGAAAGAACGACCGTGCAGAAATAACCACAAACTTTGAATGATGCAAAGCAAAGAAAATTAAAGCAGGAAACCAAATCCCCTCAAATCGTAGTCCCCAAAGAACTGAACCCAGATACTATTTAACCTTTCCGTCGATGCTTCTTCTTGTTCTTCGGCTCCGTCTCCCTAGCAGTGATATGTCCCCGAGCCTAAGGATACCCGGCTCTCCCAAAAATCCTATCGTCGTCTCGACCCTGAGAAAAGTTTGTCGATACCTGGTCGGCGGGCGAGAGTCGAAAGGTTGTCGTCGGTTTAGTGTAAGTCCCAAGCAGAAGAAAAGAGGGAGAGGGAGAAGTGAAAGGTAGCGGTTCAGCAGGACGAGACCTGGGTAAAAAGGAAGGCCCAGTTGGTTTCCCAAGCCAAAAAAAAGCGGACCCATCCCAGCCCAAGCCCAGTCTCAAATTCCTGCTGAGTCGAGCGACTGGAAATCGGCCTGATTTCCTCGTTCCCACCCCTCCCACTTGGACTGCTAGGTAATGTCCAATCCTGGCCCTTGTCCTTTTTTAGCCCTGGTCGCTTCGTTTCCCTAGCCAAATTGCAGTGTGAGAAGGGAAGAAGAAATTCCGGTGTAGAAAAAAGCAACTGACCGGAGGACAGGGAAGGTCTCTCGCAGGTGGGTCTGGTTTTTTCTGTTTGGCGTGGACGGACCTTGCTTTCGCAGGAGAAGGCGTACATATCCACCCAAGTTTCTTGGAGGGCACTTTCTTTTTTCATTTAGCCTGAGGACGAATAGAATCATTGACTGATCGTGGTAGCCAACCAGCTGCGATCCCATGGTCCACAGCAAAGTGTCTGGTAATTAAGGTTGATTGATCGAGAATGTCATTGTTTGGGGGGAAGGCAGGCAAGGCAGGCGTACCGCTTCAAGGGGAGGAGGACAGTGCAAGTGAGGTGAGACTTGGGAATATCCAATGCCGTTTGCCCCTCACCTCTTCATGCCTGAACCATGCTCCCACACCTGCATACATAGTATAGTACTATGTACAGTACATACATACATTGTACTATAGGAAGCAGTGGATGCTCTCGCTTTCCCACACAAATCCCGTCGATTGATGTTGTTTGGTTTGGTATGGTATGGTACAAATCTCTGACAGATACAAACCACCCGTGTGTCCTTCGAATTCACACCGGCCGGTACAGGATTCCGAGCATTACTCTACCTTCAAATCCTAAGAATCACACTAATCAAGGTGCTAGTGCTAATATACATATAAAAATGTCATGAAATTTGTTCCCGCCTCTCCAGGCTTCCCTCTGGTCCTGTTCCACAGCAAGTATTCGAGACGGAATATGCCTAATAACCATCTTCCCAAGAGGCCCTACCCTCGATAAGCGCAAGTGCCCCAGCAATTCTGCGCCCGGATAGGTCGCCTTCAGGGGATCTCCTTCCCGGGGACGGCTTGTGGTGTCATCTTGGAGCAAAACCCTCTCTCGACTAGACCGATGCGGGCAGGAAAGATGTACTATGCAAAGTGTCACCAGCTTCAAACGAACCGGAAATAACATTTGCTTCTACCCGCAGTCTCAGAATTCGACCTGAAAGACATCGGAAGCGAGCGAGAAAATCTCAGGGTTCGATTTGCCATGTGCTCTTCCTCTCCTCTCTCGTGCGATGTCTCTCTCGTGCTGCATGACCTTCGTATACAAAACACGACTTTGTGCAGGACATTTCATGAGATTGGTTCAACCTCATGGCCATGTTTCTTTTCCCCTCTGCGCAGCCTATCAGAGTGCGGTATCTCAGACAGTGGCTGATAGTGTGCATGCTTGATGGAGGGGATCAAAAGCGGTTTTTGGTCCCACTGTGGGAAGCCCAAGTTCCTTAATTGGCTGGCCTCACGGGAGGCCAACGGGAATCTCCACAAGCAGGTTCCTCTTGAAGAGAGAGGACAATTTCATGGACAAGTTTCTTGATATAATTAGTTGGCGCACTTAAGAACGGCTCCCCTCTTTGATCGTAACCAAGGGTCTTGGGTGGGAATGGTCAAACCAGGAATGAATGCACGGTGAAGCAGACGCATCACATCGGGCCGAATGGTGAGAAAACAGAACGCTGTCCTGCTTAAGCGACGTGTATCGGAGAAACAAAGAACCTGGGATCGATCCTTCGAATTCACCCACCAGCAGTAGCAACACTATCACGAGCAGGAACAGGCAGAGATACACAACGAATTAAAAAGTGGCAGCCTGCAGAAGGATTCAGCGACTTTGACCTGCCCTTTTCCCGGCAGTCCCAGCGAAATGAGCTGAATTTCTCAGCTCGGCCCATGAACCCAGGCAAACCAGACTTTCGGGGCGAAAACCGGCTCCCAAACAAGATAGGGGATCCGGTTCCGCGCAAACTTTCTCTGCAGAGCGTTTCATGCCTCTAGCACCCACACACGGCCCAGCCGTTTCACACTTCTCTTTCTTGGGCTCTGTGTGCTTGCTCTATTTTTCTTTCCTTCTATTTTCAACCGATTGGCCCGCACGTAGATATCGAGCCCCTTTTGCGCGCTGCATTCCTGAATTTAACCTTAAATTTAAGAATGTGTTGGTTTGGTCCCACAGAGACAGACGGGAGTCTCACCACGGCAAAGGCTTCCCGGTGCCTTTCCCTCAAACCGAAGGGGTCGCTCACAGATTTCTGCCTTCGACCTCCGAGAATGGATCTCCCATCCTTCGGATCTTCGAGATGTATTCATTCACTCACTCATTGCATACGCACAAACATATGTACACGTGTGTGAAAGATTCTGATTAGCGAGACCCGCTCGGGACGGCCTTCGTCCAAGAGAAGCATCATCACCGCCTCCGCTATAGGGGTTTACAGCAAAGATCTTCAGGGCACAGCGAGTGTGATTGCTTCCCGCATGGAGGCGTTTCAAAGAATCCCATTCCGCCGTCTTGCTGCCAATATCTGCTCATAGTGGAGCGGTCCCAGCAATCGCTGTTCTTTCAATGAAGATCTCCCAGTTCCAAAGATTCATATCTTCTTGGTCCGTGGAATCCGGAACACCCTGATATCCGTCCTCGACCCTACAAGTGTCAGATATTTATGTCGACACGCCTATACTCTTTATTTAGCGATCCGGTGTTTCGATACGGCTGGATTCTTGCAGCCTGCAGCACTGTCGACAACCTGATTTCGCGGTCTGGATCACTCCAAAAACGACCCATGGCCAGCTCAGAAATGCTTGTTCCCTGTTTTTCCCAATCGTGGCGTTCAGCCATCATGCAAAAATCTTCCCGACTCGATCGCACAGAAATTTCATTTACAAATCTTACCCTCTCTCTCGATGTATTAGTGAATATGGGTTCCTTTACCATGCATCTTTTGTGCTAAAGAAAATCAAATCCCCATCATCACCAATGTGTCTTTCGTCTTCAACGGCGACAAGGGAATTCCCAATTTCTCCCAGCCACCCCTGAATGCTCCCCTGGGAGCCCGATGACGAATCCGGGCCGGCAAGACCTGGTCAGATTAGCGTGAAAGCAAAATCCGTGACACTGTGCCGGTTGCAGACTAGTGCTCAAGCGAGTGGGGCTGTGGACGAGGAACGGGAAGTTCATTCTCTAGCCCAACCGACATACCCTAGACAACACGGTTGGTTATCACCCACCAAGCGCTGTTATCCTTCATAACTCTCCAAAAGCTTCATCACAAAACGCTTTCGCTCGTCGATCGGCCTTGGAGGGCTTTTGGACCGTCGGATAGGTCCGTGACAGCTGCGATGACATGATCATGGTGCTAACCGGCAGGTTTCGAGAAGTATTCCGTTGTGGGACATCTTGATTGCTCAAGACCCCAGCAATACCAATTGCTAGTGCCCTCAAGATTTATTTCACTCTGCAGAGTGCATATCCGCCTCATATGGATGCATTACTGACTCGAGCTCAAGAAAACATCCCATCAAGACGATTCCACTGTTGAAAATGCCGAATCAGAAGGCCGCTCGTCAGATTGTTGGTGCTGAATTACCCACATGTTTTCTGCCAAAGATTCTGATCAGGACAAATTAATTAAGGGTCCAGTGACATGCATCGTTCAAGAGGCTGGGAAACACCTCAAACTTCATTGTTTGTCATGTGGCCTTTGGTGGCAGCGGGAGTTGCGTCGTCCCCTCGCAGACATCTTTGACATCAGATGCATCGCGCCTATCAGAGCCGTTGCCCAACCTCCACTCAACCCTCCCAATTCGCCAGGCATTAACTTACATGCGCCGTGTGTGGGCGTTACAATCTTTCGAATAAAAACGACTCCAAGCAAACACATCCTATAAGTGGGTGTTGTGCTGTGCCTCTCAGATTGAAATCCCGAGAACCAGACTCCAATCAAAGCGAAAACAACAAAGGAAGGCGTTGAGAATGGAAATGGTCTGCAGTTTCCGTTTCCTATCGGGCGGTCCCCACTATTACCTTTCCCAACATTCGGTTCGGGATCCCTATTGTTCGTTTTCTCGGCTTCGCTTTCTCGGTTCTGTCTCAAGACAACGAACCCAGCCCATTGGTCCTGCCACCCTCGGATCGAGGCGCAGAAAATTCTTCATGTCAGATGCCAGAGAATGGTACCTATACCAGCCTCATTAGGCAGGCTTCTTCGGCCATGCGCAACACCTGCGTGAAAATCAAATATATCGTGATTCGAGAATCAGCTTTAGATGCTGACACGATCCCACTTCGAGAAGCTAAAACCCTCAGCAAATTAATCGATGGGCATCTATACCTTGAGGGTTGGCCCAGTCGTCCTGCGTCAGGCTCCCAATACCCAGTTCTCAGTTTGGTGTTAGCCTACGAAGCTAACGAGGCACTAACGAACGTCTAACCCCAGATTGACACATCCAGCTTCCTAACTCCCCAAACCCCTGGAAAATGAATGCGCTTACAGAACTATCCGTATCGATACGCTCAGCCCTTTCCGGCTCAAGATCTTCGCCTCGAACATCGAAACGGTTTCCAGAATATCTAGTGCATTGCGCAATGATTCCTTCTCCAGAGCAGCTCGTCTATACGGCCAGTTTGCTAGCCT